>CM058166.1:14804988-15172488 GCA_030254885.1 Vitis rotundifolia
AACCCTCAGCAAATAACAGAACCTAAAATAATAGATAACTCCTAAACGTTGTGGTAACTAACCACTAAAGATAAACATAAAAAACTAACATTAACCAATAAGATAAACATAACAAAACTAACAACATCTTTGGAGCCCACAGGGCAGTGGGTGGTGTGAACAGGTGATGCAGCGGTGATGGGTAAGGTGATGAGCCTGTTGATGGAGTGAGATAGTCATTGAAGTTGAGGGTGGGTTTAGGTATTGCAGGGTAATCTGGCATGTTGATCGCTGTAATATTTGTGGATAGTCTGGTAATGAGCGAAAGTATAGTCACTACTCTTTGGATGATCACTGTATTAGTATTCACATTAAAACAGCAGAGAAATATTTAATAAAAATTGTGATATTTCGATGTTAATTATGATTAGTATATTTAATAAAAATAAATTATAATTAATTATGAATAAAATCTTAATTAAGATTAATGACATTTTAATTTTTTTTATTAAATTTAATTATTAATAATTTGATGATAGTTAGAATTGGATTATTTTATAGAAAAATTGAAAAGACTTTAAAATCACAACGAAATACAATCTTTCATTTTTTTTATTTTATTGGAAGGGAAAAACAGCAGAGAAATTGACAAATCCATAAACTTTCTAAGCCATGAATTTTTTTACATGGCCAAACAAGGCCTTAGCTTTGGAGGAATCATAGAGCTCTATCACATGGCAATCTCCCCTCTCGAACACTGCTTCCACCTCTACCCCATTTCCCTTTAACATCTCAACGAACTCCACCTGGCGGTCATGCAACAAATCTCCCTCACAGCCCGCCACCAAAAATTTGCATCCCACCCGTCTGATCTTTGAACAGTGTTCTGAGGCATTCTTCGCCATCGGATTGCTATACTCGTGATCACGGTCAACGCCCTCTGGCAGTGCTAATTCCCACATCAAATCAGTAGAACAAAGAGGCAATACACCATCATTTTCTAACCTCACCTCTGACCCACTCCTGTGGATCCCACCAAAAAATGGATGGTGCAAGATCATCCCTCTGATCTTCAACGGTTCAAGATCTGCAACCGAATCCGCCACATGTAAACCCGCGAAGTACGCTAGGTTTCCTCCAGCGCTGCTTCCCATGAGATAACAGCGGGACACGTCAGCATATTCCGACACCCAAGCCTCTCCGCTGCTCTTGATCCACTTCAGAGTCTCCACTCCGTCCTCGTAGGCTGCCGGAAGCCGGTGCTCAGGCGCCAGCCTGTATTCCACGGAGACGACGACGGCACCGATCTCCGCCGCCATGAGAGCGCAGAGATCATGAAAAATGGTGGTAGCGGCGCTGCAGATCACGAAACCGCCGCCGTGGAAATAAACGATGAGGGGCAGCTTTTTTGCAGCTCCAGCCGCAGGAGGGGTAGAATCCCGTGCTTCTCGGGGCAGGAAGACCCTGACCCAAAGGTTCTTATCTGGGTTGACGGTGATATCTTTGGAGAGCACTGGGATGTGGGTGGTGTGATCAGGTGATGGAGCGGTGGAGGGTAAGGTGACTAGCCTGGTGACGGAGCCGTCGGGGTTGTTGACCATCTTGAGATAGTCATTGAAATTGGGTACTGCAGGGTAATCTGTCATGTTGATCACTGCAATATTTGTGGGCAGTCTGGTTATGAGCTAAAGGATAGTCCCTACTAGACACATTTATAGAGTTATGGGATTAAAGCCGTGTTTGGAAACCCTAATTTGAAAATCTAATTCACCGTCATGGCCTCATTTGGATAAAAATATTTTATTATTTTTTTATAAAAATATTTATAAAAAAATAGGTTACTTAAAAAGAAAAAACTCATGAGAAAAGACAAATTGGGGACTGGCCAGCCCCACATTGATTGTTTGTAGCTCATACACTTGCAAGCTCGCAATGAACATAGATAGTCAAATACGTACCTTACCAAAATGACAATAAATATAGCCAGATATATATCTTACCATTACGTCAAGATCGATTTTGTGGGTCATGGTTGTATTGCGTGGAAGGATATAAGCTAAAAGCATCGTCAATGAGTTCCATTAAAAGTATAGTTTAAAGTGGGATAACCCCAGAGCATACCCTATTTGTTATTCAACATTGAGGTTGAGGTGCATGTTAGGTAAAGGGTCGGAGACATCAGTCTTTTTCTTTTCGAATTGATGTTGATTTGAATAAATAAAAGTAAAGTGAGGAGTGAGAAGAAAAGTCGTGTATTTTGATTGCGTCAAAAGCACGAAGATGACCGCACCTTGCTTTGCCTTATTCATCACGGCACCACCAACATATCATTCTTGATTTTTACCTAGCTAGAACACCCAAGATTCTTACCTAGAATAATGTATAGTAATTTCTTCCTTCTTAGACTATATGTCTGTACATGTTTTATAAGTATCCTCGTGTATTCTGATTTTTTATCGCATGGGATTAGAGTAGAGATTCTAGGACCTATGCAATTTCTGTGGAACAGCAGAAAGAGAGAAAAGATAGACCAAAGAGTTTGAGAGCAATGAGAGGACCTGCCCCCTTGATAGAACAACTCCAAGAAGAGAATTCAATCCTTGCAAACCTAACATCGATCCAGAATAACACTAGTGTTGAACCAGACTTAAAACTACACCGAGTCATGAATCTGCTGCTGCACCAATTGGAATCAAATTGGACGACATCAATTATGCACTTTGGTCCTAGGTTGTTGAGATGTATAGCTCGGGCAAAGATAAGTTGGGGTATATAAATGGTGATTTTCCACAGCCCCGAGAGACAAATCCTAATTTAAGAAGATGGAGAACTGAAAATGCAGTGGTGAAGGGATGGTTGATTGATTCTATGGACCCAAAAGTGATCACCAACTACATCATATTTCCAAATGCAAAAGCGGTATGGGATACCATCGCCACAGCATATTTTGATGGTACCGACACCTTACAAGTTTATGATCTCAAGAGGAAAGTGACGAAACTCCAGCAAGGCGGGGGATCTATCGAAACATATTACAACAATCTTCAAGGCCTATGGAGGGAAATTGATTTTCGTCGCCCAAATCCAATGAAATGTGAAATTGATTCAGGTAACAATAGTTGTTTCCTGCTTCATTCTAGACAAACGACTTCCCATGACTGAATTATCGATTCAGGGGCAATCGACCACATGACATTTGATCCACAAGATTTTGTTGAGCCAGCTCAACCGAAATGGACATGCATTGGCAACACTAATGGAGTAATATATCCAGTTATAGGGGTTGGAAAAGTGGCTCTTTCAACTTCTTTTTCATTACCAAATACATTATTAATTCCATCTCTTTGGAATAAATTATTATCTGTAGGCTAGGCTAGCTACTGAGGAACTAAATTGTTGCCCACTGATTTATATGAGTTTTTGTCTATTCCAAGATATTCTCACCAAGGAGATTATTGGTTTTGTTGCTTATGTTCATCTTCACAAAAACCAGCGTACAAAACTTGATCCTTGTGTTGTACCTTGCGTTTTTTTGGGCTACAAAGCACATAAGAAAGGCTATCGGTTCTATGATCCCATTACAAGACGTCTTTATACCACAATGGATGTCACTTTTCTCGAATCTGAAACTTTCTTTCCTAAACAAGATACTTATTCTTCTCTTTAGGGGGAGCTACTAGGTAAAGAGCAAAATTGGGAAAATTGGGAAAACTAGCCAGGCTTTAATAATATGAACATGGAAAGCAATCAAAAGGATGACAGAGATGACACAACTGGAAATGATGAAGCTTAACCGCCATCTATTCTAGTTGAGGCTCAACCATAAAATAATGAAACTCCAGTTGATCTAGTTAATTGGGACTCAACCAGACGAACCAATGGAGCTGACAACAATAATAGTAGAACAGAGAAAAAACTGAGGATACCGAGAATATGAGTAAGGAAGAACAGTCCACCCCTAACACTTTAGTACCAAACGACCAATCTCTTGAGAATACTCTTGAGGTACGATCCCTAAATTCCTCTCCCAGTAATATTATAGATGACTCTATTGGTTATAGATTACCTTTCAGACATAATTGTGGGAAGCCACCCAATCGGTACTCACCAGACCATGGAGAAAGAAAGTCAAAGTATCCGATCACCGACCATGTCTCAACCCATAGATTATCACAACCTCTCAAAGCTTTTGTCCACAAGCTATCTTCTGATCATGTCTCGAATATAGTACAAGAAGCCTTAAACAACCCCAAGTGAACCCAAGCAATAATTGAAGAGATGACAACATTGAAAAAGAATGATATGGGGATGCTTGTGCCGTTGCCAAAAGAGAAGAAAATGGTGGGATGTAGATGGGTGTTCTCCATCGAACACAAGACAGATGGTTCAATAAAGAGATATAAGGCGAGACTTGTAGCGAAAGGATATACCCAAACATACGGTATGGACTATCAAGAGATGTTCTGACTAGTAGCAAAGTTGAATACTATTAGAGTATTGTCATCTCTTGTTGTAAACTTAGATTGGCCACTACATCAGTTCGATGTAAAAAATGCATTTCTTCATGGAAACCTTGAGGAAGAAGTGTGCATGGACATTCCATTGGGCTTTACTACCTTGTTAAGAACAAAGGTCGTGTGCAAGTTGTAGAGAACATTATACGGATTGAAACAATCAACTAGAGCATGGTTTGGGTATGAGGAAGCATGGTTTCAAACAAAGTAATTCGGATCATACTCTATTCTTGAAACATCGACAAGGGATGGTAATAGCTCTAATAATTTATGTTGATGATATGATAATTACAAGGAATGATAAAGAGGAAATCTCTAGCTTGCAGAAGCATCTAGCAACCAATTCGAAATGAAGAAGCTCGAAGGGTTAAAATACTTTCTGGGTATCGAAGTAGATCAGTCAAGTCAAGGCATATTTCTATCACAAAGGAAATACGTGCTCAATTTTCTATCTAAAATGGGACTGCTCCAATGGTACAGAACCATGGTTTGAGAGAACACTCAATCCAAGTACCTACAGACAAAGAAAGGTATCAATGACTTGTGGGAAAATTGATCTACTTGTCCCATACACGACTGGATATTGTTTATGCTGTGAGTTTGGTTAGTCAATTTATGCATCATCCTAGTGAAGATCATATGAATACAGTGCTCTAGATTCTACGATACTTGAAGTCTTTTCCAGGTAAAGGATTGATGTTTAAGAAATGTAATCATCTGAACATTGATGGTCATACAGATGTTGATTGGGCAAGAAATACTACTGATAGAAAATCTACATCAGGATATTTCACTCTTGTGGAAGGTAATCTAGTTACTTGGAGAAGCAAGAAATAGAAGGTGGTTGCATTATCTAGTGTAAAGGCTGAGTTTAGAGGCATGACTAAAGGACTTTGTGAGGTTCTTTGGCTAAAGAGGTTATTGGAGGAAATTGGTTATTCATCTGATTTTGCAATGAATTTGTTTTGTGATAATAAGGCGGCTATTGAGATTGCACACAACCTAGTTTAGCATGATCGAACAAAACATATTGAAGTGGACCGACATTTCATCAAGGAAAAACTTGAAGCTAAAACAGTCCAATTTCCTTTTGTAAAACCTGAGGATTAGTTAGCAGATATACTTGCAAAGGCTATCTCAAGCAAAGTATTTTATAACTCACTAGACAAGTTGGGCATCATAGATATCTATGCACCAACTTGGGGGAGTGTTGGTGTGAGTTGTTAATAGAGGATTTTGTGGACAGATTATAGAGATTTTTTATTCTAATTTATTCTTTGGCTTCCACTAATTATGGAATACCCAAGATTCTTACCTAGAATAATGTATAGTAATTTCTTCCTTCCTAGAATAAATGCATTTACATGTTTTATAAGTATCCTCGTGTATTATGATTTTTTATCGGATGAAAAACATACTTTCTCATCAATTTTGTGAAAGACACAACACATTGAGCACCTTATTCTTTAGTTGTGTCTTGAGGAAGAATGCATCCTTGAGATTTGGGTGAGGGGCGTGCAAGTGAATACTATATTGGACACTTAAAAGAGGGAACAATGAGAATTGGAAAAAAAAAAGGGGGTTTTGAGGTAAATATTGGAAATTAGATTTTGTTCTAAAGAGTTTGAGTTGAAATGTTAAGGGTTAATGATCTTAATTAAGTAGTTCTCAAAACTTGATTCTTTGAGTTGAATAATTTGGAACTATTAGTGGAACCTTATTAAGTCACATAAAAGGAGATTTCTAAGTAGAAAAGGAAGAATATTTAAGCCTATTCATGCATGTCCAAGAAAAAAAAATATAAATTAAAAAAAAAAAATTGAGTTCCAAATGGTTATATGATGTTAAAGGATATGACCTTAGATTGAGGGGAGGTAGCCCTTTGATAGCCACAATTAAGGGATAATAAATTTGACACTAGAGTTTTTAATAGAATGAGTAGTAAAGGGAGTTTGGATATTAAACATCTCTTACATGATTTTCTATGACTTGGTAAATTGATCCATATTGATGATGAATAACTTATCTTATAGAATTTTGTTCAAATTCTGACTAATTGTCTTGTGAGAATGATTTCAAATTGCTAAAAATAATGACTATATTTTGTTGTGATTACTATTGCTAGCGCTACCAATATTCAGGTTGAGGGAAGTGATCAACACACAAAAATCTATCATTTTCATACTTTAAACCTAGATTTCGCAGCTACTTTAATCATATCTTTTGAGTTTGAATTCATGTTAAGTGATAAGTACTCAGACTAAGCACTTTAATGGGGTCTTTTGAACTCATTTGAGTGTGCTTGAATGCTTAGAACCACCCCATTATTCACATTTGTTTCTAAAACCTTAATTATTTTGTTAGTGCTTCAAGAATAAAATTAAGCAATTCAGTGCATAAGGAAGCCCATGGGAGTCAATGATACATTGAATGGATGAGACAGTGTGTTGTATGTGTTTGGAGCTGGTGAAGTTCGCACGCAAGGAGAATTAATGGGTAAGCTTACGTGTAGTCCTAACGATGTGCAACACTTTGCTGAGGTGCCATGTTAATTTGCTCAAGCACCTCAACCAACCATGCTTAGTTGAAGCAAAATATGCAGGTTTGCTTATGTGAACGCAAGGGAATTGCACTACTAATTTGGGCTTAAATCAGTATGATTTTTTCATATTAATATAATGTTTTGCTACAAAGAAGAGTATAAATCACTACTTATGACTTAGTTTTTGCTTAAAACCTACTTTGGTATTTAATGAGATTTCAAAAGCGTTTGGATAAGGAACTGGTTGAAAGCTGATGTTGAAAACGAAGATGTGAAGTTCAAAAGCCGGTGATGAGGGATGCTGATGTTGGTTCGAGTCAGTAAGTTTTGGTGTCTTATTGAGTCAGTGATATGGATGACTATACTTATAGTTGTTATCAATTTAAAGGAAGATGCCTTGTTGATCTGAATATATAAACCATTTCAATAGATGATGATATCATTTTTATGGGTGTTTGTGTGTCAAAATGGGGTTGGGGTGCAATAATGTTACTCTTAAGCTCGGGGATGGGTTATTCATATGATGACTCTTAAGACAAGTTCACAGGTATGATGTCAAATGGCATAAAGGTTTAATCAACCCTCACTGAAAATTAATTGGTTTTAAAATGAGATGGTCAATGTCTAATTCAAGAATTAGTATCAAAGCTAATTAAGGGTTACGAGTTTGAGTCATGGAAGCGTCATGTTGGGAGAGGAATTGTTGGAGTACTCTTAAGCCTGGGGATGGGTTACCCAAATGATGATTCATCTAAATGATAACTTTTAGAACAAGCTCACTAGGTGTGATGTTGGATGCCATAAAAAGTTTGATTTACTCTCATTGAATACTAATTGGTTAGATGGTCAACCCCCGATCCATGTTTTCTAAAACATGCTCTAATATATTGACATCCAAGCAAGAAAAAGGGTTCTTAATTTTAATAAGACATAGGTGGTTGAATTTCCTCAAAATGACATTCCACAAAGACGCTCAATACTATCAACAAGCAAAACAGAGATTCAACAAAAAAAGAAAAATGCAAGGACAAGAATAGCTATTTAACTCACTCTAAAAAGAGACTAATGAAATTAAAAAAGGAAGAGATATCCCCTAGTCCATATATATATATATATATTCAGCTTACACCATACATATACTCAGCTTACACACTCTAAATTTCCATTCTTATTTAGTTTAGTTAACTACTTAAACCATTTCGTACCTCACTGTAAAAATTTCCCATGTTTCTCACATTGTCTAAAAGATCAAAACAAAGAATGCTAACCCTAACACAGACCAATGCTCAAGTACTTAGATTACAACATCAATATATTCAAAAACCCCAAACTGAGACTTTGCCATGGAAATGTAAATTAGATATAGAGTATATAATTAAGGGGAAGTGATGGAAATCATCTCATACTGGACACTTGCCTTGCTTCAATATCCTCTAGTTTGAAAGTTATGATGTGTATTTTCTCCAAATAAAAAACACAAAAATGGAGATGAACTTGAGTTAAGTTATTTAAGACTACGCATTTAGGAAGATGATGTACATCAGATAAAGTGATTCAACCACTTTGATAAGCTTATAGAAGACATACATTTGGATGAAAACTTGACTGGGATTACACGAGTGTTATTTTTGATGGATCATGGAGGTGATCAGTTTGGCAGTTCCACCTAAAAAATCCCATTTTTGTGATATATGGAGGAGCCTTTCAGGTCTGATTTCTTCATAGAGCTAGAAGCTTTCAGGTTTGATCTCTTTGTTTGCTTGGAGGGATTTCTATATGAGGAAGTAACTGACGGAAGGACTGTGTAAACCACGAGAGGAGCCCTCACCACATGGACACCATCTTTCCAGAGGATAGCACCTGATATGATTGGTTGCATATTTATCTGTGGTCCATACACCCTCACTGTAAAGGATTTCTTCTCTCCAATTGCTGAGAATGAAAGAACAGAAGGCTCCACCTTAATCTTGATAGAATTGGGCATGTAGACTCTAGCATGGTAGGTTGAGTTTGGTGATCCTACATTTGTAACTGTCCTACTGAAAATGCCCATGATATCTTGCCCATCTTCTATGGCCAGTGAGAATGAGGGGTAGTTCAGATCCCATGCCCTCCCAGGTTCAGTGCTATTACAAACACTGTCATCACCCGTGATGAGTCTTAATGTGCTGGTGTTGTAACCCTGCTTGCATAGGAAGTTGATGTAATCTGCCTTAGATGTGTGGTAGATTAGGCCAGGATCCACCGCCTTCACTGGGTTGATATGGCCAGAACCGTAAGCAAACTCTTTGTCCTCGTTCTTTCTTGTGTCCATCACATAAGCTGCTTTGAAAAAAAAATTTGTTCACTGAATTAGAGATTGTAACAAGATTGGATTTTGGATGATTTGTTTATACCTGTGGTCATGAGTTTGGCAGCAGGAGACCAGCTTGGGTGGATGGACTTCACATAAGCTGCTGCTCCACTGGCATGTGGACAAGACATGGATGTGCCGGAGATTATGTTGTATTGGGCGGTCCTGGTATCACCCTCGTATTCTGATGGAGATACAATGGGTGACCAGGCCGCGAGGATATCAACACCAGGTGCAGTCAGATCAGGCTGATCGATCAATTTTGTTCCGATATCTCAATTTGTTAGTCAATTTTAAAAGAAATTAATAGCAGTAGTGAAGGGGTGATAAATTTGAAGCCTAGTATTTTCAGTTTACCTTGAGAATATCAGGAGAAATGGGATTGGGACCTCTGGATGAAAAGGAGGCAACAATGGGAGCCATTACATCCTTCCTAGTCTCACCAGCCAAAATTGTTGCCATTGGATTCCTGTAAAAGGTTATTATCAGTATGATGGATACAGTTACATTTTCTGTGATGTGAAAATGAGAATGATACTTGGGAAACAGATTGGGTGATAGTTTACTTGGAAAATCTAGCATACTGCAATACTTTGTCCATATCTTGTCTGCGGAGGAGTGTTGCTGGCAAGGGAAAAGTGAAGGCAAAGTCATTGAAATACCAGGCGGGCATTATGATTCCCACTCCTCCTGCCATGATAACACCAGATCCATCCCAAAAGAACTCGCAGAGAACAATCTTTCCCTTGACTTTGCGTGAATCTAAGTCCCCAGGAAGGCAGTCTGCTGAACTTAAAGGGGTTTTTTGGGCAGAAACATTTGCTGTATCTCCTCCCCAGATTAAAGGATATGTTCCATTGTGCTCCAAGTTATTGATGACAATTCCCTTCATTTTTTTCAAGGTAAAAGAAGTAAAAGAATGATATGGGTTGAGGTTAGCCCTAGAGAAACCATAGATAGTAACTAAACTGTCTGAAACATGGGCTTACCGAGAAGATCTGTCCATTGCCAAGAACCAATTTGGAAACAAATTTCCTATCAATGCTGCTGGCAGCTACAGTCAGCGACCAAGGCGAGTAATTACTGACCCAACCCAACCATGGAACATCGTTTCCTGCAGAAGTTGAGGTTAATATCCCTTGTCCCATTGCATGGAAAGATCCAATTGCTATAACGTCTTCAAAATAAGGTTCAGGGAAGGTGTATCCAAGGGAAACTGATATGATATCGACCCCATCTGCGATGACATCATCAAACGCAGTGAGTATATCTGCAGCAGCACATCCTCCTACCCAACAAACCTTGTACACAGCAATTCTTGCATTGGGGTATCCACTTCTGGCAAGTCCTTGAGCTAAGCCGTAGAAGCTTGCGCCTGCCACCTCTCGGCCCACAGCGGTTGAAGCTGTGTGAGTCCCATGTCCCTCTGAGTCCCTTTGGAGATTTGGTGTCTCCATCATAATACTCATTATCGCTATTGTAGTAGCGAGCTCCAACGATCTTGCTGTGGTATTTCGACAATTCAGTCAGACTTTTAGACACATTGTAAACTGAGGTCATTTGAAGGATTGCTTACTTGTTGCAGGTGAAGTTATTCTCAGTTTGGCACATTCCTTTCCATTTTGCAGGTGGAGGGCCAAATCCTTCATCACTGAAGCTCTCGGATTCTGGCCAAATTCCTATGTAGTAACCGAAATTCCTTAATTTTGAACTTAACGAGGTAATGAACTACTATAACTGAATTATATTTGCAGTTCAAAATTATTTTTATATATTAACCTGTATCTAGAAGCCCAATAATCACATCTCCTCCTTGGGAATCTCTAACATGGGATTGAGTAAATCCCATGAAGTCCCATGATCTTGTTGTGTGAAGCTCTAGCATGCTGTTTGGAAGAACTGAAACCACTCCGTCCATATCTGTAATCACATTTCAGTTGAAATTGAGTAAAATATGATGAAATAAAACCATAACAGAGCAATATTGTCCTCTCTTTACTGTATATAGTAATCTCACCTGCAAATCTTGCAACCTCTTCATCTGATAGTTTAGCTGCAAACCCATTAAAACTTCTTCCATAGCTGTAAATTAGAGACTCTTTTTGCAGATGCAGTACTGCAGGCAAAAAATTTAAGTGCTTAGGATGTATATTCATAGTATTGTAGTTATTAATCATAGTAGCTAAATTTTTTAACCTTCCAAGGACTCTTGCTAGCATGGAATGATGCATCGATACCACTGAAACAGCTCCACGAGGCTTCTCTCCCATATAAATGATATGGTCCTGCATGTTAAACTAAGCTTGCTGAGAAACCCCATTAATTTGTTAGCTGTGAACCATGCACTCATCAATATTAGGTATAGGAGGTGATTGATGAAGGCTAAGTGGGTCACTCAATACTCCATGAAATACCACTCTGAATATATATAGCAAATGGTTCTATTCAAAATGTGCAATCTCATGGAACCTAATTTTTGCTATGAAGTAAGCAAAATGGAAGAGATTATACCTTTCTTTCATCGGAATGGCAGTTCAACACAAAAGCTGTGAGCAATGTAAGGTAGAGAAGGGGGAGCAGCTCTTGCTTAGCCATTTTGGGAGTCCAAATTGGAGCCTATAGCTGTTAGGGGAGGTTGGTGACTGATGAACATTATATTTCATGTCATTTATAGGGATTTTTCATTAGTATTGGTTTTACCCCAGCATTTCAGATGTGACATGGCTTGTGATCATCGCCCCATTCCATATGAAACAATACTCGTTATATTCTGAACCTGCGCCTTCACATGCAAATCTCTTCCAACAATTCAAACAGTTAACATTTCTCTTTCTCATATACAACTGCTCTCTTTGGTTGTATCCCCTTGTTTGTACTGGCTACACTAGTTGTTTGTTAGTATTTGTGAGCTTTTTTGCATGGCTGTTTCAATGGTGAGTTTTCTATATCAAACATTACATATATTATTTTTCTCTCGTGGTTTTCCTCTCATGTTTATATACATGTTTATATATCTCTTGTTGTATTTATTTCTTCTTGGATTTGTGGTGTTGCTATTGTTGTTTATTGGGATTTGTTAATTTCTGGATGGCTGTATCCATGATGACTTTCCCCTGTAAAATTAATTATCCCCATGGACTTTGTTAAATCCGTTTTTAACAAGAGATTAATGTAACAACCAAAACAAAGAATTTGGAATGAGTTTCTCTACAGGGTAAAACTAGAACCCGTTATGATTTATATGGTTTGTGCCCCTGCATTCAAGTCATGGTTTCCTCGATCCCAAATACAGAGACCAATTCTTCCATGTAAAAGGTGCTTACCTATTTATGGTTTAGTTCTGTAGTATAGTGCAATAACTGTTACCAGAATCATATGTCAACTCGTATGCATGTCAACTGGTATGCACTCTATGGCCAAGTAACTTATTTTTTGTGAAAGAGCATGCTCACCTTTAATTCTCTGGAGCTACAATTGTTGTTGAATGCCATTAAAACAATTTCAGACATTCTAGATGTGGAGAAGCCAAGTACCACCTCACCATCTTAGATTGGGATTTCTCTAGAATTTTCGTGTTGAAGGGGAAGTTATGAGCATGGTTCCATTTGAGTTGTCTTCATTGATATTAAGTAATTAATACTAACTTGGCATATCTTCAAAGACATTGGTTTTCATTTCGAAAAACTATAAAATTTGATATCATATTTTTTAAAAAAGTAACTCTATGTTGGTCTCTTTGGTTACGAGTTGCTATTGGGTTTTCAATGGTATGAATTCATGTGAACAATGGTAGGCTATACCTCTTAATAATATCCTTAGAGTTTAAGTCTTTGAACGTTGGAATATTGAGTCCATATGTGCATTTCCTAGTTGTTTTGGATGCATTTATATTCTTATTGCTGCTGACTATGTATGCATATGATCCAAGAATTTAAACTTCCTTTGGTATATACAAACTCTACAATCAATGGTCAATCTAGTTGGCATTTACTCCCATTTTTCATTGATAAACACAATAACCCCATTCGTTTCAGGCATCATTTTGGCTTGGACTAATCAGTAATTTTTAACACCTCAATACATGAAAGAATGCTCAATCCTCGTGTGGAGGAGGTGCTTCACCATCAAATGAGAACTACTATTATAGGCACCATGGAAGTCTTTGATTCTTGATGATTTGTTACAAAGTCCAGAATATTCTATATACAAGCTAGGTATAATTTATATTTAGAGTTTACAAGAACTCATTAGAATTCTCTACACAACTCCTAAGACTCCTATCCCATTATGGAAATGTGTAAATGTTTCTACGTCCTTCCCAAAGTTTCCTACTTCCTAGATGTGACATTAGTCATTAGCAAAAATGAAGTAACAACAACAAAAGGTGGTAAAAGATGAACCCATATAACAAACGATACTAAATGTAATTACATCGAAAGTTTGTTAAGATATACAATATAAGGATTACATTCCTACCTTGGTCTAAGAAAGCCAATTATGCATTCAGAAGGTTCCATGTTCTTGTTTGAACACTGTTTCGAAATAGGGGAGTTTCACTTGGTAGCATTAATCAAACCATTTATTAGTCTCAGTTTTCAAGTCAAGGTCATAAATTCACTGCTTCTGTGGACATCTGGTGTAAGTCTAACCAGAAGAGTAGGAAGACATTAGTGTATTAGACTTGAAGGATGAGCTAATTAAGGATTAGTCGAGCTGAATTCAGCGTGCTGCTATTGCCGAAGGATTCTGGGAATGAGTCCTTCATGATACTGAAAATTTTCTGAATTCGCTGCCATAAGGCCCATAACTTTGTAATTAATGTGCTTTTGCCACTTGAATTTCCAAACAAGAAATTCTGTGTGATGCCCCCATCAAATTTCCAAAAAAATAAAATAAAAAAAATCTTATAAATAATTAGAGATTTGAAGAAAATTAAAATAACCGGAAAAATCTGAATTTAAAATAATTACTTTTAAATGTCCTTAATAAAATTATTTTAAAAAAATATTATATAAAATCTATCTAATATCTTTGTTTTTTTTTTTTTTTTTTTTCATTTTATCCATCTTTATCACTTTTTGTTTTCATTTATTAAATACTATTTTGATAGTATATCTTCTTCTAAATTTATTCATATTGATTGATTTGTTTATCATAGAAGATGAGAGAGAGAGGGAGAGAGAGAGAGAGATAGGGGAGGTGGGGGGAGAGGCGGTAATTGTGCCCCGTAATGGATTATTAAGTGATGGAATTAGTGGTCGCATCACAAGTTATTTAAACAATATTTATACAATGATTGAATAAAAGGAACACTAAGCTTCTAGACTAGAATTTAATGGCATCAAAAATTCCATTCTGGTGGTAGATAGTGGAACCTTGGAATGGATGAGAGTTCTTCTTTTCCGGGTAGTCATCCAAAGGTGCAAACACGTAAGGTTTGTTGTTGAAGACTGCTATGGGAGTTCTTACTACATGATTACCATCTGTCCATTCAATAGCTCCTGAGATGATAGGCACCTGAACTATTGGCGATCCAGTTATGATCACTTTGAATGATTTCTTCTCCCCAACCTCTGAAAATGTTAGAACTGGTGGTTCCACAAGGACAGCAAAAGAAGGTGGCATTGTTATGTTTGAATGGTAAGTGGAGTTGGGTGATCCAACATTGGTTACAGTCCTGAGGTAGCTGGCCTGGACTGGCTCTCCATCTAGCAATGAGAGACCAAATGATGGATAGTTGAGATCCCATGCTTTCCCTGGTTCATTACTTGGACAAACGCTAGAGTCCCCAGTGATCATTCTTAGATGGGTTGTGTTGTAACCCTGTTTGCATAGGAAATCCACATAATCTGCTTCACTTGCATCAAAGACTAACCCAGGGTCCACTGCCTTCACTGGGTTGATGTGCCCAGACCCATAGGCAAATTCAGCGTCTTCATTCTTCCTTGGGTCCATGATTGTAGCTGTAGCCGTAGATTGTGAACAATTTCTCGACAGATGGTGTTTTGGAAAAAGCTAGAGAGCAAGAATGAAAAGAAAAGAGAAGATCAGATAGAACTTTTAGTCACCTGTAGTCATGAGGGCAGACTTGATAGCAGCAGGAGACCATGTTGGGTGGGCGGCCTTGATATATGCTGCAGCACCAGTGACATGAGGGCAAGACATGGATGTGCCAGAGATGATGTAATAGTCAACTTGCCTATCATCGAACACCCAGACTGAAGAGAGTCCACGGGGAGACCAGGCCGCAAGGATGTTTGAACCAGGGGCAGTTACATCAGGCTGTTTTTATACATTCTAAGATGTCAGTCTTATATCATCCTCTAAGGACAATCTAGCATAGAAACTATGTGGAAAGATGTATTCACCCTCAGTGGTAACGACCTGCTCCTAGCCATCCATATGATATTAAAAAGCATTTACTTGATTAAGAGGAGCTTCTATATATAGCGTTAGAAACTTGTCCTCTTATATAGGTGGGATATTACAATCATTTCATGATAGCATTTGTAATGGTCCGCTTCCAATAGCTAGTGTGGATATTTTCTGCTTTGTGCCCAATAGACCCTCATAGTTTCAAAACACAATTGCATCGTTAAGGGGAGTCTGTGTATATATATTGTCAAAAACTTTTACTTCTATTTGATATGAGATATCACAATATTGCTGCATACCTTGAGAATATCCGGACTAATAGGGTTAGGACCTCTTGAGGAGAAGGAGCCAACTGTAGGAGCCATGACATCTGTTGTTGTCTCAGTGGAAAGAATAGTTGCGGTTGGATATCTGGAAAAAAAAATTCAAAACCCTCATTAGAACTACTCTGGAAGAGGTTTCTGAGAATTTATACTTTTGAAGAACCAAATTGGTCTGCAGTTATTTACTCTGTCGTTCTGATGTAGTCAATTAGCTTCAATCGGTCATCATAGCTGATCACCACTGCTGGTACAGGGAACGCAAAGGCTATTTCATCAAATGGTGAGGCCATTATGAGGCCTACAGCCTCAGCAGAAAAGGCACCCGAACTATCAGAGAGGATATTGCAGAGGACAACTGCTCCTCTGGTTTTGAGTGTGCTTAGAGTTCCTGGGAAGCAGATGCCTGCCATGTCTGGGCTCATAGCTGAGGTTATATTTGCTGCATCTCCCGAGTACACCAAGGGGAATGAAGTGCCATCCAGATGGAAATTATTGAGCGAAGTTCCCTTTATTTTCCCAGACATGAAAAGAAAGAAATATTATTTGTTTCAGATAAGATTGATTACCTAGTGAATGGATTTGAATGAAGAAGGGCTTACAAGAATTGTTTGTCCATTGCCAAGCACCACTTTGGTAACAAAGCTCCTGTCAATGGTGCTAGCAGCCACTGTTAAAGCCCAAGGGGCATAGTTTGAAATTTGTCTCCGGTATGGCCCCTTATTTCCTGCAGAACAAGAGGTCAAAATTCCATTTTTCATGGCATGGAAAGACCCAATAGCCACTGGTTCCTTGTTGTATGCGGCTGGCATTTCAGAACCCAGGGAAATTGATAAAATGTCGACTCCATCGGCTATTGCATCATCAAAAGCAGCTAGAATGTCTGCAGGGCTGCAACCTCCTCCCCAGCATACTTTATACACGGCCAGCCTTGCATTTGGAACTCCGCCTCGTGCAACACCGCTGGCTATCCCGTAGTAGCTTGCGTTTTCCACTGCTCGCCCTGCTGCAGTTGAGGCAGTGTGACTCCCATGTCCCAATGTGTCCCTTGGTGATTTGGTATCATGGAGAGGGTCGGCCAAATTGTCAGTATCATAGAAGCGCGCTCCTATGATCTTGCTGTGAATTATATCTTCATCAGCTTTGAACCAGTAGGTTGATGAGAAATAAAAAAAAAACTTGAGAGAACAAGAGAGAGAGGTCACTTGTTGCAGGTGAAGTTATTTTCTGTCTGGCATATCCCTTTCCATTTTGCAGGTGGGGGACCAAATCCTTCATCCCTGAAACTCGCGCTCTCCGGCCAAATTCCTGCATAATTGCATAAATGGATTATGATTTCTTTTCTGAACATGTCATCAGTTTGTAGGATTAACTCGAGTCTTATTTTGAAGTTCACCTGTGTCTAGCATTCCAATGGTAACATCTCCTTCATAAGACCCCATAGGGGGTTCTGGAAAGCTCATAAAATCCCATGATCTTGTAGTGTGAAGTTGCACTTTGGTGTTGGGAAACACTGAAACTACTCCCTCCATATCTAGAACTCAAAAGCAGTCAAATTAGTGGAAAACATAGACCAGATTTATTATGTTAGCTCAAGATCAATGGCCATTATACCAGCAATTCTTGCCACTTCTTCGTCTGATAGTCTGGCCACAAATCCGTTAAAGCTCCGTCCATAACTGTGAAGGAGCGATTCCTTTGCCAAAGATGAACTGGACTCAAGAAATTCAAATGTTTTAGTAATTGTAGATATGCATATAATCCATAGTAATGTAAAGACACTGTGTTCTTGGTTTAAGATGAACCCATTCTTTCTTTCTTACAACTATTATTACTGACCTGCCAAGGACCTCTACTAGCATGTTGTGGTGTGTCGAAGCAACTGATGCATCTCCCTTTGGAAGATCTCCCATGTACACAACATGAGCCTGAAACAAATACAGTGATAGTATTGTAATTCTTGAAACCAAAAGCTAAAAGGGATAAAAAAATGAAGAGTTATAAAGAGGTGTAAGCATTTGACCTTTCTCTTCTGTTCATAACCATGGCAGTTCAGCACCAACGCTGCAAGAAAGAAAGGGTACAGAAGAGAAATCAGCTGTCTACCCTTGGCCATGGTGTTTAGTTTGTAAGTTGCAGGCAGGTTATGCTAAATGATATGAACTCTAAGGTCATTTATATGCATGAATACCGATCTGGCCTATGTATCTCTTATGGGTGAGAGTTGGCCTAAGCCGGCTATCATAATTACCTCGTCCTTGGATTATCTCTGTTGGGAAACATGCCTAGCACAACCCCTAGGATGGGTTTGGGTGTGGTATATGTCGTAATAATCGTCTCGTCTTTCTCTGTTTCCTCCTTGTGAAGCTGTCTGCTGTTACATTGCTTTGGAGACTTCACCTGTTTCTACAAGGTGGAAGAGGAGACAAACCAGGTGAACCAGGCCGGATTTGAGTCAGTGAGTGGAAATTAACTTGGCTAAGATTTATCTGAAGTACCTTGATCAAACTATATATTTTCCCTAGCTATCATCAGCAATCTAACAAAATCAATAGCATTTTGGACAAATTAATATCATTGTGGTTCAGAAACTAGAAGCAAGAACAGAAGTAAAAGTGTGTTGTCAGTTGCCATGCGGTATCGGATCATATATGCAGATAAAGTCATATGTTGGGTAATAGTTTAGCCTTGATGTTCAACTACATGTATTGATTAATTACTGGTCGGAACCCACCAATTGTGAGAATTGATAACAATTTTTACTAAAATAATATTTTATTTCATTCAAGTCATTAATAAATATATAACATTCTTTATTTAGAATAAATTAATTATACTTGGATTATAATTTTATATATCCAAGTAATTCCAACTTGACCCTTTTGAAGTAGAAACACTTTTTGTAATATCCCGCAGGTACCTAAGTGTTCATTTCATTACTTCCCAATACTGCTTGCAACCTAAATTTGACATAAATCTAGTCACAACTCTCACTAAATTGGCGATATATGGTCTACGTAGATACCATAACATACATTAAACCTCCAATAGATGAGACATATGGAACGTTAGCAATGAAGTCTTTTTCCTTATCTATTGGTGGGCAATGCTCCATAGATAACCTAAAGTATTCATTTCATTGTTTTCCAATACTGTTTGCAGTCTCAATTTAATATAAATCTACTCACAACACTCACTATATTGGCAATGTATGGTCTCATGCACACCATAGCATATATTAAACTTTCAATAGATGAGGCATATGGAACCTTAGTTATGAAGTCTTTTTTGTCATTTATTGGTGGGCAATGCTCCTTAAATAACAAGTAATTTATTATAAGTGTTCTAACTATCTTAGCATCAACCAAAATTAGTAAGAAACTTAAATATTTATAAATTATTTAATTTTTATATAGAAAAGTCAAATAAGTTGGATGAATTTAAAGTAAAATATAAAAATAATTTATTAACTTTATATTTATTTTTTATTCTTTTCACTTTTTCTTTTTCTCTACTTTTCTTTTTTATTTCATTTCTCCCGTATTTTCCATTGGGAATCAAATATAGCCTAAAGATATGAACACATTAATATAAGGCAATGATTGCTTCAATATAACATGTGCTTAAAAATTTTGCTAAAAGACTTTTAATTATTCAGATTATAAAATCTCTTTATTGTTGGTATTATAGGAGGTGCATTCATTAGAATCGCTAACATCTACTTGCATGGCAAGAAAAATATTTAAAGACTTATCCACTTAGAACTATCATGACAATCCTGCACTTCATGTTGAGTGGAACGAACCAAGACATATCACATTGCTTTTTCATATATACATACATATATATATATATACATATGTATGCATGTATATATATTTTGATTAAATAGTACTCATGACACTTGCATATGTCTCATGAATGTTCAATATGACCTTAAGTACTAAAAGAAAACTAATCCTTCTGATTGCGTTGAACATCCCATTCTTGTGGTAGACAGTGGAGCCTTCCCATGAATGAGAGTTTTTCTTATGCGGGTAGTCCTCCAATGATGCAAAAATGGAAGGGTTGTTGTTGAAGACCACTATAGGAGTTCTTACGACATGGTCATTACCATCTGTCCATTCAATGGCTCCTAAGACGATAGGTACCTGAACTATTGGCGATCCGGTCACAATCACTGTAAATGATTTCTTCTCCCCTGTCTCTGAAAAGGTTAGAACTGGTGGTTCCACAAGGACGGCAAAAGAAGGTGGCATCGTTACGTGTGAGTGGTAAGTGGAGTTGGGTAACCCCACATTGGTGACAGTCCTGTGATAGCTGGCCTGGATTTGTTTTCCGTCTAGCAATGAGAGAGGGAATGATGGATAGTTAAGATCCCATGCTTTCCCCGGTTCAGTACTGGGACAAACGCTAGAGTCGCCGGTGATCATTCTTAGTAGGGTGGTGTTGTAACCTTGCTTGCATAGGAAATCCACGTAATCTGCTTCACTTGCATCAAAGACTAACCCAGGGTCCACTGCCTTCACTGGGTTGATGTGCCCAGACCCATAGGCAAATTCTGCATCTTCGTTCTTCCTTGGGTCCATGATCGTAGCTATATCAGTAGATTGTGAGGCGTTGTTTAAGAAAATAGTGTTTTTGAAAAACAAGATGGAGCAAGTATGAAAAGAGAAGAGTTCAGTTGTGAGCTTTTATATTTTCACCTGTGGTCATGAGAGCAGACTTGATTGCAGCAGGAGACCATGTTGGATGGGCAGCCTTGATATATGCTGCAGCACCAGTAACATGAGGGCAAGACATGGATGTTCCAGAGATGATGTAGTAGTCCACTTGCCGATCATCAAACATCCAGACGGAAGGGAATGCAAGGGGAGACCAGGCCGCAAGGATATTTGCATCAGGGGCAGTTATATCAGGCTGTTTTCAATACATTAAGATTTCAATCTTTGAATACCCTTTAAAGGCTATACAGTATAGAAACAATGTAAAAGGATTTATTCTTCCTTGAGTGAAATAAATATGAGAACTCAGCATGGAATTTTTTGCTTTTGCTGCTGAGAAAAAAAACGCACTTCTTTTGGACCTCACGATGATGATGATGATGATGATGATATTACCTTGAGAATGTCTGGCGTAATAGGGTTAGGACCCCTTGAGGAGAAGGAGACCACTGTAGGAGCCCTGACATCTGTTGTTGTCTCAGTAGAAAGGATAGTTGCAATTGGATATCTGGAAAAATATATGAAAAGTTTGGAAGAGTTCCCATCAGCTGGTTACATACTTAGACTTTGAAGAAGCAAATTGGTTTGCAGTTACTTACTCTGCCGTTCTGATGTATTCCAGAAGCTTTGAACGATCATCCTAGCTGATGACCACTGCGGGAACAGGGAAGGCTAATGCTACCTCATCAAATGAAAAGGCCATTATAATGCCGACTGCCTCAGCAAATATGGCAGCCGAACCGTCATATAGGACATCGCAAAGGACAACTCTTCCTTTAGCTTTCAGCGTGCTTAGAATTCCAGGGAGGCAGAGCCTAGCGACTTCAGGACTGACACCCATACTTACATTTCCTGAGTTTCCAGAGTACACCAAGGGGAATGAAGTGCCATTTAGGTGGAAATTGTTGATTGAAGTTCCCTGTATTTTTGTGACAATGAAGAAAAAGAGAAAGAATTGTTTCAGAGAAGATGGATAAACAAGTGAATAAATTTGAATGAAGAAGGCTTACAAGAAAAATTTGTCCATTTCTGAGCACCACTTTGGTAACAAAGCTCCTGTCAATGGTGCTGGCAGCAACGGTTAGTGCCCAAGGGGCATAGTTTTAGACTTCTCTCCGGAATGGCCCATTATTTCCTGCCGAACAAGAAGTTAAAATTCCATTTTTCATTGCATGGAAAGACCCAATTGCGATTGGTTCCCTGTGTTACGGGGTTGGAAAAATAGAGACCAGGGAAACTGACAAAAATTTCGACCCCATCTGCTATTGCATCGTCAAAAGCAGCTAAAATGTCTGCAGGGTTGCAACCTCCTCCCCAGCTTACTTTATACAGAGCAAGCCTTGCATTTGGAACTCCACCTCTTGCAACGCCATTAGCTATCCCATAGTAGCTAGCATTTTCGACTGCTTGTCCCGCTGCAGTTGAGGCAGTATGACTTCCGTTTCCCCATGTGTCTCTTGGCGATTTGATATCATAGTAAGGGCCAGAGATATTGTCCGTGTCATAGAATCGTGCTCCAATGATCTTGCTGTGAATTATAACTTCATCAGCTTTGAACAAGAAGAATGATGAGAAATAAGAACTTGAGAAGGGAAGGGAAGTCACTTGCTGCAGGTCATGTTATTTGCTGTGTGACATATCCCTTTCCATTTTGCTGGTGGTGCACCTAATCCTTCATCACTGAAACTCTCTCTCTCAGGCCAAATTCCTGTATCAATCACATAAATGGCTATGATTTTTGCTGAACATCATGTCAATTTATAGGATTGATTCAAGTTAATTATATCTTTAAACTTACCCGTATCTAGCATTCCAATAATATCTCCTTCATAGGCCCCTATGGGGGATTCGGGAAATCCCATGATCTTGTAGTGTGAAGTTGCAGTTTGGTGTTGGGAAACACTGAAACTACTCCCTCCATGTCTGTAAGCTCAAAAAAGCAGTCATTTTACGAGTAAATACAGACCAAATTAATCTATTATGTTAGCACAAGAATGGTTATTTTACCTGAGATTCTTGCTACTTCTTCATCAGATAGCCTCGCTACAAATCCATTAAAACTCCTTCCATAACTGTGAAGTAGTGATTCTCTTGCCAAGGATGGACTGGACAGGGACAGGAACGTATTCAAATGTTTCAGAATATTTGAAGATAATGAGATCCCAACTTAAAGTAAGGATACTGTCTTCTTTTTTAAAAAAAATTGATATGCACGGATTGGAGGTTTGTTAAAAACTGACATTTCATTGTTTTCTACATAAGAGTTGCAGTTGACTGGTTTCTTTGTGTTAAGTAAATGAATATGTTCCCTTCTTTCTTAATTTTAGTATTGTAATTGACCTGCCAAGGGCTTCAACCAGCATGTTGTGGTGTGCTGATGCAACTGATCCACCTCCCTTTGGAAGATCTCCCATGCACACAACATGAGCCTACACAAGCATGAATTGGACTTCATAATAGGTTCATATTATCACAAGAATGTGTTTCTTGAAATCACTGGCTAAAATGGAGAAAGAAGAATGAGAAGTTTAAGCTGTAAACCTTCCGGTTCTGTTCATTGCAATGGCAGTTCAGTACAAAAGCTGCAAGAAGGAAAGGGTAGAGAAGAGAGAGTGGGCCTTTACTCTTGGCCATGGTGTTCAGCCTGTAGGTTTGAGGCTGCTTATGCTAAATGATAAGCATTCTTGGGTAATTTATATGCATGCATCCTTTGCAGTGCCTAGCATCCCATACGGGTGAAAAGTTAACCTATGCCCTCGGTTTCATCTCGTAGGGGACGGTTAGCATAACCTCATCCTTGGTTTGGTCTTTGTGATAATCCTTGTTTCTTATCTGTTTCTGACACTTTCTTTATAGCCTTGTGAAGCCGTCCGCTGTTGCAGTTCTTTGGGACATTCAGCTGTTTCTACAAGGTGGAAGGAGACAAACCAGCTGGACCAGGCTGGCTTTGAGTCAGTGAGTGGAAAATGACTTAGCTAAGATTTATCTGAAGTACCATGATCACACTATTTATATATTTCATTGATACCAACAATCCATCAAAATGAGTAGCTTCTTCCAAAATGTCTCTTAGGCTAGGTTTAGTTTTGAAAATTTGAGGGAAATTGCAATGGAAAGAAAATAGTGAGGAAAGTAAAGAAAAGAAAAAAATAAAAGAAAATGAAAAATAGATTTAAAATTTATAATCATTTTTATATGTTATTTTAAATTGATTTAATTTATTTTTTTATGAAAATAAGAAATAATTCAAAATATATAAACTTTTAATTTTATTTTTTTGTATTTTCCCAAAAGAATTTTTTTTTTTTAGCTTTTATTTTATTTTATTTCTTTACCTTAATCCTATCCAAGAACCAAATATAGTCTTAGGTTACGTATGTTTGGTTCTAAAACATACTAGGAAAAGAAAATAAAGAGAAAAAGTAAAGAAAAACACCGTGTAGAAACTAAAGTTTGTCATCCACAAAGACAGAGAATGAAGGCAAATTTGGATTAATTATTATCGGCATCGGACTGTGTGCCAATCTTACATTGTTTATCAACGTAGAACAAAGGGTTATAAAACTGCCGAATTTAACAGCATATTATTTATCTCTCTCTATGACTCTCGCTCAGCTCTCAGTTCACTGCTTGGCATTTGAGTCTCACTTCTCCATTTTCAAGGACTCCTACATTTCCAAGTTTCACCATCGAAGACGTGAATTCTCTGAAGAACAAACCTTGATCTTTAGCAAATGATTCAACAATCCATCTAGTCCTGTAATCTGTAAGCAGTGCCTGATCCGATCCAAACAAGCCATCCCCTGCCATTAGTTGTAGGTAATAGTTATTGTCAAAAGTGGAAGCAGTCGAGTCCAAAAACTCTCCAGCATTGCGATCCCTATTCGGCTTCGGGCATTTCTTCTTCAGCCTTTCTGCAAACTCGGTGTTCATGGTAGGATCAACGTCATGTACCGAGCTAAAGTTGTGAACCCGAGCTTCAAAAGAAGAACAATGTGAGAAGCCAAGACTGTGTCCACCAGATAGAGCAACCAAATCCTTGAGTCCTAAGCCCCTTTGGGCAAAGCTCTGAATGAGTTGGGTTACATTGAAGGTTGGAGCTGGTAGGTTAACGGTTTCAGAAGCTTTGGACACCCTCCCATCTTTCCTTCCTTTGAGTACATTCCAATACGGGCCTCTGGACTGAGAATATCAACAACAATGGAAAACAATATCATTATAAACATATAAAGAGGCCTTTTATCTGATAAGAAGCAACAGGCTAAGAGATTACCAGGGCTACAACATCTCTTGCTGCAATGGCCATGATATCAGCACAAGAAACTGTCCCCGGACATGCAATTTCCAGCTTAGTTTTCGCGTCTTCGATCACATAGAATGATGCAAGTGAAATATTAGGAGGACCATCTTTCTCCGCTTGGTTTCCAGGAGTTGAGTCCAGCAACACCGATGCATCACACCCCTATTAATAATGTGGCATGAATCTATATAAATATATATGTTCAAGCACAGAAAAGAAAGAAAAGAAGACATATTTATCGTACACTCATACCCTTATAAAGCAGTCATGGAAGAACATTCGAAGGATTCGAGCTGGAATTTTAGGGTCATTGATCGAAGCTTTGCGAACAGTTTCAAAGATGATATTCTCAGCTTGTGGACATGTTTGATGGTAGTAATGCACGTCCAGCGATCCTTTGGATGTGGAAAGCATTAGCAACAGAAGGAAAATGGCTAAGACAAAGTTGGTTTTTGGAAGGAGAAGAGCCATTTGTTTGGAAGAAAAGAAAAATGAATGTAGTGTAGAAAGATGATGGATAAAAAATTGAAGTATGGGGATATATATAGTCATAGTCAACAACATTGTTAGATAATTTAATATACTTTAAAGTTACTCAACTTAGGGATTGGCATTGTGTGGAAACTAGCTAGAGGCTGCTTTTGGAGTGTGCTTAGGGATCAAGTATGTACAACTAAGCTGTCTCAACTAAAATGTTCCAACTTCTGTGTGAATATTATACAAATAGAACTGCCTATACAAGTTGCTTGACGCATTGTCAACCCTTGGATGAACAGTGATCAGAACCCAGGTCTTTGATGATGTTGATAGTGACTATCCAAACCTCTTTCACATCTGTCAATGCTATTTGGTATGTTTATGGTACTTGGTCTATTAAATGAAAGCTTAGGATCAAGGGTGTCTTTGGGTTGTGATCTTTGTGGGTGGATTTTGTTACATACGGAAGGTTTAGTTGCATGGGAGTTGCACTGGATAATTTCCTATGGGCAGACTCGAATAGCGGTTGGTTTGTATGTACCTATCACCAGGCCGGTCTAAGGAGGCGTACGGTTGGTGGGATATGGAGTACATAAATTGTGTACTGCATCATTTTATAAACGAAGAAAGGACCTAAGTGTGAGTTGGATGTGTAAACAACAGAGAAAGAAAGAAGAAGAAAGTGGAAAAATTTTTTTTGTGTTTTTTTAAAAGAGAAAATAATAATTTTGTAATTTTAAAATTATGTTGGATAAATTTTGATTCAAAACAATTTTTGAAAATTTTGTTTTGAATTTTTTTTAGTTTTTATAACAAATTTAAGGTATTTTAAGGTATTTTTATATTTGATTTCTAAAATAAAATCTTATTTATAAAATAATAGAGAATTGTTTTGAGAAACTATTGTGAAAAACACTTTTTTTAAAACTGGTTTTGAAAATGATGATAAACAAGCCACATTTTGGATACATACTTTTTTGGATGTAGCAACTTTAAGGTTGCCACAATCATCAAATACATAAAATCAGCCCTCTTACCTAGATAGCCCTAAACTTTGTAAGGTATTATACTTAATATTTTTTTGTACCAAATGAATTTCAAGAGAAGGGAGAACAAGTAAAAAATAATTTTATGTTTTCAACAATAGAAAGCTATTTCAAAAATTTTATAAGACTGTTTGGTCTTTGTTTTCTGTTTTCATTTTTAAAAAATAAAGTAAAATGAAAAATAGTTTTTAGAAAATAAGTAGATGTTGTTTTCATCCATTTTTAAAAACAAAAGGAAAATATAGAAAAATTAAAAAAAACATAAAAATAAATAAAATTGAGCATGATATCATTTTTGTTCTCTCTCCGAGATTTAAAATCAATACTGAAAATATTTAAATATGATATTCATTTAAATTACAGGTATATGAATTTTATTTAACATAATAAAAAAAAATTATGAATCAAATAAATTTCAAATCAAACTATACTTTATGCATAAAATATATTAATTTTTAAAAATAATTTAAAACTCAAAAACCGATTTAATTAACATTAGAAATTTATGGAACTCAATAACATTAAAAAATTGTAGATCAAAATTCATTTTGAATATCTAGCTTGGCTAATTTCTTCTTTAAATATAATCATATGTTTGCAAATTATGTTTACTACATAAATAAACTACAAATCGAGAAATACTTAATGCGTTTGATTTATTAACAAGTCTAATAATTTTTAAAAATGATATAAACTCAAATAATAATCCAATTAATATTAGAAATTTATGAATAAAAATTGGTCTAGAATGACTTTATTGTTTTTTTTATATATGAAACCAGATCTTTATAATTTTTTTTAACTAATCAAATAAATCTCAAAATTAAATAAAATTTAACAAGTTATATTCATTAACAAATATAAAAAATTTTAAAAACAATTTGAAACTCAAATAATAAGCATTGTGCACGGGTCTAGTACTTTCCACTCTATGATCGATTAATGAACTTCTTGTACATGCTCTTTTCCTCCATGGGATTTGTTACAAAAACACCAGCATGAAGTTCTAGGGTCTATTTCTGATTTTTAGAGTACAAACCTCAGTTATATCTATTGTACCAAGACTTAAAAATCTGTCTTTGTTTATGGTCAATTTCCATTCCTTCTTTAAGGAAAAGGGTTCATTTTCTTATTTGACAATTTGGTTTTCTAACTTTTCTTTTAGAGCTTTGATAGAAAATGGGCAGTTGGGTTGCAATTAGAGAATGAGTTGTAGGGAGGCGAGATAGAAATTAAGGACAATTAGAAGATTCATGTAGGAAAGTTAGATGTCGAAGCATTGAGTTGAAAGATCACTGAAATGTTTCTTTTCTCTAAATAGAAAAATTTAATTGATGACTTTGTGGCTATGGCATTTAATTTGATGGTTACAAATTAAGTCCAATATAGTTTTGAACACCATCTCTTTTGCTTTCTAGCTTTAAGTTGGAGTTTGAAATTCATCAAGTCAAAAATTAAATTGAGCTCCACATTTTTGTACACCTTGTAAGACCCACATTTTACTGTTCTTCATTCAACTTTCATACTTCATTGATGTAAATTTTTAAATAATTTTATTTATTTCTATCATCAAAACATGTGTAATTTGGATAATTTCAAGTGACCAATGGCGGTAAATATTATGTGTGATGTTAAAGAGGAGGGTCCATAATTTCAAGATAAATGTGAATGCTATATATAAATACAAAACCTATACACCAATTGATATTTGTATTAGTAATTTGGATGGTGATATATAATGATGAAGCATCGATACCATGTTTTTGTTATGTAGGGCTTGGAGTTCTCCGATCTCCAACTATAGTGGTACACCCTCTTAAAATTGATTATAAAATGCATATGCACATCACACATTGCTTATAACTCAACGTTTGTTCAAAATAGGTGTTTTTTTTTCCTCTAAATTCTCATTTTTCTTCATGTCTTTTTCTTTTTATGTTTCTCAAAAATAAGTTTTAACTTAAATCATTAAATATTAAAGATTAAATTTTGAACCATCTTGGATTTAAATTGCATGATATAAATTGGAATACGTGTTAACATATTTCGATATAATTAACAAATTTAAACGTAATTATTATACATAAGTAGTTACGTTAACTGTTTGAACTAGGCTATTGTATATCGATATTTGAAGATATTTTAATTAGTAAAATTTAATTTAATTTAATTTTATGGTTTGTAATTGTTCCCCTTTTTGTTTATTTAATTATATAGCAAATCCATTATATTAATAATGAGACAAAAATATTATTTTTAATAGAAAATCTTCAAAGATCACACTTCTACAAGTGTCATTGATAAAATTAATGAAAATGAGATTTATATATAAGTGTTATTGTTTAACATTATGCACTTCAATTCATTGTTAACTAAAACATACAATGACATAACAGAAAATGATACTTTTCAGACACAATCTTTTACCTCTCTTTGTGTCCTTGGTTGCCTTTTTCTTTTTTGGAACATATTAATCTCACAATATAAAATATCTTATACAAAAAAAATATGAATTTACCTTGTGTCTTTAAAAATCACTTTAAAATTTTTAGAATTTGAGTTGGTTAAAAATTTTATCCTCAATTCCTTTAAACAAGTTTTAGAACTATTATCTTTCAATATAAGCCTTTACGAGTTGTAACTTATATAAAAGTTATTCCTATTTTCTGATTTCAAACAAAAAAACATAAATTATATCCAAGCAAATACTTTGATATCTAATTCCACTACATTCAAAATATTCTTGCACGATGCAAGATGCATCTCGACTATTAAGATGCAACGTTTAGTGATCTTACTAATTAAATCTTATAGTAGAGATATCTATTGGATTCATCTTAGGACCTTGAAATATTAAATCTTATAGTAGAGATATCTATTGGATTCATCTTAGGACCTTGAAATTGCAAACTTTTATTATTAATTTTCAAGGATATCTTTCCTCCATTCCTTTGTTTTTACTAATGCATAGCCATCCAAGGACATCAACATGAATTAAGGCATTTTCAAACAAAAAACTTGGACAAGTTAAAAGTTCCTTAAAGCAAGAAGAGAAGAATCAATTGACAGGAAAGGGTAATGGATAGGGAAAGGGAACAACTCCTTTGTAAACTAACCTACATTAAACAATTGATACAATTTGTGTACTAAAACCACACTTTATTCAAGCCTTTCATCCTACAAAACAAGAATAGACATTGAAGATTAATGCTTATTATGATCAATAGAAAATTCACAATCCACATAACAAATATACATTTACATTTGAATTAAAAAGATATTAATGTAATATTCTAGTTTCAGTTGAACTTGCTTTATATATATTCACAAAAAATAGTTCAAAATTCAAAACATACTCTTTAGGAGAAGAATATTTTCATATTCATACTAATAACGATGGTTTATGTTAATATAATTTCAATACTATTTGACTCCGCATTCACTAAATGCGATTTTTAACAATACTTCAAAAAACATGGCATTGAAAATGACTAATATGAAAAATATTTTTTTATTTATAGTATTAATATTTCATGTTAATGTAATTATAATTCATTTCAGTCGTTCAACTAACGTAATATTTAACACGACTTCAATTAAATAAAATGAGATTACGTTAATATAACTTTTATTTTAATTAACGTTGCATTTAACAAATGTGGTTCCCAACATACTTTGATTAAAAAAAATTAATGTCAAAAATGACATGTACGAAGTTGTTTTTTTTTTTTTTTTTTTTTTTTTTTTTTTTTTTCAAATTCATACTAATAAAATTGTTTCATCATTGCATGTAAATACATGACTCAATTTTCAATTCAACAAATACAAATTTTAGCATAACTTCAATTAACAAAAAGAAAACATCACAACCATGATCCCAAATTTCCCAAAAATGTTCATTTAAAAAATTTTCAATAAATTAAATGGATAAAAATAATGCATGATTCAAACAAATGAAAAACCTCAAATTTCTCTACATATAGAAATACACCTAATTCTACAATTTCCAAGCAAATCTCCATTTTAATAGATTTGGATATTATTTGATGAAATTTAAATACAAAGTGAAACGGAATATATTAATGGAACAATATAAAACAATCTCAAGGTTGTTGTGTTTGTATTTCCACCAAAATCAAGGCCCTCGAGGTGCAGCAGAAGAAATGGGAGCCAACCCACACGATTCTGATAGGCCTTCGCCACTCCCTGCATTTGATGTTGTTGCTGCGGCCTCTCCTGTTGTTACCCTTGGAACCACTAAAGTTCCGCCCACCGATGTTGCGATCGCCGGAATAGTGCCGCTCCCTGTGGCTCTAATAATATCAACCTCCGCGTTTTTCAGCAACCAACGGATGGTCTCGCCTTCTGATTTGAGGCCTAGCTGCCTTGTCAGCTCAAATAGTCTCGCTGTGGAATCCGACGACATCCGGATCCTCCGGCCACGCCCTTCCACCTTCACATGTCGATCCACTGCCCGCTTTTTCGGCAATGCTATCGCTGTTTTCGTCGATATTTCTTGTTCCCCCTCGACCCCCGATGACTTGGAAACGGTCTCAGATGGGGCAGGAAAAGCCTCAGAGATTTCTAATGTTGTAGGCTTCTCAATTGAAAGATTTTCCTCATTTGGATTCGAGGGTGACGCCATTCACACTTCTTCAAGTTTTTCGTCAGTCAGAATTCCTTCCAGAGTAATCAGACTAAAATGTTAAAAAATTAAAAAAAAAAAAAAAGAAAAAAAAAACGGAAAATATTGAAAAGAACAAACCAAGAAAATTAGCGGATGCTTGATGGTAAGGAGAGACCCAATTCTATATGAAGGCAAGAAACCATACGATGTAAATCATAGTAAGTTCATGAATCCAATGGAAGGTGACCACGAGACAGCTAGGACAATATAAATTTTTAAAAACCATTTTACCCATTGAAAAATTATTTTAAAATGTTATTAGATAAGATTAATATTTGCATTAAATAAGGAAGACATAAAAAAGAAAAATAATTTTTTTCACTTTAATGACATCATTATAATAAATTTTCCTTGTATAAGACAGTATTTAAAGACATCTTAATGATTTTTTTTAACCATCTAGATGGTGGCTTATTAGAAATAAATGCTATCTCACAAATTTATGATGTCATTATTGAATTTAATAATTAATATAAAAGGGCATATAGTAGAATACAAGTCAACAAATGCTAGTCCAATTTTTTATGTTATATTTATTAATTATTTTTCAAAATATATTATTTGTATAAATTCAAAACCATACAACATTATTAATTAGATGCTAAGTTAGGAGAAAAGTTGAAATTGAATAGACATGTACAAAGATAATAAATAAGTATATTTGAATCATTTAGAATATTTTATTTATTAAAAATTGATATGCTATGAAATGACAGATATTTAACATTTTTATTTCATTTAATTTTAATTATATCCACAAATTCACATGGTTCTAGCTTTCTAATTTCTTCTTTATAAATTGTTGAATTGACTTTACACTAAGATTAGTGAGTTTGACTTTACACTAAGATAAGTGAGTTTATTTATATGATTATCATCTTCTTCTTTTTTTTTCTTTTTCATTGCTACTCTTTATCTTGCATACAAATTCTCAATTTTTGTATCTTTCTTATCCTAAATTATTTATAGTTCATTTCACTCTTCACTTTCTAAGTTCATGTTCAATTTTTTTTTATTGGCTTTCTAGATTTTTTTTTTGCATTTAATCATAATTCAACATTTCCAACATGATATGGATAAAGAAGTTACTATCATGTCTAGAAGCTTTCAGAATCATCTATGGTATTGATAGTAATAACTAACAAAGAAAATCATATTGTTGAACAACTTCAAGCATAGCATCTAGAACCAAGGAAGAATTGCAAGCATCAATGAACATAATGAAACTAAAACAAAACCTTTGGTACCAACAAGGGAAAAGCCAATAGATCAACATATCAAAGTAGAGAGGCATGGTACGAGTATTCAACTATCAAATGCGTGTGTAGAGGATCTCTTTGAGTCCACATGACGATTGAACCATAAGCAGCTGAGACCATTTGTTATATTTTGAAGAACTTTGAACTCAAAATCATCAAAGTTATCGATATTGATATAGTTTTATCCTAAAAATACTCATACAGAAATATCAATTGGCGAAAAAAGAATTAGGTTAGCATACAAAGAAAGAATATTTCATATTTTATGTTTCTTTTTGTGTAATATATGAATTTATATTTAATTTGTAAGAATCAAGGGTTTCATGAAATGGTTTATCAAAGGTAACTCCCTACAGAAAATAATGTGAATCGTCATCAATTTAGTGGATTTTCATTCAAAATTATTGTACTTTTATGCCCTAAATTGGTGTGTATTTGTCATTTTATATTATGTTACAATGTGTTTGGCCCAATGAAATTACTATTCTACTATCCATTTTGACCCTTCTCATCTTCTATGATGACACACCTCCTTGCTATCTAACACTACAAATTGTTGAAGCCCTTCAATATAATCCACCCTAACAACTCCTTTGTCTTATCTCAATTCATGCATCAACCAACTCAAACTTGCTAGATATATAGATTGCAAGCTAGTACTTCAATATATTAAACACACAATTTATCATGGCTTCTTTCTCAATCGTGGTTCCCCACTTATTCTACATGTGTTCTCCATGCAAATAAAATGAGAAATTTTAATGATAGAAATTCGATGAATGCATATATTCTTTATCTTGGTAGCAAGCCAATTTTTTAGAGCTCCAAAAAGTAATAGTTAGTTGTTTATTCTCTCACCAAAGCAAAATACACAATTATTGCATCTATCGCCTCTAAGTTTGGAAAAGATACAACATCTCCTTTGTGAACTTGGCTTCTCTCTCAAACAATCTCTAACTATCTATTGTCATAATGTCAACACCATCTACTTATACATAAATCCAATTTCTCACTCATGAAACATATTGCGATTGATTTTCAATTATATATATATAAGGTTGTTAGCCACTAGATATATCTCATGTCCTAACTCAAGATCAACTTTTTTATCCTTTCAAATAACTATCATGTGGAGGCATGTTAGGCATGAATCAACCATTTCTCAACACTCATCAATGCTAACTCAATAGACTATTCAATTGAAATAAAAGCCCTTGATTTCAATGGCTTTGACATTTCTCAATCAACCAAATTGTATATTTTCATTTAGAGTAAATTCTATATTACTATTCTTTGGTATAAGATTCTTTGTGTATATATACAACATTGTAAAGTATTTAGAAATGTCATTCTAATTCATTGTTCTAGCAATACATGTTATGGGTTTATTTTTGTCAAGGGAATATACCAAACTTCAACATTTATGTAATGTTCTCCTTGCAAATGTTTCTATTAACTAGCCTTGAGAACTACCAAAGGCATGACAACATAATATGCATTTTCATTTTACTAAGATAAATTTCAACCCTATCATAAGGACAAGTCTATGGTAATGAGGTCAATAATCTTAATTTTATATCAAATGTAACTCAATTTTGTTTATTTTTTTTCTATAATATCTCTTTCTTACATAGTAATCCTTTACATTGATGTGTTTGTCCATTGAACTTGTCTTTCCATTTTCATATGGATGCAATTCCAATTTAATTATCACAAAATACACATGATTTAATGTATTATTTAAAATTTAAATTTTTAATAAATTAAATATCTAATCCAAATGACTTGAGTGGCTATCGTGTTGTAGGCTACATAGTCAACTTTCTTTGTGCCTTACAACACACATTTGTTTTTTGCTTGATGATGATATTACACCTCCTCTAAATAAAAATCTATATGGCCAATAGTGATCCTTTAATTATCATGATCTCCTAAAAAATTTACGTGTCCTCTAAATTACCCATGAAGAAACTAATGTTGTTAAGTATTCAAGATTTTAATGTTAACTTCTAGGTCTAAGACCATTAGGATGGATGATCATGAGACTTTTAGAGAGTTTCATGCAAAATTGATGAATATTGAAAATTCTAATTTTAACATTGATAAACTCATCTATAAGTCTAAAGTGGTAAGAAAAAACTATAAGATCTTTCCTAAAGATGTTTAGTGCAAACATGACTGTGGTTGAGGAGTCCAATGGTGTAGATTTATTAAAGATAGATGGACTTGTACATTCTCTCTAAACATGTAAGATAACTCTTAAATCACCTAAGAAAGGGAAGGGAGTTGCTTTAAATGTTGTTAAAGAATCCCTAAATTCCAAAAGTGAAGATGATGAGAAAATCTCACAAGGGAAATTTCCTAGGTTTGCTAAGAAAATTTAAGAAATACGTAAAATTCCAAAAAAAAAAAAATTAGAAATTGAATGATGATAAAAATAAGGAAATTTAATTGGAAAAGATAAAAAATTGGAGAAATGTGTGAAAAAAGAATTTGAAATTGAACGTTTTAAATGTAGAGGAACTGATCATTTGTATCTGAGTGTCCCTCAAAGAAAAAAGAATAAAAAGGTTAGGAAAGTCAATTAGAATGAATCTAAGTCCAATCAAACAAGTGAAAATAGTTCAATGAATGTGATGAATGCACCAACTTCACCTCCTTTGTGGTACGTGTCAATGAAAAACCTATCCTAAAAAAAGCTTTAAGTGAGTTAAGTGAGTCAAGTGTCTTTGATGATGATGGCATGACTTTTGACATAACTTATGAGACATTATACAAAGAGTGTTTAAGCCTTAAAAAGGAATAAATCAAATGAAATGGTTACAATAAGAGCTTAATCAATGAGATTGATGTTTTAAATGGTAAAAAGAAATGTTTACTTGGTAAAATTGCTTCCTATGAAAATAAACATGCTATAATGAAGAAAAATAGTGATGACCTAAAGAGTGAAAAATCAAATGTTGAAGAATAAGCCTTAATTTTTAAAAATCCACTCAAAAAAAGTCTTTTTCTCATCTCATTCCCCGCATATTGTTCAAACTTAAGGCTATCAAAATCTTCAAATGTCGTTGAATTTGTTAAGACCTACTATTCTCTATGTCAGGCATCTCACTACTGGTGATTCTATTAGAATAGAACCCTTGAAAGCATGATGTAATGTAATAAAATATAGTTTCATTAATAAATTTAATTCATTTAATATTCTGGTTCCCTTCTTCTATCCTTATTTGCATTAATTGTCATATGAGCATTCATGTCCCTATCATTTGCATTATACATTACTTAGATGCATTAGGAGTTGCATACAATATTCAAATCATGGGTTCCTTGCAAAGTGATAAGTAGTTCATAGTTAGTTCATAGATTTTGGCAATCCATCAGAGATTATAGTATATTACCTCCTGATTAGAGGAATAACTTATTTTAGTCATTGGGATGGTTTTCTTATGACGAGTGCACTAAAATGGATGGTTACATATTAGATAAGACATATAGTGAATTATGGCATTAGCTATTGAATAGTCATGATTCAGAAAGCTACTATGTTACATGGACTTTCAACCTTGAGAGAATATTGAGCTAGTGCTTAGATCACTAGTGGCTTTGACTTATGGGTGAGACCTTAATATGGACATATGTAATGGGTTGTGTATCTCAGTGTTTTCATTTTTCTATATTGCTTACTTGTGCATATTATCAATATGATATTGTTGAAAGATGGTATTTCCTTTGTCTTTTCATGGGATAAAAAGTGGGAGAAGGATATTTAACTATTACTGAATTATTGCATTGTGATGTTATGTTATTCTCTAGTTTGTTTTTGTGCAAGTACTATTAATTGTGTGCTTGTTGAATCTATTTGTAGGATTTGTAGAGGGTTTTGTTCCAAAATTGTCAAAGGTAAAGATTGTACTTGCTTTAGCTAGGTTGGCAATTCTGAACAAAATTTCTTTTAAGTGTCTCTCAGTTTGGGTGTTTTGAATCCTTCCTTAGACTATTTGCCTAATGAAGATCAAAGTATTGAAAGTGCTTAGAGGTTGAGGTATATAAAGTAGTGGATGGACGAAATCAAATCAACCAAAAATTTCAAATTAATTGTTATCTTGAATATTTTTGGAAAAAAAAAAAAAAAAAAAAGCTTTAGGGGTCTTTGACATTATTTTTTTGCCAAGTCTTTTTATGGCTATTTCAAGGTTGATCCAACCTTAAGTAGGATTGCCCCCACCTTCAAATATGGAAACTTTCGGTCATTGGATTGAGGTTTCTCCTTTCTATTTAAACACCCAAAATTGCTATTTAGGGTTGTAGAACACCAAGTAGCCATCACACACAGTCCATTATGCCCCTCTTCCATTATAAGCATGAGCATGTTTGTTTCTCAAGAAAATCCAACCCATTTTGAACTTCAAAACAATTCTTGATTAGATTTTTACTTTAAAATTGGCTAATTCATTTGATTTTTTTTATCCGTTCTCTCCTTGTTATTAGATTCAATTGAATTGTATTCATTTACTTATCACAAGACCGTTTATGTATCCATTATTGCATGTGATTTGGCTTGTTTATTGAAAATTTTTGAAGGAGAAAAATATAAATTCTAAAAAAATTCTGAGGGGCAATCATTCTAATCAATTCATTTCAAGTTGTAAACAACACTTATTCACCCCTTGTACGTGTAGTCCAATGTTGAGATTCAACTACAATTTTATATTGAAACTTGGGAAATGAGGAAAAAAAAAAAAAGAAACAACCTAACACGAGGATTATTTTTCCAGGAGCATATACATGGACAGGAATATACCACACATCCAGCTATTACCCGGCTAACAAAACACCTTTTTCATGTTGGTAAGAAGCTTTTAAGAGAGACATCTTCAACAAGCTAATTGGAACAGGATCGGCTACTATTGCGGGGGGAACCATTCTAACATGCAGATATAGGATCAGTGTTGTCGCCATCCCCAGATTTCTTGGCATAGAATCTCCGGTACATAGAGTCAACTTCAGTAAGATAATAGGTGCCTGAAGCCAGCAAGCTACAGTCCTTGCTCGTCACAAAGTCCTTGGAACCATAGCGATGCTCCATTAGCTTCAATGTTTCGACAAATTTTTCAGGAGGAAACTGCATATGAAGAGCAGATAGCTTAATATTGCAGAAGGAAAAAAAAGACCAGATGTTAAACTATGGTGCATTTAGAAACAGCTTGCTTACAGAAATGATGATGCAGAAAAAAGAGGGAAAGAAAAGGGAGAGAACTTCTAGCTAGAAACGAATTCTAGCTGTAAGTATACTATTTCTAGTGAAGTAATTTCGACATTTGATTTTCAGAGAAGGAAATTAGAAGTTGAAAATATCGCGGAATCTCAAACCCCAATAATTGTCCATAACTTTCATTTCCCAGGTAACACATAGCCAGCATAGTTTGCTTCATCATATATTTCTTTACCATACCTCTAGCAGAGATACTGAATTCTTAGTTTTACATCTTAGGGGATGCTTATATCAGCATGTCAAATTACAAATCCCACTAAGAAACTGTTTGTTTAAATGGGTGAATTTAAGATGTATTTTCTAATTTTAATTTATATATAGTTGAAACCAATAACCCAAATAGATGCAAACAAGTGTTATTAACTTTACCTATTTTGTGCAAAGACACATATGATGCATTTAAAAACATTAATTACACCATTTTGCCACTACACTATGACAAATATAATGTGAAAACGCCAGACTGAGCCAGGCTCTAGGCCTTGTCATGTAGCCAATGAGAACACAGGCATGGGATAACTAAGATATACCAAGAAATGTGAGAGCTGTAAGAAGAAGAAATACCTCAAGTCTTGATTTCAACTTCCCAGAGACATTCATCACCATTGCAATGTTCAACAAACTGAATGGATGTTGACCATTCTGAAGTTGGAATGAGAACATTGTGGCAGTTAGACCACTCCCATAAGAAAACATTATTACCCGCTTACCTGCCTGGAAATCAATATAATAATTTTTTTAAAAACAAAAACTTTTAGGAAACTTTCCACATTAACCTTAATAGCTCTTAACATGTAGGTTCACTTTGGAGTTAGGAACTATGAGGGAAATGATAAGAGAATGAGCAGAAAACAAAGAAGACTAAAAATACATATTGGAGAAAAACTGCTTTTTCCTCACTTGCTTCACTTTTTTGAGTAGTGAATGAAGAGCCCAAACATGAAAATTTTTCAAGTGATTTTCATTAAATTTCATTTTCCTTCTATTTTCCATCACAACCAAACAAGATTCCCTCTATTTTTTTTTTCTTTTTTCTTTTTTTTTCCCTTTTTCCTTTCTTCTGGTGTTTTCAAGGTCCAAACAAACCTGTAAGAGCCAAACAGCTGGAAAAGAAAATTGAAAAGGTATTTACCAGTGAATCATGCTTATTGTGAAGAAGGGATGCAAATGCTGCATAAAGAGATGCAGTGTACATGTTGCCAACTTGTTTTGGTAACAAAGTTGTTGGTTGCACCTTTGCATCGTATAGATGCTTTGCTACCTGCTGTGTTGCCTATAGATTGGAGTAAGAATTCATCAGCAAGAAGTTCGTACCTAGCAACCATGCAATAGAATCAACTTTATCAGTAACAGGATCACAATGGTTTACCTTTTCAAGATCCCGGCTCTGGTAGCTCTCATCCTTAGATAGGGCTGAAAATGGAGCTAGCTTTTCTCTTGCGGCCTCATCAACAAGGCTGATCAGACAAAAGCAGTAAATAGTAAACCTGGCAAGTGTGCACCAGATAAATTCCTAAAAATTGAATGGCAATTGATTGGTGTGTATGAATCAACTTTTAAGGATCTCCCTGGGTTAATCACAAAATGTTGTTTGGTGTTGCATAATGTAGAGCGCAGAGCATATTCTGTGTGAAAAATATATTTCCTAGTGAACTCAGAAACCTTTCTGCAAGGCATGCTATGTTTTTTGTTCATCCCCAGCTGAATCATCTCCAACCATGTTGGAGCCACAAAGTATTAGATAGCAGCCATTAAGCAAAGGAAGTGGATGTATGGTGAAAAATAACCAACCAAACTTCATTGATAATAAGGATGACAAATATGACTCAAAACCAAACAAAAGAGCTACCAAAAGCAGCAACCCAAACAAGAGCTGATTCAATCAAAGACCAGTCTAAAAATTTGCATCAGGCCTTCACTTCAAAAGGCCGCTCTATAAATGCTTCTCCTAGAATGTACATTTGAATAGTAGGGAGAGCATTGACTTGATCTTAGGGTACAACAAAAACTCCATAGTCAATTCCCTTTGATGGAGAATGCTAACTTTGATACAAGAGCACACCATAAGCTTTCTAAAAGCAAACCTACAGAAAAGAAAACGCAAAAGAAAAGGGCATGTGTGGAAGGGGGACAAATTAAATTCCCAGCAAACGAAACAACATACCAGAGAAACAACAAAAAAGATCTAACAAGGCTGCATGATAAATCTAAAAAATAAGGTACTGGATATGCTGAGTATGGAAGGAGGAAAGTGTCCTTCCAACTTATAAAAAGGAGTTAGAAAGACATTGAAGACTAAAAAGCACATGAAATCAAAACCTTGCATCTCTCAAGAAGTCCTTGAAGTACAACCGAGCAAAACTTTTCTGCACAAGCTGCATCACCAGTTCAAGAAAAATTTGAGTAAAATATTTATCAAGGCTTCGAGATTATGTGACCTAAGAATTTCAGATAACAAGATAAAAAATTTAAAAAGTATGGTACCTTATTATATGGAGAATGAAAAGCAAAATAGTCAGCCTCTGAGATAGAAAATGGCTTGCCCTCCAATTTTTGAAACCTATATAACAGGCCAGTGCAGCATTTTAGTGGCACAGTTGTACACCATATCTTTACTATAACAGGACAAATGTTTTCATTAATACAGAAGAAACTTACTTATCACAAAACCGTATGTAGCAAGAATCAAGTGCACCAAGATAGCAAGTCTGTGAGAGCTTTCCATCAACAACCTATAAACATAAATTCCACAGACACACACACACACAAAAGTAATTGAGTTTCAAGACAAAAGGAGAGGGGGGGAAAAGATACACTATTCTTGATTATTACAAGAACAACACATTTTTCCAAGTCACACTTTCTCATATTATGAAGTTTGCTTATTTCTCTACAAGAGATAACGTAGATGTAGCACCATAATGTTTTGACACAAACTTGTTACTTCCCTATGCTTAATAAAAGTTTTATTAAAGAAAGAACTAGAAGTGATTGCAAAAGCTTCTGGAGAAATTATTGATCTTGAAATATACCATATCCAGAGGTCCTTAATGGGTTTAAATTGTCAAGACCAAGTTCTCACTGCAACTCTATGAAAGAATATAAGTTCTTCTACGTTTGATCAGAACAATGCATTACCTTGCCCAGTCCCTTCTCTCTTTTGGTAATGGTTCTTCCAAACTATACTAGAAGACCATCTTAGAAAAGAATAAAAGGTCGGCTAATAGGAGCAACAGCAAAGCTGATGATGTTCAACTTTACATCAAAATGTTGGCATGGTTTTCAGTTTAATAACACTAATTTTATTACATTTTTGTAACCTTTGGTTGTTCAATGGAAAATGATTAATATAGGAAATGTGAAAATGGTATCAGAAATAGAGTTCCCTGGATCATCATGTGTTTTAAACATAGAACAAAGTTGTGGAAAAATGAGCTCCTAAACAGAGAATTGTGAACAAAACTTTCCAATACATTAACAGGCAATTATATGCAAAAGTATCATAAAGAAACCAGATTGATTATCTAAATTTTCAATAAAAATGACAGAAAATGTGAAGAAGCATTACAGGGTATTCACTCGCAAGATTGGGCTTGTAGAAGTCATAGGCATGAGACATATGACTGCCTCTAAATTTGCTTTCAAAAGCAATAGGTGCACCCGGTCCTACTAGCATGGCAATGGCAGCTGCTCCTCCAGTTGGTCGGGCTGGACCTTCTGCATAGACCTGAAACAAGGGAGGTCCCTTTAGATGTGATGTCCTTGAACCGGTGAAATAAAAATGGCAAAGAGAACGCAGGTAACCATGTCCACCCTGTTGGAGCTTGGGTTCTGAATCCAAAGGCTCATTGAAAGGATGTGCTTAATTTATTTATCCTTACAACCTTTGCCTGACAGCTTAGTTTGAATAGGGATATGGCAGCTTCAAAATCAAGAGTTGAAGTGGATTTTGGCTGCTCTGAAGCCTTTATTCATTATTCATAAAAGCAAGCACAATTTTGTAGTCTTCAAATTAGATACCCAAAATCATCCAATCATAATAGTTTAAGAATCTTCCAGTCATAATAGTTTAAGAATAGACAATCTTCTAGGGTGAGCTCATCATAAGGCCAGGCAAACAAAACATGCCCCACTGTCCAGTTACAGGGCTTGATAATATGTTTGGGGTCTGAGCCCCACATACAAATTCCCTCCATAACATTTTGTAGAAAGCCAGCTCTTTTAGAAGCCATTTGCTTCTCTACTTCCAACAACAACTAAATCTTTTAAATAAACAACAGATGAAGAAAGTCTAGGCCCATTAAGAAAGAGATCATACAGCATTGTCGGTGCACACAACAAGTCCATAACGCCCATCCCATGAACTACTCTCCACCCAATTTATACAATTGAATAAAGCTGCAGTCCCACCATAGCATGCATTTGTTGAATCCACTCCTTCAATGTCAGTATTACCAGATTCCTGTTTGTTTACATGAGTAAAGTAGAATATTCTCAAAATTGTAAAATAGACATTTAAGAATTACAAAGTATCATAGCTGCACAAAGAAAAACATTTTGTAGAATATGGATGGTACATATATGACATGTCATGTCAATAAATTATCCCTTACACGGAAAGGGAGAGTTCAAAATCAGTGCGATTGCAAACCTGTGCAAGACCAAATGCCTGCATCCTTGCTTAATTGAGTGACACTCAAGTCTCCATGGAATCACAGGCTTTTACCTACTGAAGTTAATGTTAGTTTCTATAGGCTGACCCAGAGTTTTCATGACCCTAAGACTGCTCACAGCCAACTAAGGTCCAAGTTTTGAGGCAGTGTTCATGCTGTCATGACCATAGTTATAATACCACATATCCCTTAGATAATGTCAAATTCTTAAATTTATGGGTTATCCAACTTCATTCCTTGGGCATAAGCCTCAAGGGTCCACAACTATGTGGAGACAACTCTTGAGTACCAAAAAGGGAAGTATCTTTGAACAGTTTTACAAAAATCAGAAGGAAATGAAAAGGATACTCTGAATCCAAAAAAAAAAAGGATTACCTCAAAAATTTGCATTAGGAAGGTCTTAATGGACTTGCTTTTGTCTATCACAGTTTCACTGCCAACTTCCAGCCGTCCAATTTGCTTTGGATCAATCTCATATTTCTCAAGGAGGGAAGCAACGGCAGTCAAACTGAAAGCCAAATGAAATACAGGAACAAGTATAAGGGGAAGATATTTTTAAAACTCTAAGATTATCAACGGACTAACAAACAAGTAAACAATTAAGAGCCGAACCAACAATACAAAGTGCCATTACAACCACCAAGACTGATGCTATAAAAAACTGTGGTAACATGTCTAGTTCAAGCCAAATTGATGGTTTCAAATGCTTTGCTATTCTTGAGCAAAGATTTAAAGGATCACATATCTAAGATTTCTTTTTCTTTTTCAACCATTTCTTAGCATATTAAGAATGGTTATCGATGAGAATCTTCAAAGCCTAATTCCTTTCTACTCCTCAGAGAGAGCCCTATACCACTGTAACATAAACAGCTATGGGGCCAAAATCAGAGCCAACAAGGAGCTGCTTCTTCCATTTCCAAAATTAAATATTAAGAATAAATTGCAGTACATAAAGAAGTTGGAGATTAAGTGATGATTGGGAACCTCATAGAGATGACATCTTCCACCTCTGTACAAAATGCCATGCAATCTTGTCCAAGCCCAATAGTGTATTTTCCTTTGCTGGCACCATCATAAGTCTCCAAAGCTTCCTATATGTCCATCAAGATCATTATAGGAACAAATGACAAAGTCCATAATAGGAAATTAAATTTGAATGCATGCACAGCATATGTATAGTTTTAGTTCCTCACACCAATATGATATAAATTAAACTCCCTTATGGCTTCCAATAAATGTAGGAAAATGAAGAAATTAAAGTTCTGCATCTTAAAAAATTTTCACTTATTTGAACTATGGAAAAACTCAAACCTCCACTCAGAAATAGCTAAGCTATCAAGATTCAGATGTCCAGTTAGCTTGAAACTACAGATGTTTTTTCCACTAAATTTGAAACTCTGAAATTTTCGAAGTTTCAAATCATTCAGTCATTTTTCACCAAATTCCAGAATAATTTCAAATATTCAATCAAATTAGCCAATAAGAATTCAATCCAGGTGTTCCTTCCCAATTTTAAATCTGAACATTTTTACAATTGATTAATTTATTGCAATATTGGCACGATATTGCAAGTTAAAAAATCTGAAAGTAAAGACACCAGAGAGTAAACAGAGAGATATTTTGGCAAGCTCAAATTCAATAAAGAATCCAAAAAAGAGAAAAAGGAAATCAAAACTAAGCACCGTATTTACATCCCTCTCTCTCATGTTCATTTCAATTAAACACATGAAGGAACTCCATCAAAAACCTAATTCAAACAGCATTAACGCCTAAGAAACAAGAATTGATTCAACAAACCAACAGAAAACAAAACAAAGATTAAACAAGAAAAAAAAAGAAAAACTAGAGAATCATCACCTGCTGAACACAAGTTCGGGGAAAATAGATCTCCATAGCAAGAATTCCAACGTTCTTCGGACTCGAAGCCATTCTTCCCTCCCTAACACTCTGATCAAGACTTCGCCTCTCTGTAAATCGCTCACAGTTCCTGTTTGGCGAACTAGAAAATGAAACTAGAAAGTGCAAGTAAGCGAAAGATGATTTTTCTCTCTCTAGGGCTCTATTCTTCGTACTTGCTTTAGAGAGAAAGCTATGAACTGTTGAGAGAGTGAAGCGAGCGCGACTATAGATACACAAATATGAAGAGGGAGGGAAGGAACAGCACTGTACGTAGCTGCAACAGAATAACTGCAGAGGACGTGGAGAGGCTCAAAGGCTGGCCGGTTAGAATTAGTTATAATTTGCCACAGTTTCACATGATTTTTACAGTACCTGCCATTCTGGTAACCAATTTCAGATTCCAACTAACCCAATTGGCTGCTATTAGTTGTTTCAATTTAAAAATAAAAATAAAAAATAAAATAAAAAAGTTCCTGATCGGACGTCAACTTTGATAATGAATAACTGAGTAGTTATGTTAGCTCTAATGGAAGTTAAATTCTATTGTATTGTATCTTGTCTTATAATAAGATTGTACCTTGAAATCACAAAAATGATACTTGTTTGAGGTTCAATTTTGGTAAATTCAAAATATAAACAGGTTTTAAGAATATATATCATCATAGGTCCAATGTCTATCAATGGGTCTATGAAGCTTTTTGTGGAAAAAAAAATGTTTTACATTGTGCATCATTCGTGGTCCCTGGTGCCAAAGACAATGATGGCACCCCAAAGCGTTGATTGTTGCACTGTACTACAAACAATAGACCATGACTGCATGCGCAGCACTCTTTTTCGTCTTCCTTCTCACTGCATGTGTGCATGCATTATAACTTCATTTGTTTTTCGTAATCAAGTTTGACTTGTTAACCAAACTTTTATAAACTTTATACGGAAATAATTATTTTAAAAAATAATTTTGAATACATAAAATAAAATATATATATATATACTATAGTTGCCATAAGTTCCACGTTTACTATGGTAAAATTTGTCTTTACTGGGCTTTCTGACTTGCTTCTTTCTTTGCTTAGAGGGAGGTATGGTTTCTTTTTGGCTAAACCCAAATTGGCTACAAAATGAGCCAAATTCATTCTTATAGATTTTTTGCTCATTTTTTATTTACTGTTTAAGCTTAAAGTCATTGCACAGTTTAATTCCTTCAGCTGTGACAATGCTTATGATTTCTCCATAGGTAAGCTTATCATAAGGGATTTGTGCTTCAAAAAATCCTCTTGTTTTAGAAAGGTCACCAGAGGGATAGTGAAAATTTTCATGGAAAGCTTTTGTTGCTATCTCTCTGGAATTTTCAGAGAAAAATTCCCTTTCAATTGTAAAAAGGGGCTGGTTAAGATCTTTTTGCCAATACCTTGATTTTGCTGAAAGAGGTGTGGGGTTGGCAGCCACCACAATTTGCTTGTTTGAAAATGATGAGCTTGGAACTAATTCCTTTTGAGAGGGATTAGTTGTAGCAATTTGCTTAAAGGTCTGAGACCCTGAAATGGTTGGAGCTTGGGTTGATTTGGATTGATTAGAATGCTCATAGTATAAGGATAGCATTTTGTTTGATAAAGGGTTAGAAGAAAGAAGTCTGGCTTCTTCTTCTTCCATTTGTTGGCTCCAAAGCATTTTATGAGGAGAAGGAGAAGGGGATTTGCTTGGTTGGGAATCAGAGGTCTTAGGAGGAGCTTGGATATTCTTTTTGGGGGCCATGATCTTGTGAATCCTGCAAAATTCACGGATTAGGAAATCATGATTCAGGAAATGATCTCCTTTAATATGCTTGAGTTGCAAATTTATTAAAATAGCACGGTAAATATTAAAATAATTTTTATCAAAGCTTTGAAAAAAATTTTCATTTTGAAAAGATGGAATGTATGAGGCAATCTCACCATTGAGAATGTTTGATCCTACAAAATTAATCTCCTTATTCAAAGGATTAATATTGTTATCCCTGATCTGAATGCTTTGATCCTTAAAATTGCTGATCCCTTTAACATCAGGAGGATTAGCAAATTCAAACAGGATTTCCTTGTCTAAGAGCTTAGTTTTTATTCCTTTTCCATATACCCAAATAGGATATATGGAGCTTAAAAAGGGAATACCTAAAAGAACCTTTTCTTTAAGATCTTTGACTAGAAAGAAGGTTTGCTTAATGCAGATTCCTTGGTTGCTAATGTGGGCATCTGACAGCTTATATCTGATATCAAGGCTTTTACCATTGGCTCCAAAAAGGGCTTTAGTGGTTTCTTCACAGAGCTTAATGGGTATAAGACTTTCTTGGATGCAATTTGAAGCTGCTCCGGAATCAATCAGGGCAATAACATCAATAGCAAACTTATTCTTAATTACTATAGTAAGAGAAACTTCCCACCTCTGGAAAATAACTTTACTGACAGTATTTAAGTAGGTATCTGCTACTTCATTATTGGCTTGTGAGGATTCTGGAATTTCTTCATTGTTATCCTGGTTGACAAGATTACCCTCAATAACCTTGTTGACTTGTTCTTGCAAATCTGTTAATCCTAAAGTTGTGAATTCTTTTAGGACACTAATCTCTTTCTTAATCTGCCCTACTTCTTCTTGGAGATCCTTAATGGTGGCTTCTTTGGCAGGCTGTTGGCTGAATCGAGTGAAGATTTCATTTAAGTTATAAGGATTAACAGTCCTTTTAACTTCTTGCTTACTGACTGACTTCTTAAAGACATCATAGAGGTCTTGCTTGGTTTTCTCATCTTCAACCTTTCTTAAGACGTCTAGGACTAACTCTTGCTCCTGCCTTATAACATTAATGGTCTTTGGTCCATTAATTATCCTAAGATCCAAAATGATTTAGATAATTGGAAATTACCCAAGGTGCCTAATCAAGAAATTTATAAGAAAGGAACCTTCAGCTTTTTCACAGACTACACCATTAAAACTTCAGAACAGTCAGTAACCCTGGAGCAAGAAGATCAAGTCATTAAGTTGTTAGATAGCAAGTCAATAGAAAAGCATAAGCGTGATAACTATAATTTCATACACTTTGGTATGATTCAAGTTGCAGCTAAGCCTTTGACAAGATTAGGTTTAAACACCTCAATTGTCATGTGTTTAAGAGATAATAGGCATCTCGATTATCGAGATTCTATTATTGGAGCAGTCCAAGCAGGATTAAATGCTGGTCCTGTTTATTTCCAGTGTTTTCCTAACTTCACCGTTAGATTAAAGGATGCCGACATCTTAGATTCGGTAGTTCTTCATGTTAAGACTCATGGTTTTAAGTTTAAGACAGGAAACAGTCCTGTTTCCATCATAATCAGGTTCGCCTATAAGAGCATGACTACAAGCGTTGGATCTGGAGCATTGTGCACCAGCCCCAAAGGTGAAACCACTCTTTTCCATTCAGATATGCTAAGTAAGTCCAATTTCATAGTTCCTAAGCAAATCATGTGGAAGGATGTTGAGTTTCCTGAAACTTGGCATTTTTCTAATGCTGTTCCAGCTATTGAGCAAAGATCTGAAGATATCGAACAAATTGTTCAATATCAGGATGGAGGAGGAGATCTGATTTTCTCCAACTCTTTCCGTCACTCTAGTATCCCTAGATTTTCAGATTTTGAACCCTCTAGAGCTTCCACTTCTTCTATCCCTGTAAGAATCTTCAGGACAGAAGAAGGATCTTCTTCAGCTAATCCTAAGAACATTAAGCTAACTGGTGTTAGGAGTCAAACCAATTTGGCTAGACCTTACTATACAGTTGATCAAGAGTCTACCCAAGATTCTCAGCCGGTTGATAATCAGGAAGCATCTCCTAATGTGTCTCCCACATACTCCCAGATGATTGGCACTGTAAGAGAAAGTGATGAGGACTTTGAGATCAACAAAGACCTCTTAAGGAAAGACTTCTATTCTGAAGCCAACAAGGAAAAACGTGATTGGTTCTTTAGATCTGTCCCTAAGGTCATTAGAACCATCTACCAAGAAGAGTTTTACTCTTACTTAAGACAAGAAAAGAAAAACATTAAGTATTGGATCTGGTTTGAACTCTTCAAACAAGATGATCATCCAGATTATCCCTGTAAGCGTATTAACGTCATAACCAGCAAAACTAAGATATGGAAAACCAGTGATGACACTGTCATTGAGTCAATCCATCCTCCTGAAGCTAAGATAGAAAAAGACATTAATGGAACCATAGTCATAGCCTCACCTTTTAAATCCAAGCATGAGGAAAAAGGAAATGCTAGTGCAGTTGATGTTAAAAGAATCATGGAACAACTTAATTACACCAATATGTTTCTTAGGACTCTTGGTGATCAATTCAACAGGGTTGAAGAGATCATAGAAACACAAGACCACATTAAGACAACATTCATAAAAAAAGATAGTAAGCCTTTATTTAAGCCTTTTGAATTCTCTAAGAAATTCCAGGAAAATCCCCATGTGGACCAAGCCTTGGTTGATAGGATAAGTCAAAAGGTTAGAGACGCCATAATGATCCCTGATACACCTCAGACTTCTCAAAGGAGAGTTAACATGGTTAAAGGAGAAATTAATTCTGAAGCAGAAGCTGATGAATTAATTAAGATTTTTGAGGAACCTCCAAATCAAGCAGTCATGAGGATTATAGGGAACCAAGAACCACCTAGATCTAGGAATTATTATCCTAGACCGACTTTTCCTGACATGCAGTATGAGGAAAGAAACCAGTATACACAAGCATCTTACACTAGTGGCACTATCTATGAATGGAACATAGATGGCATGACTGAGTACAATGTACTCACTAAGCTCCAAGAAATGACCATGGTAAGCACAGCCTATAAGTTAAACAATAGATTGTCAGACCATGCTGTAGCTCAGACAATTGTTGCTGGGTTTACAGGACAACTTAAGGGTTGGTGGGATAATTATCTCACTTATGATGATAGGAATGATATCCTTAAAGCCTATAGGATTAATGAAAACAATGAAATTGTTAAGGACCAGCCATGATACTAAAATAATTATCATATTCTTACATTGATCCATGATACCAATAACATTTTTGAAGTGAGATTAAGTCAACTTACTAATTGTATTGTCAAGATCTTCAACTCACTACTCTTATATAGTGGATGGGTCACTTATATGATGTATGTTGTTAAAAAATAAAACAACAAAATCACATAAGAATAAGAGTGTGGTTTGGGACCTTAACTTATAAAAAGATGTATATATCTTAGTCTTCCCATCAAAGACTATATGAGAATTATATTCATTATTTACAACCATTATGTATAAATTAATGGGTAATAATAGGTTATTAACTTGAATGCATCTATATAATTGCATAGGTTATAGTTTTGCATTTTCCTCGATTACTCATAAACATAATTTACAAATTAAATTTCATAATGATGGGGTTACAAAAGTTCTAACATCACATTCATATAAATTAAATTTTCTAACTCCTCATTTATAATTTGAGTCTTCTGTACACAAGACTATAGCACTTCAATTGTTGCCACAGGAACTATATCTTTTATTGCCATGGGAAATGTGGACTAGCATTTCCTGATAAATCATATTACAGAAAACATCTACTGAAGAAACCATGGGAAATGTGGACTGGCATTTCTTGATAAAGTAGATTACAGAGATCATCTACTGAAGAAACACGGTCACAAACGCTGAATTTGATGTAGTAAACTTTCTCTCTCTTTCAATGGTTTTTCTCTTTGTACATTCTATTTTTTTTGTTCATCATTAAGAATGACATTCATATAATTTTAGCAAACTCCAAACCCTCTTTTCCTACTTAGAAATTGCCACTTATGCCTAGTGCCCATCACTTGCACCTCTTTTGCACGCAGTAAAATGATTAAAAAAAATAAAACAAATTTTACAAATTTTACATGAAGGGATATTTGGTCACCTTTGGAAGTGGAGAAAAAAAAAATCAACTCGCTTAATTGACCAATAAAATATTTTGAATTCCGTCAATCCAAAATTGACACATGTTTTCCAATCACCTTTTTTTTTTTTACTTTTCAACCATTTTCCAATAGAAAACTTTTCAAACTTAAAAATCTAACATGCTTCAGATATTTTCTTTCCATCATTTGTGTAGAGCACAAAACCAAAAATGTCTAAAACTAGGTTAATCAATACGAACCTAAAACAATAATCAATAAATAAAAAACTTAGAGAAAAGTTCAAAACCAAATATGTATCGAGATTCATTCAAGAGACGGACGAAAAAAAATAGATAGATAGAAGAAAAAAAGATTAAAATAGAACAAGTAAAACACAAAAATAGATAAAAATGAAAATAAAAATAAATTGAAAAGAAAATGAAGAGCAAAGAATCGGCAAAACTAGAGCACTTCAATTGTTGCCACATGAACTATATCTTTTGTCGCCATGGGAAATGTGGACTAGCATTTCCTAATAAAGCAGATTACAGAAAACATCTACTGAAGAAACCATGAGAAATGTGGACTAACATTTCTTGATAAAGCAGATTACAGAGAGCATCTACTGAAGAAACATGGTGACAAACGTAGAATTTGATGTAGTAAACTTTCTCTCTCTTTCAATGGTTTTTCTTTTTGTAAATTCTATTTTTTTGGATTTTTTTTGTTCACCAATAAGAATGACATTCGTATAATTTTAGCAAACTCCAAACCCTCTTTTCTTACTTAGAAACTACCACTTACGCCCAGTGCCCTTCACTTGCACCCCTTTTTCACGTAGTAATATGATTAAAAAAAATGAAACAAATTTTACATGAGGCGATATTTGGTCACCTTTGGAAGTGGAAAAAAAAAAAATCAACTCGCTTAATTGACCAAGAAACAAACATCATCATTTAATTTAAAGTTGCTAAAATTAAGCAACCAAATTCCTTGAATAAAACAATCAAATTTTGGGAATTCAAAATTCAATTTCCCTACTTCACGAAATTGGTACGTACGCCACTACTAACAATTTCCTTGCATGATTCGAAAAATGAACGGTTTTATTCAAATATTATAAAGGCTTTGGTTTGAAGATTGTAGATATCAAAATTTTAATGAAATAAATTATTATTAAATTGATCTTAAAAAAAAAAAAAAGTGACTCCCAATTTGAAAAAATTTGGGATCGACAATTGGTCCTACACATATTTGACACTTGGCATACATTAAAAAGGTGACACATGGTCAAATTTGGAAGACTACAAAATTTAGTCTTCCAAATAAAATCAAATCTTCCAAATTATTGTTAAATGAAAATTAAAAAAAATTAAATAAATATTCTCTAATTGACAATTTTTTTTTAAAAAAGAAGCAAATATTCCTTTTGAAATCAAAAGAGAACAAAATAATAATAATAAACAAATATTCTCTTGTTGACAAATTTTCTTAATGGAGAAGACAAGTTGCTAAAATCAAACAACTACATCTTAGAGAATTCCAAAATTTGATTCTCTAATTTCACCTAAGTGACTTCCTTCAATGGAGAGAATTTTGGAATCCACAAAAAATACTCCACATGGGAAAAAAAAGCTTTGTAGAAGAAAACTAAGAAAAAGCTTCACAAAATCTCCCTTTTAACAAAGTCATTTGAGAATAAGCTACTCCAAGCCCTCAATTGATTTTGAAAATAAAGAAAACATCTCCATCGTCTATACACTCGATCTTCACCATTCAATGAGTTCATTCGGGAGCAAGTCATTTGTGGCCTTCGATTGATCTTCCAAATTATGATCAAAGTGAAAGAATCAGAGGAAGATATCTTTTTGTAAAAAATATTACCACAAAGATTGTACCCTACAAATTTTAATTTTAATAAAATATTTTGTTTCGTATTATTTTTCCTGTTATTTTGCTTACATTGCAGGATCATTCGCAAAATTTATGCGTATAAAAATATAAATTGATTATTAAATTGTTAAGTCTAATTTGGATATATTATTGGTTTGTATATACTTTTTATTTTTTATTTTTTATTTTTTAAAAAATTGAAAATGACAATTAACTACTATGTAAAATGTAATAACCTTTATATTAAAAAATTGTGCCTTTTAAGAAATGTTTAAAAACTTTAAGGTATTAAAAAATATTTACTATCTCAAATTTAAAAAGTTTTAAAAATAATTTTAAATCCATACTCTTTTATATAAAAGTTACTACCATTTTATTCTAAAAATAAAAAATAGAAAAGGTATCTAACTCTAAATTTTGAAATTCGGTTTGGTACAATTATTTACTTATTTTAGGATTTTTTTAGTAAATTTAATCCGTAAAAATTAAAAAATAATTAAAATTATTGTGTTCCTTATCTCAAATCCTCTTTTATATATAAAAATTCTCAATATTTCTCATACATTATATATTTCTTTATATTTTTTCTATGTAAAAAAAATACTCTCAATCAATATACCAAATAAATATTTTCCTATTTTTCTATTAGGATATTATATTTTTTTTATACTTTCCTTGTTAGTAAGAACTTTCCTATTATTAATTATTTAAACAATTGATTTTTTACATTGAATATTCTAAATATATATATATATATATATATATATGTACCCTTTCTTACCATTTTTTTGTTTGTATTTTTTATGCTAAATTAAAAAAATATAAATAAATAAATATTTATAAATAACAATATTTGAAGTCTAGTATAATTCAAATTCTATTTCCTACTTTAATTCAAAATAATAATAAACTTCTACTCAAATTCAAACTTTATATCCTACTTTAATTTAAACTAACCAAAAAATAAATAAATATTAATATTTAAATTAAGTACAAACATTAATTTTTTCTAATAGCATGATTGATTTAGCAAATAATTAGAGTTGGCAAAATTAGTTTTAAATGTTTGACAAAATTATATATAACGTAATAGGTGAATTTGTTTACAAATTTAAATTTGGATTAATTCGAAGAAGTTAATTTGTTTTTGTCCAATAAATAAATAAAAGAAAATAAAAGATAATACATTAAAATAATAAAATTAAACTTTAATTTTTCTATTCTTCTTACGTTAATAATAGGAAAGCATATATGTCAATCCAAGTAGTAATAAAATTAGGTTACCTCTTTCTATTCCTCTATATATATAGGCCATCGTCTTCCCCGCTTTAGTCTTTATCGATTCAGTTATGGAGGAGGATTGTGAATGGGCTTGGCTCCCCAAGGACTTACTGCACTCCATATTAGACCAGCTACAGCCAATGGAAGATGTTATCAGATTCAGCGCCGTTTGTACGGAATGGCGTTCTGTTGCGGTAGCGAATTTCAAAAGTGGCTCGCTTCATCAAAGACGAGTTCCATTCTTGATGAGTCGTACAAAAGACAATATCGGTAATTTACACAGCGTGACCCAGAAGAAGACGTATAAATTTCGGTTTCCAGTGCCCGGCAATATGAAGTGCTGTGACTCTTCCCTCGGTTGGTTGATCATGCTTAATGCCACCGTGGACGTCATCCTCTTCAATCCCTTCTCCGGCAACACCATTACTTTTCCTCCCATTCGACGATTGGTATTTGAGAAACGTTGTGCACTAGAATATCACTATATCCATGGTCTCTCTGCTCTCAAGCGATATGAATATGAAATACGAATGCGAGAAGAATATGGGGAAGAAGAATTGGGTTTGAGCCCAGATGACATGACATTTAATTTAGAAGACGATGATGAAATACAAGGAGAAGAAGAAACTGATGAAGAAGATAAAGAAGAAAAAGAAGAGAGAGAGATAGGGAGTGAGTGTCCCATAATAAAAGGTGTATTGTCTGCAGATCCTAGCATATGTCCAGATGATTACGTACTGATGGTTATATATGGTGTAGAATACAGGTTAGCCTTCATTAAATCTGGTGATGAAGATTGGACTTACATTGATAATAAAACTAGTGGCTTTGATTATCTCTTTCAGACAAGTCCTCGAATTAAGGGTTTTCGGTATTTCGAGGATATCATTTACTGGAAAAACCTGTTTTATGTCATGGACGGCCGCGGCAAACTTCTAACTTGTGACATCAATACCAATTTGAGAGTTAAGATTGTTGATGTTCCAATGGTTGATGTTCCAAAGGGAGGATTTGAGAATATTGATGCTACTTCTAGTTCAACTTTTTTTCATCAACTTTTCCAAAGTTTTTTAAATATTTCAATAATTTGGTCAGCCTTTTTGGTAGAATCAGTTGAAGGGGATTTACTTTGGGTTTTTAGGGTTTTTAGGTTTAATTTTGATGGTATGAAATTTTACGTATATCAGCTAGCAGATAATGGTGGTAATATAGGATGGGTTAAGAAAGAGGATTTGGGTGATGCTGCCTTATTCCTTGGAGACAACCATTCTATTTCAGTTCGCGCTTCTGATTTTCCAGGATGTCAGCCAAACTCCATATATTTCGCGGACAAGGAGGGTGAGACTGATTATCCTGATTATCCTTTCGGCATGGGTGTATACAATTTGAAACACAAATCAATTGTACAAGACTACCAATTGAATCCTTCCCAAAAATTGATGCCACCTCCGATTTGGATATTGCCTACATTCATGTGAAGCTTCTTTTATTTATTCATATGTTCCGATTTTAATGAAATGATTATGATTTTTAATCATATGTGCATACTATTGTTAGCCTTTGTACTAAAAAATGGAAGGTAGAATGACATCATAGCAAATATAAGCTATGGTCATGGCATCATAGCACGAATGCAACCTGTTTTTAACATGGGACTCCCTGAGTTTTTTTTCGTCTTTTCACCGATTTTTCAGGGCTTTTCAATTTTTTCAACGGTCAAAGCTCGGTCAAATTCCACTAATTTTATATCTTTTGTGCACCTCAATTTTGTATATAAAATTTATATTATGTTTACATCTAATTTAATAGATATTTTAGAAAATAAAATATTAAAATAAAGTTTAATAAATATATTGATTTTAATTATTTATTTTCAAATTCTATTTATTTAGTATTGAAAGCATAAAAATCATGAATTAAATATAAATATAATAATTATACATAAATATTATAAAATAGGTAGATCATCATATTAATATTAAATTTATTTTCATATTCAATAAATTATTATTTGAGTATTAAATGGATTTTCAAATACCACCTATTATTCTAAAATTTTACAAATAATATAATTTATATATTATTTTTTATATCAATTATAATATATAATATATGCATTATTACCTCCAAAATTTTCATAAATTTTGATTATTTTTTGTGCTCTCATTATTCTACACCCAATATTTCCAGATATATTATGATATATTCCTTAAAATTAAGTTACTGTCAAAATAGATATTTTCATCCTTGATTTTAATCAATAATTTACCACAATTCACTAATCATTTAGAAAAATGATATCCCTCTTTTCAAAACATGAATTATAATATTATTTGAATAAAAATATCCTTCAATAATTTTTTAATCCTTATCTTAAAATAAATACTTTTTGATTATAAAAAAAATAAAAAATAAAAAAGTTAAATATCAAAATAAGCTTATATGTGTAATTTTAAATATATGGAATTTATGTTTTTTAAAATCGCTATTTAATGTTTTATTTGTTTTATACAATTTATTTTTTATGTCATTAGTCAACGTTAGGCAAAAGTGGACATGTTACACTGTGATTGGTCGATGGAATATCAATATAATTTTATAAACCTGGAAAGTTGAAGTGTAATTCTTGATACTTCAGGGATATCCTATATTTTCACTTTAAAATAAAAAGATGGCTCTCTTATATATCATTTTGGCCCACCCCTCTTTCCTCACTCCTTCCATTCTCTCCCTTAGCTTCTAGATCTGTTCACCACGGCGCCATTATTCCACCTCTACCTCACACTAGCAACGTGTCTCACTCTCCCACTACCAACCCTCTCCATCGCCGCTGCATCGCCGCTGCACGCACCACCCGCGACACCCCATCTCTGCTAGTACACCATGCAGGGTTCAAAAAATCGGCCAAGTCGCCTTGAGACGACGAGTCCAATATCCGATATAATTTTTACCTAAACTCGGCCTTGAATCAATTGGACTTGGATGACTCGAATGATATTCCGAATTAACTCTGTCCGCTCGAAAAAAAAAAAAAAAAAAAACCAATCAACAAATTCTCACAACAAGAATAAAAATTTTCAGAGAAATTAGAGATTCCTCTGCAAAAGATAACCCTTGAAAATTTGAAACAAACCCGTGATCCTTTCAAAAGCCTTTAAAAAGAGACACGGTTAAAGAATAACTTACTTAACCCTAAATCCACCATTGTCGAAGTGTAGATTTTTCATCTTTGGTGCATTGCCAATGCCGCAACGATAACTGGACGCCGACAAGGCAACCCTTCTCCCTCCAATAGTTCGATTGTGGTTGTGTGGTAGCAGGTGGGAAGGTCCAAGTCATCTGAGAGGCTGCAGATCGTGGTCATCGTGGTGTGTTGGAGAAGAAGATAGCAAGCAAGGGTTTGGGGAAGAAGCTAGCAAATAATAAAGATAAAGTTTGATTTACCTTATTTAAATCAAAACACCCCTACAATATATTTTGATTCATTACTTTAATTTAGGAAAGGTAAGAGCTAGTTGATAGGTCATTCTACCGCTCCTTTTCACTTGTTCTACCTCTACATGATTTGATTATTGGGCTACACTCCTAGCTTGCCATGTCCCATGGACTTTGTCTTTGGCCTTTTTGGAGACATTTTTGTATTTTACTTTTGGATAAATTATAACTGTGACATTTACGGTTTTAAAATATATATACATGTAAAAAAGAGCTCATAAGAATATAACGCTATTTTTTTTTTCCTTATTCAATGTGAAAAATCATATGTAATGGCCACATGCCCAAATCATATATATATATATATATTTAATTTCTAGTAAAAAATTCAACAAGAAATTGTTATTTAATATAACCTATTTAACATTTGGTTATATTTTAGGATTATTATTATTTAAAAAAGAACAAAGGGTTTGCATGACTGAAAGTATAGAAATGACTTTCATAATTTACATAAAAATTTAAGTTGAAGCCAATATTAAAATATTCTAAAGGAATAATATTAATATTATATGAGTAGACTTAAATTATTCTCAAAAGATATTTTTTAAAATAATTTTAAAAAACAAATACCAATTTATAATAACATAATTCACACTTTTTTTTTTTTGTTCATTTCATTTTCTATCTCAAAATTTTATCCTTTTTTAAGCTTTTTCTCTAAGCAATATTTTGTATTGTTTTTAAACAAATAAAAATTGGGTGACTCCGCATGACCAAGCACGCTAGGCCTTTAGTATGCTTGGTCTTGTCGCACCAGGAATATTTCTTCGATGGGCCAGCCTAGCTCGGCCCAATTTGTAGCAATTAGGGTATAAACTAGAAGGGTGGGCCACCAAGCTTGTTGAAAATTAGGGCGGTACTTAAAGGTATAGGGCCTATGGGCTTTTAATATTGAATTTAAAATTTAAAATAATTCAATTGGCATCCTCTTAAGCTATGTTTGGTTACAATTTTTTTTTAAAAAAAATGTAACATAAAGAAATATATATATATATATATATATATATTAAAGTTAATAAATTATTTTTATATATTATATTAAATTCATTTCACCTATTTTTTTTATGTAAAAATTAAATAATTTTAATTTTAAAATATATAAATTTCTAACTAATTTTAATTTTTTTCTTTTATAATAAAACCAAATATGAAAAAAAAAATCATTTTTTATTTTATTTCCTTAATTTTTTTTATTTAATTTTATAATATTCTACAATTAAATTTCAATAGGAAATCAATAATTATCAAAAAAACTTTTTTAAAAGATTTTTTTATAAAAATATTCATTTATTTAACTATTATTTATTTTAATTAAAAAAACATATAAATAAGTGGAAAACATGTTGTTGTTTTTATTTTTTTTAATGTAAAATTCTTGGAGTGATTATTGGTAGCCAAGAAAATGTGAAAAGAAAAAATAAATAAATAATAATAGTAATAAAATATGTTAAAAAAAAAAAAGGAAAACATTTACGTGAAGGAATCTAATTGTTAATTGATGCTGATGATATGATAAGTAAAAATGGCGTATAAGAATAATGGAATAATTGTGATTTATTAAAAAGTGCATGTATTTTAAATTATTTTTAAATAGATTAGATAATATTAATTTAAAATATTGGGGATTCTTTTTTCTTTTTTATATATTTTCGTATTAGTGAGTCAAGATCTACTTTTTCCTTTGAATTTATTGTTAATCCATATATACTTAGCATTTAAAAATTTTTATCTTTCAAATTTTTATCTATCAAACATGTGAATGTAATTAAATTCACCTCCACCAACTCTAGGGAGCTGTGCTTTACTTTGAAATTGAATAAACCTAACTAGATTTGACTTATTTGAATGAGCGTTTAAATATTTTTTTTTATTGGGTCATTTTTAATTAATGCCTTAAGTGTAAATCTACTTATTTTTAGATATTAAAAACATATATAAGATTAATTATTATATTTTTTATTTAGTTTGAAAATATAGTAATCTAATATATTTCAAAATATTGGAATGTATCATCATAATAAAATTATATAATCATTAATTATATAATTATAAGGAATTAGTAATGGAGTAATAATTAGATTTCTAATTAAGTTGGTTACTAAGAAAATGTTAGAAATTCTCCAACTTAATGTTTGGTATATCTTCATATTCATGTTTTTGTGATTAAAATAAACGCTCCATAATTGATATTTATTGATTAATTTTTTTAAAAAATATAGTGTAGACCCCCATTTGGGGCTCATTTTCTGCAGCTTGCTTTTGCCAGGTGGAGCGATCCGGGAGGGCCACGTGTCAAATCCCTATTGATCCTTATAGAATCAAGTAGTGGAGTTTGAGGAGCTATCAGAATTCGACACCTATGGGAGAAAAGCTGCAGGAGGAGCGTATTCTGGTAGGGGGGTTACCAGCAGCCGGTTAGAGAGAGAGTTTTTTACCCGGAGGCGGAGGAGAGAGTGAGAGGAGAGCGATTCTTGGTTTTCCTGAGAGAGAGGAGTTTGCTTGCGGGATCCTGGGGATACGAAGAGAAGAGTGGTATATGTTTCTGGTTTTGAGGAGAGTTGTTGTCTGAGGGAAAAGAAATGAGAGAGGACAAGCTGAGGAGAGAGTGAGAGGAGAGCCATTTTTGGTTTTGACTGGGAGTTGCAGGCAGAGATATTTTGAGGAAAAACGAGAGAGCTGGCTCTAGAGGGGGGGGAGGACTATTTTTCTGGAAAAAAAAAAAAAAAAAAAGACACCGGAGAAGAGAGATTTTTGAGAGTTAGCTAGGAGGAGGGAGCTCTGAGTGAGGGAGGAGTGACTTTTCTGGGTTCTGAGAGAGGGTAGTGATATTCCGGTTGCTGAGAAGAGCATTTTGGGTGTACTTTGAGAAGCAAGAGGGCTTATAGAAGGAGATAACAGAGAAAGAGAGTAGCTGCAGGTAAGTTTGAGGTGAGTTTCTTGCTTACTTTGATTCACATATTTCTCATCTCTTTCTCATTTTGATTTGCTCTACATTACTCGTCAATTTGGGTTGGATAATATTGGATTGCATGCTGAATATTGTTGATTTATGGGTCCTTTTTGTGCTCTGTTGCTGATGATCTTACTATCAGTCTTGTGGTTTGGTTTGGAACTGGCATGACTCTGTTTTATACACACTGTGCAAATCCAGTTTAAAGAATCCCACCTGTTTTTTGAGCTTCCTTAAATGAGGCCTTATGCGTTTATGTGTTGCATGTTACCCTATTTGTTCCATCCTCTGTGTTCATTCCAATTTCTGCTTTTACTCTCATCCCAATATTCTTGCTGTGATTGTTGGGTTGCTTGATCTGGGGCTTGGTGGAAATGAGTGGAGCCATGCTGGTGGGTTAAGAGGATGGACGGAAAGGAGAAAGAGTCATGCCCCAGTATTAAATACAAAATCAGATGCAGTGAGGTCAGGAAACAGAGGAAATTTCAGAGTTGATGAGTAAAGTGTAAAGTTGGGGGAGTAAAATGTATCACGCATGCCAAACTCACCATCCCCTGTCTGCTCCATTATCCTCTTTAGCTACCTTGATCTCGATCTCTTACCGAGCTTCTTTATTTTTCAACTTGCATCTTTCATCACCTACTGTCCCTGCTTGGAAATCAGTCCACAGCTGCTTCCCTTCCCATGGTCTACTCCTCTGTTCCTCATCCTTCTTCATTCAAATACTGGCTCTTGGACTTGGGGATTGAGTCACTTGAGATCCTTTGTACTCCATAGGAACATTTCCTCTAACACATTCCTAAAGAGATCAGAGGACTTATGGCTAGGCTGGTTCTAAAAGTAAAGATTTCACGAGATGGCAAATGGATTGAGAAACATGCTTCTATATTGGCTCCTGGAGACGTTATCGGTATCAAACTGGGAGATATCATCCCTGTTGATGCGTGCTTATTTGGAGGAGATTTTCTGAAAATTGGTCAGTTTGCTCTCATGGGAGAGTCATTCCTGTTAACAAGATATTCTGGTGTGGGAATTCACTCTGGCTCAGCATGTAATAGTTCAATCAAGGATGGCAGTTCTGCAGATTTTTCTTCCATGGATCCAGAAAATCATGAGAGTTGCAAGCTCCATGCCCCATTCACAGCTTTTGGAACCAGGAAGGCAGGAACAATATTCGTTCAGGTTGAAGTTACTCCATCTGATGGAATCCAAGGTGCTTACGAAGAATTATATCTTCATATATCAGCTGAGACATCTGAGAAAGTTGATACTGCAGTCGCGCTGATTGAGAAAGTGATGAACAAGGTGCTTATGAAGAATTATATCTTCATATATCAGCTGAGACATCTGAGAAAGTTGATACTGCAGTCGCGCTGATTGAATTGTTAGCCACTCCAGTTTCAGGAAATCCAACTGCTGTTTCCACCACACCCATCACCATGTTCATCACTTTTCATACCCCCCACATACCGTCTCTCTCATTCTCTAACTTCCCTGCTGACTATACCAACCTTTCCCTATACCCATTCTTCTCATGGCATCACCCATTCCAAATCCACTGTTATCTTCATTGCTGAGATCGATACCTGTTGGGTCAGTGCCGGACAACAAATCATGAAACAATGGCAAACATGAAAACTGAACTCAGGAATTTATTGAAAGGTTTTACCATTGATCAGAATGCCAGGGTGATGGTCCTTGCTGCTGCTAAGTCATCAATCAGAATTCAATGAAACCACTTGCATGGTGGCATGGACAGCTGAAGAGAATAAGCATGGGATTTCGCTCGGGATGTCCACAGTCTCTTCTCTGTCTATAACACTGTGGTGAAGCTGATGTCCATTAGGAGCTCTCAGACGATTGTGTGGTGCACAAGAATGCGTTGACCAAAGAAGAGATATGGCCAAGAGTGACGAAACTGCCAAACTGGCATGAATTCCCTCAGTGGAGCCCACATCAGAACCTTAATAATTCATCATCGATTTTTCCTGATCTGGGCATGCAAGCTGTCGCCTATCCTTAAGTGCAGAATCTTGTTACAGGAGATGTTCTTGAAGAGATTGTGAACAAAGAAAAGAGATTGAGATGCAGAAGGAAAATCTCTTGTCAAAAAGCCATAGCAGTTTCTCAACATTTGGACTCTCAGAGAGTATTTGGAATATGAAGTGAGAATCCTTAGTTTTCCATTTGTGATCCTTCCTTGCTCTTGGTGATGAGAATTTCCAGTTTGCCACTCAACCAGCTGCCCAGTTGTTGTCACCTACCCGTATGCAATGGGATCATGCATACGTACCCATCTCTCACCATCCTTCATACCCATTTGCCGACAGCCCACACACACCCTTTCTAACCTTCATTCTCAACCCATTATCATCATACCCACTGCCCACATATCCACCCCATTCACCTCCATGCCTACACTTTTAATTTTCAAATACCCATTATCCACCATTCGTTCTCTACTCATGCATATCACCATACCCATCATCCATCAAACTCACTTCTCTCTCTAAACCTATTCATACCCGTCATCACTTATACTCATGTCCATACCCATGCCATCACTCACCATCCATCTAAGCCACCCCACCTCATCACATTTTCATCCTTTATGCATTCCTCATTTCTTACATTATCCACCTCTATGCCCACTGTCCTCATTATTTCTGTTATCAAACCCACCCAATCTCACCATCATCTTCCATTACCGATTAATTCACTATCCCTCATACCCATTAACCATTTCATTCACTACCCTTCATTATCTATCCCACCAACGGCACCCCATACCCTTCAGGCCCATCAACCCACTTCTCTCTCCACATTTCCCATTCATTCCCCCACTAAACACGTCCTTCCCATTGTCCTTCATCATTCAATCTGCCACGTCAACTTTCATATTCCTCAAAATCATCACCTATCAGTCCTCATGCATGGAGCCCCGACATTGTGGCTGCGGGTTGGGATCACTTTCAGTTCTCTCCATGTGGCTCTATGGAAATTGTTTGAACGTAAACCATTTGATGCAAAAGCTGTTATGGGTTTTGACGTTCTCAATGGGATCTCGATTGGACTCCTGAATCTGAGCCTTGGTTTCAATTCTGTTGGTTTCTATCAGATGACATAAGCTGGTAATCATTCCCTGAACTGTGTTCTCGGAGGCCCTTTTCCTGCATGAAGAAATCCAGTAGGAGTATCCAGTTTTCTCTTTCTATCCTTCTCATGAGTGTCGAAATTGCAACTATCACTGATCTGCAGCTCAATGCCCTGGGTTCTGTTTTACCTGTCCTTGCAATTATTACAGCGTGCATGGCTCAAATTATGGTGAACACCATCTAGAGGGAGTTCAAGGTTCTGGGGGTACTTGACAACATGCCATGCTTAGGCCACTTTACCGCATTCATCAAGGAGTCGAACCAATTGTAGGAACTCCAGGCAGGCTCATTGATCTTTTATCCAAGCATGGAATTGAGCTAGACGATGCTTTTATGCTTGTTCTGGATGAGGTGGATTGCAAGCTACAGAGGAGCTTCCGTGATCAGGTAATGCAGATTTTCAGGGTTCCATCACAGTCACAGGTTTTGATATATTCTGCAACAATCTCACGTGAGGCCGAGAAGGTGGCAAGCTCGATGGCTGAGGATACAATTGTTATCTCCGCGGGGAGGTCAAACTGTCCAATTAGAGCTGCGAAGCAGCTGGCCATCTGGGTGGAATCCCAAGGTACAGACACTTCTGGCCAGTGGCAACTCTCTCTCCAGATTTTGCCAAATGATGGTTGCCGCAAGGAAGAAATTCAGGGTCAAAATGCCCCCAAGTATAAAAGACCTATATGAAGGAGAGTTGATCCATGAGTTGGCCTTTGGAAATGATATTTAATGCCAGTGAAACCTCTTTCGTGGGACCATGCATGGTGGTCTGAATCTGAGACTTTCCAGAAGCAACACTCAATGGATTCTGCCTCCTTGGCTTCTACCTTAACTGAGATCCAGAAGCTCTCGAACCAGAGAAACCATTCTGTATTGGTAACGGGACTACAATATTTGGACACGCAGTGTGGAACTTTGATTCATCACAGGTTTCTGAAAGTTATGGAGCTTTTAAAGGTAGAGGTTTGGTGATAATGTGGTCCAGCTACTTGATTCAAACCATGCCTCGCTGTTGAAGTCAATTGAAGACAGTGGCCAACTCCCACATGCTTCTAAATTGCATGGTCTCCTCGGCATGGCCACCTTTGGGCCATGTACCACTCTCTCATTTCCTCATCTCATGATTTTTGAAAATAATTTTCCCAAACCCTATTTTGTAAATATTTTCTCAAATTCCAGTTTTCAAATGATCCCAACTCTCCAAAAATTCTCATCCTTAAGAGTTTTTTTTTTAGGTTCCAAAATCTCATCTTTAATAAAATTGGTTGCCATGTTCTCCTCGGCAATCCACATTTTTCCTTGTTTTTAAAAATGTTTTAAAATAAGCAAGAATTCAATTCTATAATTCCAAATGATGGAATTTATGGGATTGATTCATGCAAAAATAAAATGGGCTTTGGTGGGGGCCCAACATCAAATAAATTTTCTTTAGAATAAAATTGAGTTTGAATGAAGTGTTATGTGTGCTTATCGTTTGTGATTTCTTATCTTGATTAGTGATGCATGTGACATATTTTATACTCGTTATTGTGCACTAACCCCATTTCTTGATAGCGCACTGCTGTTCGCTGCCCAGGTACGCACCTGTTCTCACTCTGATCATTTCTTGTGCATGATTTGGCTCTTAGTGTGTGGTCATGTCGGTATTCATCGATTTTCTTGTCGATTGCCACGTTAGTTTCATCTCATTAGTAGAGACCCGTTTTTAGGGACTTAGAGGGGTGCTACGGTCTTTACCGTACCTTCCCGATAAGTAACCTGACCCCCGGACCCAACTTGGTGTTTTCACAGACCACCTTTTCCAAATAAGGAGTCACACTTAGGGTTTTTCTTTCTTATTTTGTTTACCCTTTAAAAATAAAACAAAAATAAGTGGCGACTCCAAGTCATTTTCTTTTTAATCAATAAATCATTTTTTTTCAAAATAAAAAGTCGAGTTCGCGCCATTTGAGTGGGAAATCGCATGAGCCGAAATGCGGGGTCCACATATAGTTGAAAAAGACTATCAAATAGACTATTCATATTTATGTGTTTGTGATTTTTTTTTTTTTCAGAACCAATTACAATTATTTTTCTAGTAGATATTTGGTGATTGTTAGTTTCTTTTGATTTTGTTGCATGGTAAAAGATTGAAATTATAATAAATTCATTTTTAATATAAATTTTATAGTTCTATTCGTAGAAAACATTTTTTTTTTTCTGAATAAGTAATTTGAAAAATTGTATTTGCTAAAAAAAATTATTAAATATGTTTTCAGGTCAAAAAAATAAAAAACTCTTTTTAAAAACAACTTCCAACCAACTAAAATTTCCTCTTCTAATATTATCTTGATTGTATGCAGAATTTTTTATTATTCAAATAATTATTTTTTTATAAAATACGAAAGGGAAAAATGTATTTCCATAGACTTATACGAATAAAAATTATAAAATAGGAATCAAAATTTATAAAATACAAATTTCAAGTGATTATCTTAAATTAATTAGCATTTCATACACTTTTTTATCAAATGTATTCTCTTTGATAATTTAATTACTAAAATTTAATGATATAGGTACTACATTTCATCATCTTCAGGTACTACTTGTGACTGATGGATGCATGAAATTCCAATTATTTTTAGAAGATTCCTATTTTTGCAATCATTTTTACATTAGTGTATGGAAACACATTTTCTTCGAAATAAATAGAGATTAAAAATTTTAGTGGATTAAATTACCATTAAATTGATCTTTAAAATTGTGATTTGATAATTCAACAAATTAGGCTTGACAAATGATGGTTCTACACGTGGTGTCTACACAATGCATGTAACTAAAAAAATAACAAAATTTGGAAGAGTACAAAATTAAGTCTTCAAAATAAAAAATAAAAAAAAAAAAAAAAAGAAAGAAACAAAAAACAAATAATTGAAGTCAAAAGAGAATTAAAAATATATCTTATGGATAAGTTTGCTATAAGACTAAATATTTTCTTTTTGACAAGTTTCCTAAAAATAGAAAACAAATCTCCCATTTAAAAAAAATATATATAGAATAAAAAAATAATAATAAACATTTTTGTTGGCAAAACTTAAGGAAAAGAGGCGAAAAGTTGGTAAAATTAAGCAACCAAATTATTTTAGAAACATTTATCTGTGTTGGGTCTTCATTTTATTTAAATTGATAATAAAAGATAATTAAGGGATGGTCGATTATATATTAGTTCTAAGTAGTTGACTTGTTTTTGTTCAATAGAGAACTAAAAAATAAATGAAGAAAGACATTAAAATTTTATTTTTCTATTTTTCTTGTGTCAATAATAGGAAAGGAATTGGAGGACAACTGTGATTGGGCTTGACTCGCCAAGAGCTTATTACATTCCATATTAGATTAGCTACAAAATTTACTACAATCTCTACTCGATTACATAAATTGATAAATTGATTGTGAATAATTTATTTATGTTATAAAAACTATTTATAAAAAATTTATTATTTGTATTCTTCGTACAATTCCTAATGTACCTAAGTCATGTATAATATAAGAGTTATGAGCGTATATACTTAGATATCCAATTAATGTAAATGGGCTTAGGGATAATAAGAAATATAAATAAATAAATTTATAAATGAATCTCAATTTATTACATCATATCATGCTTTTTAGGGTTCAATCATAATAAAAGTAGTCCATGATAGTTTTTGCATGCACCTTAAACTATACTTAATAAGACATATATAAGACTTTAGTACACTAAGGTTGAATGCTTAAAATCATATGGGCATGTATGAAGTGTCAGGTTTCACATGTATGAGCTAGTGGGCCATTTTGAAAATAAACTTAAAGTGTGTTTGACAGATGAATTTAATTTAATTGATTTAATTTAATTTAATTTATTAAGTATATTTAATAAAATAATTTGATGCTTCAAAGGAAGGATTTGGGGGTCAATGCTATTTCTCGTTCAATTTCTTTTGAATAAGTTGTCGAAAGTCTTTTGGTAATGGAATAATTTGGTCAGCCTTTTTGGTAGAATATGTTGAAGGTGATTTACTTTGGGGTTTCCAAGTTTAGACTTAATTTTCTTACTAAGAAAATTTTTCATTTGTAAGGTAGCAGATAACGGTAGGAATGTAGGGCGGGTTAAGAAAGAGGATTTGGGTGATGCTCCTTTATTCCTAAGAGACAACCATTCTATTTCAGTTCTAGGATGTCAGCCAACTCCATATACTTCCTGGACAAAAAGGATGAGTCCATATATTTCATGGACAAGGAGGATGAGATTGAGTTCTGTTCTCTTGGTTATCGTTTTGACATTGGCGTTTACAACTTGGAACATAAATCAGTTGCACGAGACTACCGATTGAATCCTCTCGTAAGGTGCATACCACCTCCAATTTGGATATTCCTGGACAAGAGAATTCTCTTGTTGCTTTTAATCAAATATTTCTAAATTTATAAGTTGATAGCAATTACTACCTAACAGTTTTATTATGATTCAATAGTTTTATTATTAGGTTTAATATTTTTTTTTATTTGATTTAATTTTTACCATTTTTTTTAAATATCGATGAATAATGAAAAGCATATTTGTTATTCCATTTCAGACTATTCCTTTTTGTGTTTTACCTAATATAATCTAAATTGATTTTTTTTAATAATTTGTGGAAATGAAAATAATAAAAATAAACAATGCATTTAATAATTCTTTGAACTTCATTTTTTATAATAATAGTACATACATTATTATTTTTGCCGTTTTCTTTTATGATGAAAATAGTTTAACTGATTAAATATATATTTGATCACCACTGGCTTTGATCGCCCCATTTAACCTTTTTATTTATTTATTTTTTTACTTTTAAACATTTAAATTATATTAAATTAAATGTAATAATAATATTTAAATATTTAATAATTATCTTTAATTTTTATCTTTAAGAGTCTATGCTATGACACCCACTACTTTGGAAGAAAAAAAAAGGGACATTCAATAATTTAGTGAAAAATAAAACAAAATTTATTAAATTTTAATGAAATTTTTTTTGCAAAATGTACTAAAAGTAGATATGAAAAGAGGAGCATTAGTAATAAACTAACCCACACTCTCTTATGTAAGTGCATTGCCCTATTTTACACATTTTTGAGGCATGCTCCCTTATTTGTTTATTGGATTTCTGTGTCATGCTTTGAGTATTCTTTATCTCTTACTTTTATGTCATGAATCCAACATTGAAAATGGTTCATAATTCGGAGTTGAAACGAGGGAGATATGGTTGTTTCAAGTAAGGCTGAGCAAAGGGTATGCTATTACAAGATTGCATATAGGTCCAATTCCTTTTGTTTGTTTGAGCTTTTTTTTAGCCACTTGTTAGGCTTGAAAGTTACTGAATTGTGGTAGCTATATATGAGCTTCTTCTAGTAAGTTTTGATACCAAATATTAATGTCAAGTTATGGTAAGTTGAAGACTAATCATGTTAATCTAAACATGATCCAAAGACTGATCAAGTTTGGACCCTTCTCTTCCAGAGGATCTTTTAGTATGCAAGTCCTGTATAAATGGTAAAATGACTAGAAGACCTCTTTATTTTTAAAGGACATGAAACCAATGAATGTTTGGAGTTAGTGCATACTAACATGTATGAACCTTTTTTGTATTTATGCATGGAAAGTATGGGCATTTGATCATTCTACTAATAAATACTCTAGGTTTCAATATGTAGATAAGAAATTCGATGCCTTGATGAATTCATTGAATTTAAGGCAAAATCGAAGAACCTATTGGGCAAACATATCAAGACACCTCAATTAGATCGAGGTAGTGTGTCTAGTAAGTTTAATTCTTTCCATAAGGAGTATGGGATGATATCCTAATTGTGTACACCAGGGACTCCATAGCATGGAGTAATGAAAAGAAGATATTGAACTTTGATAGACATAGTGAAATTGATTATTAGTTTCTCATTACTTTCCACATCCATTTAGAATATTTGTTGAATATTGTATCTTCCCTCCATGCTAGGTCGATACCTTTAACTTCCAAAGATATGTAAACATATTGTAAACTTAGTTTATGATCAATTCACATATGGGAGTTTCTAGTACTTGTGATGAACACAAAGGTAGACCAATTGGAAGCAAGATGAGGGGTATATCAGTTTATAGGATATCCAAGAGGATTTGAGATTATTATTTCATAGTTAGGATTATCATAAGGTGTTGCTACAAATACCAGATTTGATATGTAATAAGGAAAATGATGATATAGATTGAAAAATACTAGAAGATAGTCCCACTATACACAAGATACTATGGATCTAAAGGTATAGAGACACATCATTGCTATTACTTTCAGTACATGAGTACCTCCCACTATAAATAAATAAAACTTCAATACAAATAACAATAATTATTTCAGAAAATTTTATTTGTGATGGGTCTTACTTACCATCTTACCACACAAATTGCAAATGAATTTACTGTTAATCCATGGATATTATCCATAAATCCTTGATATGTCACAAATTTTGGTATAAATGTAATTTCTTATAAGGAAACACATGAAATGATGATGATATTAAATATAAAGATTAAAAAAAAATCAAAACCCTTTTTTTTCTATGAAATATTCTTATTATAATGAGAAGATAAAAATATTATTAAAAAAAATAATAATATTTGAAAATTTCGAAAAACAACCAAGTTAGTTTTCTTATTACTCATTTATAAAATAAATAAATAATCCTTGTAAAGGGTTTCTTAAAGAACCAAACAATCATTTATAAAATTTGCTAAATAACTAATTTCTATATATTAATGTTTTGAACATTAAAAAACACTTCTAGCCATCTCAAAATCATTTCCATACAAGTTACTAGGTGCTGCTTGTTTTTTATTTGAAATTACTTATGTGAATAAAATCTAATTAAGTGTTTGAAATTCACCTCCGCACGACCTCTAGGGTGCTGTTTGTTTTTTACTTTGAAATTGAATAAACCTAGCTAGATTTAACTTATTATTGTACACTTTTTATATATATAAAATACTCTCAATCAATATTATCATATATTTTACACTTTTTCTATATAAAAAAAATATACTCAATGAATATACCAAATAAATATTTTCCAAATTTTCTATTAGGATATTATATTTTCTTTATACTTTCCTTATTAGTAAGAACTTTTCTATTATTAATTATTTAAACAATTAATTTTTTACATTGAATATTCTAAAAATATATGTATATACTCTTTCTTACCATTTTTTGTTTGTATTTTTATGTTAAATTAAAAAAATATACAAGTATAAGTTTTTGAATGGTACAGACACGATCTATTTACTAGAGAACAAAAATTAAAAATCAAAAGAGAGAAGAAATTTATCCTTCTTTTTTATATTGAAAATTAAATTTGAAAAATACCATTTTAAAAAGGAAAATTTTGAAATATTTAGAAATAGGAGTTTGTTTGAAAAGGTTTCTACTCAATTTAAAGATTTATAACAATATTAAATATTTAAATATTTAAATAAACCTTTAATGCAAATATCAAACCGTTTCTAATAATTATTGAATAAAAGAAAAAAATAAAATAAATCAAAAAGAGTTAAAGTGAGATATAAAAATACCCTTAAATTAGCCATTTTATAAATTTTATAAAACTTATGTGATTACTCTTATATTAGTAGGATTATGTCATGAAGGGTAAGATACAACTGCTTTAATATTTAATCCAAGGATCACGATTGATTCTATCTAGTAAAATATGTTAAGAAATCGATCAAATCTAAATGGATTGATATGAGTGGTTAAGGAAGATTGTTAGTAACACGCCACTATTTTTAACATATTGTTAGGATAATTATATCAATTTTGTATTCAATATAATTATATGTATAAATATGTATATAAGTTGCTGTTAAGCATTTTTAATTGAGGTATGACACCTTGAAGGGTTTTTTAAGGTGCTTGAAGTGGTGTGTTTGACAAGTTAGGGTATAGACGAGATATTTTATTTTGAGTTATGTGTTGTGCTAGGAAGATGGACACTTAGTATAAGCACTCCTACTCTACAGCATCTTGTCATGTCACACGCTTCATTTTGTGAATGAAGAAAATGATTTGATACAAAATTAAGGAAAAAAAAAATTATTTAATGTGGATAAGGGGGAGATGTTAGAAATGAATTTTTTTTTTTTTTTTAAAAAAAAAATTATCCACATGCGGGTTTAAATAAAAAGAGGATGAATAATTAGATAAAATTCCAAGAAATTTAAAATTTGTGTTTGAATTAAATTGATTAAAAACAAAATGGAGATAATTATCCATTCATTATGGAATCCTTATCTTTCACTAGCAAAGTTACCTATAAATAATAGGGAAAAATGTGTTTTCATATACTCATGAAAAAAAAAATTATAAAATAGGAACTCAAGTTTATAAAATATAAATTTTAAGCAAATATTTAAAATTAATTAGCATTTTATGCACTTTTTTTATCAAAGGTACTGCATTTAACATTTGAGCTACTTATAGAATTTTTAAATAATTTAATTAGTATTGATATTAATAGAGAAATACAAATTATTTACTAAAAATTAAATATTCCGGAGAGATCTCAAAATAATGGAAAAAATTAAATATATATATTCTTTATATTTTTTCTATATAAAAAAAACTCTCAATCAATATACCAAATAAATATTTTCCTAATTTTCTATTAGGTTATTATATTTTCTTTATATTTTCCTTATTAGTAAGAATTTTCTTATTATTAATTATTTAAATAATTGATTTTTTACATAGAATATTCCAAAAATATATAGATGTACCCTTTCTTAACTTTTTTGTTTGTATCTTCTTTTTTTGCTAAATTAAAAAAATATAAATAAATAAATATTTATAAATAACAAAAGTTTAGTATAATTCAAATTCTATTTCCTACTTTAATTCAAACTAATAATAAAACTTCTACTCAAATTCAAATTTTATATCCTATTTTAATTTAAACTAACAAAAAAATAAATAAATATTAATATTTAAATTAAGTACAAACATTAATTTTTTCTAATAGCATGATTGATATAGTAAATAGTTAGAGTTGGCGAAATCAGTTTTAAATGTTTGACAAAATTATATATAAAATAATAGGTGAATTTGTTTACAAATTTAAATATAGATTAATTCAAAGAAGTTAATTTGTTTTTGTCCAATAAATAAATAAAAGAAAATAAAAGATAATACATTAAAATAATAAAATTAAACTTTAATTTTTCTATTCTTCTTACGTTAATAATAGGAAAGCATATATGTCAATCCAAGTAGTAATAAAATTAGGTTACCTCTTTCTATTCCTCTATATATATAGGCCATCGTCTTCCCCGCTTTAGTCTTTATCGATTCAGTTATGAAGGACGATTGTGAATGGGCTTGGCTCCCCAAGGACTTACTGCACTCCATATTAGACCAGCTACAGCCAATGGAAGATGTTATCAGATTCAGCGCCGTTTGTACGGAATGGCGTTCTGTTGCGGTAGCGAATTTCGAAAGTCGCTCTCTTCATCGAAGACAAGTTCCATTCTTGATGAGTCGTACAAAAGACGATATCGGTAATTTACACAGCGTGACCCAGAAGAAGATGTATAAATTCCGGTTTCCAATGCCTGACAATATGAAGTGTTGCGGCTCTTCCCTCGGTTGGTTGATCATGGTCGATGTCACCATGGACGTCATCCTCTTCAATCCCTTCTCCGGCAACGCCATTACTCTTCCTCCCATCCGAAGATTGGTATTTGAGAAACGTTATGCGTTAGAAGTTGAAGATATCCTCCGCCTCTCTGCTCTCCAACGATATGAATATGAAATACGATTGCGAGAAGAATATGGAGAAGAAGAATTGCGTATGAGCCTCGATGACATGACATTGTATTTAGAAGACGATGATGAAATACAAGGAGAAGAAGAAACTGATGAAGAAGAAGAAAAAGAAGAAAAAGAAGAGGGAGAGGAGAGAGAGGTTGGGAGTGAGTGTCGCATAATAAAAGGTGTATTGTCTGCAGATCCTAGCGTATGTCCAGATGATTACGTACTGATGGTTATATATGGTGTAGAAAATAGGTTAGCCTTCATTAAATCAGGTGATGAAGATTGGACTTACATTGATAATAAAACTAGTGGCTTTGATTATCTCTTTAAGACAAGCCCTCGAGTTAAGGGTTTTCGGTATTTCGAGGATATCCTTTATTGGAAAAGCCAGTTTTATGCTGTGGACGGCCTCGGAAAACTTCTATCTTGTGAAATCAATACAAATTTTACCAATTTGAGGGTTAAGATTGTTGATGTTCCAATGGCAGGATTTGGGATTGATGCTACTTCTAGTTCAACGTTTTTTCAACAAGTTGTCGAAAGTCTTCGAAATATTTCAATAATTTGGTCAGTCTTTCTGGTAGAATCAGTTGAAGGGGATTTACTTTGGGTTCCTAAGTTTAGGTTTGAGTTTCTTACTATGAAATTTTATGTTTATCAGCTAGCAGATAATGGTGGTAATGTAGGATGGGTTAAGAAAGAGGATTTGGGTGATGCCGCCTTATTCCTAGGAGACAACCATTCTATTTCAGTTCGTGCTTCTGACTTTCCGGGATGCCAGCCAAACTCCATATATTTCGTGGACAAGGAGAATGAGACTAATTATCCTGGTCATCGTGGTGGTGATCATTTTGACATGGGTGTATACAACTTGGAACATAAAGCAGTTGCACGAGACTACCAATTGAATCCTTCCCAAATGTTGAACCCATCTTCAATTTGGATACTGCCTACATTCATGTAACGCTTCTCTTATTTATTTCTAGTCAATTTATATATTTCTATTTATTTTTAGTCAATTTATATATTCCAATTGTTTAGTCAATTTATATATTTCAATTTATTTTTAGTCAATTTATATATTCCAATTGTCAGAATTAGTTAATCATATTAATTTATAGTCCATTAGATTAAAATCCAACATCTACTCACATGGTCGTGGCCTCGAAGATAAATGGAAAGGGGTATTCAGAAAAGGAAAAGAAACCAACCTAAATTCCATGATACAAAAATTAATTTTTGGCAAATCATTGCTAAAGGAAAGAATGTCAATAACAAAATGGGGAAATGACTCACCAAAATGGAACGAAATATAAATCATACTCATTGAAATCTATACTCAAAATAAATAAAGCAAATAGGAGGATGATCCATCGCATGCCTTTTTAACGTGTATCAAATACTAGGAATAGGAAGAAAGGACAATATAAGAATGATTATTATAATAAAATTATATATATATATATATATATATATATATATATATATATATATATATATATAAAAGGTTATATTTGATTGATATCCAAAATATCATACTATTGAAAATCATATTTATATTATATTATGTATATATTTAATTTGTGAAATTAATAAAAAATAATATAAAATATATATTATTTTTAATATTTAAAATAAAAATTGTATCATATTCCAATATTTTCTATTTAAAAAATTAAAAATTTTCTTATATTTATTATTAAAATATTCAAACTTTATAAATATTTTTTTTCTTAATGTTGTCTTTCTATATCCATACTCTATTACTTAATTGCCTCATAGACATGTTTTCCTTAAAAAAAGAGGCACTTTAGGATTTTATTTCTTATTTTATTTTTTTTAAATAAACAAAAATTAGTTATGACTTCAATTTTTTTTTTAAATCTATTTTTTACAATAAAAAATGAGTTTGGTTATCGAATGAGTATACTCCTGAAAAATGTGAGTCCACTTGTTGCCTATTAATTTAATATTAATTTTTCTATAAAGTTAATATCCTTGAAGAGATAAAATCTAAATGGGTTTTAGAAAAAAAAGTTAAATAAAAATATAAATAATAAATGTACAAATTAAGAATCCGTTTGGTGGTGTTTTTTAAAATTTGTTTTCAAAATAAAGAACAAAAAACAGTTTTTTAATTTTTTTTTTTTAAATAAGAGTGGTTGACAAGATGTTTCAAAAAATATTTTTTAAAACAAAAAACAAAAAACTTGTTTGGATGAAAGAGTTTGTATTGTTTTTAAAAACAATTTCTTACTTTTAGTTTATAAAAAAATTTTAAATTTAATTTATAATAATATGAAAATATTATTATAAATTTAGAAGACAAAAAAGTTTAGTTTTCCAAATAAAATCAAATCTTCCAAATTATTGTTAAAAGAGAATAAAAAAATTAAATAAATATTTTGACAATTTTTTTTTAAAAAAAGAAACAAACATTCCTTTTGAAATCAAAAGAGAATAAAATAATAATAATAATAATAATAATGAACAAATATTCTCTTGTGGACAAAATCAAACAACTACATCTCATAGAATTCCAAATTTTGATTCCCTAATTTTACTTATAAATATGAGTGACTTATTTCAATGAAGAGACTTTTGGAATGACTAAAAAGACTTGTGTAGAAGAAATCGTAGAAGAACTACACATATTTTTTGCCTTTTAACAAAATCATTCAAAAAAAGTCATTCATTCATGAGCAAGCCATTTGTGACCCTCGATTGATCTTCCAAATTATGATCAAAGTAAAAGAATCAAAGGAAGATATTTTTTTGGAAAAAATATTACCACAAAAATTGTACCCCACAAATTTAATTTTAATAAAATATTTTGTTTCGTATTATTTTTCCTATTGTTTTGCTTACATTGTAGGATCATTTGCGAAATATGTGCGTACAAAGATATAAATTGATTATTAAATTATTAAGTCTGGTTTGGGTATATTATTGGTTTGCATATACTTTTTATTTTATTTTTAAAAAAAAAATAGAAAATGACAATTAACTACTTATGTAAAATGTAAGAAACTTTATATTAAAAAATAGTGACTTTTAAGAAATGTTTAAAAATTTTAAGGTATTAAAAAATATTTACTATCCCAAATTTAAAAAGTTTTAAAAATAATTTTAAATCCATACTCTTTTATATAAAAGTTACTACCATTTAAATAATTTTAAAAATATTTACTAGTAAAAGTTAATTTTAGAACTAGGTTTTAAGGGAGTCAGTATGTACTTATGGGTCCTAATGGTATTTTCTTGAGCTCACATTCTTTGTTCGCGCAAAGATTTGACGGGCCAATTTGGGAATAATAACATTTTCTGAACCCAACTTTCAATAATGCAAGATATGTCCACTGTTTGAAAAAATATTAAACGAAACATGCATTCCGGTCTGAGGTGTTATTTCATACCGAAAATACCCCTCCATTGTTCATCGTCCCTGTGAAAGGTCCCGATATTTCCTACCAGCCCACGCAGGATGCAAAATCTGTCCAATTTTTTTTTTTTTTTTTTAAACCTAAGATGCTATTTGGTAATCTGATCATGATTTGCAGGCAAAGGTTGGATTTTTCAGCATGGCTCAAAAATCGTGGATTTAGGGTTTGTGAAATTTAAATCCAATGGCCCAAAATCAAAGAGACCCCTAGATTAGATCAAGAAAACACATGGAGGAAAAAAAAAAGCACTTTTTTTTTTGTTTTTCTTGGGGGTTTTGCATGGATTTTGTCGGAAATCAAACGAGGATGGATTTTCTCGGAAATCAAACGAGGATGAATTTTCCCGGAAATCGAATGGGGGATGGATTTTCTTGGGAATCAAACGGGGGTTGCAAAAAAAAATAATAATAACTTGATTAGATTAGTACCTGCGAGGATTGAGAATGGCAGAGGAAAAAATAGGGCTTTTTTTAGGGATTCTCTCGTCTGGAGGCCAACTTCAGAAAAGGGCCTCGGAAATCAAACGAGGATGGATTTTCTCGGAAATCAAACGAGGATGAATTTTCCCGGAAATCGAATGGGGGTGGATTTTCTTGGAAATCAAACGGGGGTTGCAAAAAAAATAATAATAACTTATTAGATTAGTACCTGCGAGGATTGAGAATGGCAGAGGAAAAAATAGGGCTTTTTTAGGGATTCTCTCGTCTGGAGACCAACTTCAGAAAAGGGCCTCGGAAATCAAACGAGGATCGATTTTCCCGGAAATCGAATGGGGGTGGATTTTCTTGGGAATCAAACGGGGGTTGCAAAAAAAAATAATAATAACTTGATTAGATTAGTATCTGCGAGGATTGAGAATGGCAGAGGAAAAAATAGGGCTTTTTTAGGGATTCTCTCGTCTCGAGGCCAACTTCAGAAAAGGGCTCCTTGATGCCCGAGTGAGAGACGGTGTCGTGAGAGACGGTGGCTGCTGACAGGGACAACTAAAGGGCAATTTTGGAATAGCATTTTAAAACAGTAGATAGTGCAAGTTTCCTTTAATATTTTTCCAAACAGTGGACATATTTTGGATTATGGAAAGTTGGGTTCCGAAAATGTTATTATTCCCAAATTGGCCCATCAAAACATAATTCTCCCTATTAAAAAATATTTACTATCCCAAATTTAAAAAGTTTTAAAAATAATTTTAAATCCATACTCTTTTATATAAAAGTTACTACCATTTAAATAATTTTAAAAATATTTACTAGTGAAGTGTTGAGTTAATTTTAGAACTAGGTTTTAAGGGAGCCAGTATGTACTTATGGGTCATAATGGTATTTTCTTGAGCTCACATTCTTTGTTCGCACAAAGATTTGACACTAGGTTTTAAAATATGCATTTTTATTTGTAACTGAGAGTTGACACCTGCTCAAACTTGGATGCTTGGCATGATTATTTGCGATATGTAGACGGCAGTCCCAAGCAAATTTTGAATGAATATGTTTAATTTTCAAAAATTTAATTTTTTAAAATTCCAATTTTCAAAATTTTGATCTTCAAATAATTTTTCAAAATTCTAATTTCTAAATTTAATTTTCAAAATTTCCATTCTCAAGTAATTCTTGAAATTTTCAATTTTTAAATCTAATTTTTAAAACTCAAAACTCTCAAATAATTTTCAAAATTCCAATTTCTTTTAAATTTAATTTCCAAAATTCCAATTTCTTTCAAATTTAATTTCCAAACTCCAATTCTCAATTAATTTTCAAAATTCCAATTTCTTTCAAATTTATTTTTCAAAACTCCAATTCTTAAATTTAATTTTTAAAGTTCCAAACTCTCAAATAATTTTCAAAATTCCAATTTCTTTCAAATTTAATTTCCCAAAATTCTAATTCTTAAATTTGATTTTCGAAACTCCAATTCTCAATTAATTTTCAAAACTCCAATTTCTTTCAAAATTAATTTTTAAAACTCCAAACTCTCAAATAATTTTCAAAATTCCAATTTCTTTCTAATTTAATTTCGAAAATTCTAATTCTTAAATTGAATTTTCAAAACTCCAAACTCTCAAATAATTTTCAAAACTCCAATTTCTTTCAAAATTTAATTTCCAAAATTCCAATTCTTAAATTTAATTTTCAAAACTCTAATTTTCAAAACTCCAATTTTCAAATAATTTTCAAAATTCCAATTTCTTTTAAATTTAATTTCCAAAATTTCAATTCTTTAATTTAATTTTCAAAACTCTAATTTTCAAATAATTTTCGAAACTTCAATTTTCAAATAATTTTCAAAACTCTAGTTTTCTTTCAAATAATTTTAATTTCACTTCAGTTTTCAAATATTTTTTTCATCCTACCACTTTTCATCATCCATTAAGGTTCTAAGTCGCTAAAAATCATGTTTTTAAATAAATTTGCTACATTTTCTTTCAAGTAAGCACTTTTCTCAAATTTTCTTTGATTTTTAAATAATTTTTTTCGTTTTCTTTGATTTTAAATAAGCAAGAATGAATTTTTCATAATTCTAAAATAATGGAATTTATGAGACTAATTCATACAAGATAAATTGGGTTTTGGTGGGGTCCTACATATGATCTCTTTTGATTGCCAACTGTTATGCTTAATGTATATTGTTTGATCTTTATCTTGCTCTTTAATATGCATGTGATAATTTTATACTTGAACTAACCTTGTTTCCATAATAGCGCAATATTACTTGCTACCAAGGTACGCTCTCACTCCCACTTTGCTTATTCTCATACATGATTCATTTTATTAATTGATCATTTCATTGGTATCTATTAATTTCCTAGTTAATTACTATATTTGCTTCACCTTACTTAGTAGAGACGAACTTAGAGGAGTGTTTCGGTCTTTTTACCGTACCTTCCTAATAAGTAACCTGACCGACTCGATTTTTCACAAACCTATTTTTCCTTCAAGAGTCACACTTAAGTTTTTCTTTCTAATTTTGTTTTTCCCTTTAAAAATATAACAAAAATAAGTGGCGACTCCAAGTCTTTTTCTAAAAATTACATTTTCACCAAATAAATAAAAAGCAAGTCGCGCCATTGAATGGGAACGCATCGAGTAAAATACGAGGTCCACATTTATGATGAGTTTGCTACAAGACTAAATATTTTCTTTTTGACAAGTTTCCTAAAAATGAAAAACAAATCTCCATTGAAGTAAAAAAAAAAAATAGAATAAAAAAATAATAATAAACATTTTTGTTGGCAAAACTTAAAGAAAGGAGGAGAAAAGTTCCTAAAATTAAGGAACCAAATTCATTGAATAAAGCAATTAAATTTTGGGAATTCAAAATTCAATTTCCCTCCTTCACGAAATTGGTACGTACACCACTACTAACAGTTTCCTTGCATGACTAGAAAAATGAATGATTTTATTATCCTTGTATTGAATATGATAAAGGCTTTGGTTTTAAGATTGTAGACATTAAAATTTTTAGTGAAATAAATTATCATTAAATTGGTTTAAAAAAAAAACTATTGGTCCTACACATATTTGACACTTGCCATACTTGAAAAGGTGACACGTGGTCAAATTTGAAACACTACAAAATTTAGTCTTTCAAATAAAATCAAATCTTCCAAATTATTGTTAAAAGAGAATTAAAAAAATAAATAAATAAATTTTTTGTAATTGACAATTTTTTTTAAAAAAGAAACAAATATTCCTCTTGAAATCGAAAGAGAACAAAATAATAATAATAATAATAATAATAATAATAATAATAATAAACAAATATTCAAATTTTAATTTTAATAAAGTATTTGTTTTGTATTATTTTTCCTATTGTTTTGCTTACATTGTAGGATCATTGGCAAAATTTATGCATACAAATATATAAATTGATTATTAAATTATTAAGCCTGGTTTGGGTATATTATTTGTTTGTATATACTTTTTATTTTTTATTTTTTATTTTTTTTAAATAGAAAATGACAATTAACTACCATGTAAAATATAAGAACCTTTATATTAAAAAATCGTGACTTTTAAGAAATGTTTAAAAATTTTAAGATTGTAAAAAATATTTACTATCTCAAATGTAAAAAGTTTTAAAAATAATTTTAAATTTATACTCTTTTATATAAAAAATACTACCATTTTATTTTTAAAATAAAAAATAGAAAAGGTATCAAACTCTAAATTTTGAAATTCGATCCGGCTATGTTTGGTACAATTATTTACTTATTTTAGGATTTTTTTTTTAGTAAATTTAATCCGTAAAAATTGCAAAATAATTAAAATTATTATGTTTCTTATCTCAAAACCTCTTTTATATATTAAAATTCTCAATATTTCTCATACATTATATATTTCTTTATATTTTTTCTATATATAAAAAAAAAAAACTCTCGGTCAATATACCAAATAAATACTTTCCTAATTTTCTATCAGGTTATTATATTTTCTTTATATTTTCCTTATTAGTAAGAACTTTCCTATTATTAATTATTTAAACAATTGATTTTTTACATTGAATATTCTAAAAATATATATATGTACCCTTTCTTACCATTTTTGTTTGTATATATATATATATTTTTTGCTAAATTAAAAAAATTATAAATAAATAAATATTTATAAATAACAATATTTGAAGTATAGTATAATTCAAATTCTATTTCCTACTTTAATTCAAACTAATAATAAACTTCTACTCAAATTCAAATTTTATATCCTACTTTAATTTAAACTAACAAAAAAATAAATAAATATTAATATTTAAATTAAGTACAAATATTAATTTTTTCTAATAGCATGATTGATTTAGTAAATAGTTAGAGTTGGCGAAATTAGTTTTAAATGTTTGACAAAATTATATATAACATAATAGGTGAATTTGTTTACAAATTTAAATATGGATTAATTCGAAGAAGTTAATTTGTTTTTGTCCAATAAATAAATAAAAGAAAATAAAAGATAATACATTAAAATAATAAAATTAAACTTTAATTTTTCTATTCTTTCTTACGTTAATAATAGGAAAGCATATATGTCAATCCAAGTAGTAATAAAATTAGGTTACCTCTTTCTATTCCTCTATATATATAGGCCATCGTCTTCCCCGCTTTAGTCTTTATCGATTCAGTTATGGAGGACGATTGTGAATGGGCTTGGCTCCCCAAGGACTTACTGCACTCCATATTAGACCAGTTACTTCCAATGGAAGATGTTATCAGATTCAGCGCCGTTTGTACGGAATGGCGTTCTGTTGCGGTAGAGAATTTCGAAAGTCGCTCTCTTCATCGAAGACAAGTTCCATTCTTGATGAGTCGTACAAAAGACGATATCGGTAATTTACACAGCGTGACCCAGAAGAAGATGTATAAATTCCGGTTTCCAATGCCTGACAATATGAAGTGTTGCGGCTCTTCCCTCGGTTGGTTGATCATGGTCGATGTCACCATGGACGTCATCCTCTTCAATCCCTTCTCCGGCAACGCCATTACTCTTCCTCCCATTCGGAGATTGGTATTTGAGAAACGTTATGCGTTAGAAGTTGAAGATATCCTCCGCCTCTCTGCTCTCCAACGATATGAATATGAAATACGATTGCGAGAAGAATATGGAGAAGAAGAATTGGGTATGAGCCTCGATGACATGACATTTGATTTAGAAGACGATGATGAAATACAAGGAGAAGAAGAAACTGATGAAAAAGAAGAAAAAGAAGAAGAAAGAGAGAGAGAGATAGGAAGTGTGTGTCGCATAAGAAAAGGTGTATTGTCTGCAGATCCTAGCGTATGTCCAGATGATTACGTACTGATGGTTATATATGGTGTAGAAGAAAGGTTAGCCTTCATTAAATCAGGTGATGAAGATTGGACTTACATTGATAATAAAACTAGTGGCTTTGATTATCTCTTTAAGAAAAGTCCTCCAGTTAAGGGTTTTCGGTATTTCGAGGATATCCTTTATTGGAAAAGCCAGTTTTATGCTGTGGACGGCCTCGGAAAACTTCTATCTTGTGAAATCAATACAAATTTTACCAATTTGAGGGTTAAGATTGTTGATGTTCCAATGGCAGGATTTGGGATTGATGCTACTTCTAGTTCAACGTTTTTTCAACAAGTTGTCGAAAGTCTTCGAAATATTTCAATAATTTGGTCAGCCTTTCTGGTAGAATCAGTTGAAGGGGATTTACTTTGGGTTCCTAAGTTTAGGTTTGAGTTTCTTACTATGAAATTTTATGTTTATCAGCTAGTAGATAATGGTGGTAATGTAGGATGGGTTAAGAAAGAGGATTTGGGTGATGCCGCCTTATTCCTAGGAGACAACCATTCTATTTCAGTTCGTGCTTCTGACTTTCCGGGATGCCAGCCAAACTCCATCTATTTCGTGGACAAGGAGAATGAGACTAATTATCCTGGTCATAGTGGTGGTGATCATTTTGACATGGGTGTATACAACTTGGAACATAAAGCAGTTGCACGAGACTACCAATTGAATCCTTCCCAAATGTTGAACCCATCTTCAATTTGGATACTGCCTACATTCATGTAACGCTTCTCTTATTTATTCATATGTTCCAATTTTAATGAAATGATTATGATTTTTAATCATATGTGCATGCCGTTGTTAGCCTTTACTAAAGACATTTTTTTTTTTTAATCTATCTATGCTTTACAGTATCAGGTTTCTGACTTTATAATGCATTAGCGTTTCATGCACTCACATGGCCATGGCCATGGCCTCGGAGATGGATGGAAAGGCTTATTCACAAAAGGAAAAAAATAAGCCTTGATACTATTAAAGGGGGATTCTGGGCTGAAAAGGAAAGACTAATTATGGAGTTACCGTCAAAATAGATATTTTAATTCTTGGTTTTAATCAATAATTTACCACAATTCATTAATCATTTAATTTAATTTAAGAGTTATTTAATTAAAAGATCTATAAACAATACAAATTTGGAAAAATGATATCCCTCTTTTTAAAACATGAAATATATTATTATTTGGATAAAAATATCCTTCAATAATTTTTTAATCCTTATCTCAAAATAAACACAATAAAAAGTTTTAAAAATAATTTTAAATCCATACTCTTTTATATAAAAGTTACTACCATTTAAATAATTTTAAAAATATTTACTAGTGAAGTGTTGAGTTAATTTTAGAACTAGGTTTTAAGGGAGTCAGTATGTACTTATGGGTCCTAATGGTATTTTCTTGAGCTCACATTCTTTGTTGGCACAAAGATTTGACACTAGGTTTTAAAATATGCATTTTTATCTGTAACTAAGAGTTGACACCTGCTCAAACTTGGATGCTTGGCATGATTATTTGCGATATGTAGACGGTAGTCCCAAGCAAATTTTGAATGAATATGTTTAATTTTCAAAAATTTAATTTTTCAAAATTCCAATTTTCAAAATTTTAATCTTCAAATAATTTTCTAAAATTTCAATTTCTAAATTTAATTTTCAAAATTTCTATTCTAAAGTAATTCTTCAAATTTTCAATTTTTAAATTTAATTTTTAAAACTCCAAACTCTCAAATAATTTTCAAATTTTCAATTTATTTCAAATTTAATTTCCAAAATTCCAATTTCTTTCAAATTTAATTTCCAAGCTCCAATTCTCAATTAATTTCCAAAATTCTAATTTCTTTCAAATTTAATTTTTAAAACTCCAATTCTTAAATTTAATTTTTAAAGTTCCAAACTCTCAAATAATTTTCAAAATTCTAATTTCTTTCAAATTTAATTTCCCAAAATTCTAATTCTTAAATTTGATTTTCGAAACTCCAATTCTCATTTAATTTTCAAAACTCCAATTTCTTTCAAAATTAATTTTCAAAACTCCAATTCTTAAAACTCCAAACTCTCAAATAATTTTCAAAACTCCAATTTCTTTCAAAATTAATTTCCAAAATTCTAATTCTTAAATTTAATTTCAAAACTCCAAATCTATATTTTATAATAAAAAATGAGTTTGGTTATCGAATGAATATACTCATGAAAAATGTGAGTCCACTTGTTGTCTATTAATTTAATTTTAATTTTTCTATAAAGTTAATATCCTTGAAGAAATAAAATCTAAATGAGTTTTAGAAAAAAAAGTTAAATAAAAATATAAATAATAAATGTACAAATTAAGAGTCCGTTTAGTGGTGTTTTTTAAAATTTGTTTCCAAAATAAAGAACAAAAAACAATTTTAAAAAATTTAGTTTTCCAAATAAACTCAAATCTTCCAAATTATTGTTAAAAGAGAATAAAAAAATTAAATAAATATTTTGAATTTTTTTTTAAAAAAAGAAACAAATATTCCTTTTGAAATCAAAAGAGAATATAATAATAATAATAATAAACAAATATTCTCTTGTTGACAAAATTAAGCAACTACATCTCATAGAATTCCAAAATTTGATTTTCTAATTTCACCTATAAATATGAGTGACTTATTTCAATGGAGAGACTTTTGTAATAACAAAAAAGACTTGTGTAAAAAAAATTGTAGAAGAACTACACATTTTTTACCTTTAACAAAATCATTCAAAAAAGGGCATTCATTCATGAGCAAGCTATTTGTGACCCTCAATTGATCTTCCAAATTATGATCAAAGTAAAAGAATCAAAGAAAGTATTTTTTTGTAAAAAATATTACCACAAAAATTGTACCCCACAAATTTAATTTTAATAAAATATTTTATTTCGTATTATTTTTCCTATTGTTTTGCTTACATTATAGGATCATTCGCAAAATGTGTGCGTACAAAGATATAAATTGATTATTAAATTATTAAGTCTGGTTTGGGTATATTATTGGTTTGCATATACTTTTTATTTTTTATTTTTTATTTTTGTAAAAATAGAAAATGACAATTAACTACTTATGTAAAATGTAAGAAACATTAACTACACCATTTTGCCACTACACTATGACAAATATAATGTGAAAATACCAGACTGAGCCAGGCTCTAGGCCTTGCCATGTAGCAAATGAGAACGGAGGCACAGGATAACTAAAGATATACCCAGAAATGTGAGAGCTGTAAGAAGAAGAAATACCTCAAGTCTTGATTTCAACTTCTCAAAGACATTCATCACCATTGCAATGTTCAACAAACTGAATGGATGTTGACCATTGTGAAGTTGGAATGAGAACATTGTGGCAGTTAGACGACTCCCATAAGAAAACATTATTACCCGCTTACCTGCCTGGAAATCAATATAATAATTAAAAAAAAAAAAAACGAAAACATTTAGGAATCTTTCCACATTAACCTTAATAATTCATGTTCACTTTGGAGTTAGGAACTATGAGGGAAATGATAAGAGAATGAGAAGAAAACAAAGAAGACTAAAAAAACATATTTGAGATAAATCGTTTTTTCCTCGCTTCAATTTTTTGAGTAGTGAATGAAGAGCCCAAACATGAAATATTTTCAAGTGATTTTTATTAAATTTCATTTTCCTTTAATTTTCCATCACAACCAAACGAGATTCCCTCTATTTTTTTCCTCTTTTTCTTTTTTACCCTTTTTCCTTTCTTCTGATGTTCCAAGGTCCAAACAAATGATTTTTCTAGTGAAAATGTTTTTTCTGTAAGCATTTTTAAGGAAATTATTTACTAAGTATTTATTTAAAAATTATTATAAATGATTTTTCAAATTTTTAAAAGCGTTTTCTAAATTTTGTCAAATATTTAATTTAAAAAAAAAACATTTTTCAAGTTAAAACGTTTCTTAAAATTAATATCAAACAAATTCAAAATATGTTGAAGTTGTACTAAGAAATATTGTATTAAATATATTTGTGTATTTAGGTGATATTCAATAAAATAAATCATGTAGATTTTCACAACATCATGTTGATTTAGAAGTTATTTGATTTGATGATAACACCTCAAATTTGATTTTCATTAAATTTCATTTTCCTTCTATTTTTCATCACAACCAAACGAGATTCCCTCTATTTTTTTTTTCTTTTTTTTTTTCCCCACTTTCCTTTCTTCTGACGTTTCCAAGGTCCAAACAAACCTGTAAGAGCCAAACAGCTGGAAAAGAAAATTGAAAAGGTATTTACCAGTGAATCATGCTTATTGTGAAGAAGGGATGCAAATGCCGCATAAAGAAATGCAGTGTACATGTTGCCAACTTGTTTTGGTAACAAAGTTGTTGGTTGCACCTTTGCATCGTATGGGTGCTTTGCTACCTGCTGTGTTGCCTATAGATTGGAATAAGAATTCATCAGCAAGAAGTTCGTACCTAGCAACCATGCAATAGAATCAACTTTATCAGTAACAGGATCACAATGGTTTACCTTTTCAAGATCCCGGCTCTGGTAGCTCTCATCCTTAGATAGGGCTGAAAATGGAGCTAGCTTTTCTCTTGCGGCCTCATCAACAAGGCTGATCAGACAAAAGCAGTGAATAGTAAACCTGACAAGTGTGCACCAGATAAATTCCTAAAAATTGAATGGCAATTGATTGGTGTCTATGAATCAACTTTTAAGGATCTCCCAGGGTTAATCACAAAATGTTGTTTGGTGTTGCATAATGAAGAGCGCAGAGCATATTCTCTGTGAAAAAAATATTTCCTAGTGAACTCAGAAACATTTCTGCAAGGCATGCTATGTTTTTTGTTCATCCCCAGCTGAATCATCTCCAACCATGTTGGAGCCACAAAGTATTAGATAGCAACCATTAAGCAAAGGAAGTGGATGCATGGTGAAAAATAACCAACCAAACTTCAATGATAATTAGGATGACAAATATGACTCAAAACCAAACAAAAGAGCTACCAAAAGCAGCAAACCAAACAAGAGCTGATTCAATCAAAGACCAGTCTAAAAATTTGCATCAGGCCTTCACTTCAAAGGGCCGCTCTATAAATGCTTCTCCTAAAATGTACATTTGAATAGTAGGGAGAGCATTGACTTGGTCTTAGGGTACAACAAAAACTCCATAGCCAATTCCCTTTGATGGAGAATGCTAACTTTGATACAAGAGCACACGATAAGCTTTCTAAAAGTAAACCTACAGAAAAGAAAACGCAAAAGAAAAGGGCATGGGCGGAAGGGGGACAAATTAAATTCCCAGCAAACGAAACAACATGCCAGAGAAACAACCAAAAAGATCTAACAAGGCTGCATAATATATCTAAAAAAGAAGGTACTGGATATGCTGAGTATGGAAGGAGGAAAGTGTCCTTCCAACTTATAAAAAGGAGTTAGAAAGACATTGAAGACTTAAAAGCACATGAAATCAAAACCTTGCATCTCTCAAGAAGTCCTTGAAGTACAACCGAGCAAAACTTTTCTGCACAAGCTGCATCACCAGTTCAAGAAAAAATTGAGTAAACTATTTATCAAGGCTTTGAGATTGTGTGACCTAAGAATTTCTGATAACAAGATAAAAAATTTAAAAATTATGGTACCTTGTTATATGGAGAATGAAAAGCAAAATAGTCAGCCTCTGAGATAGAAAATGGCTTGCCCTCCAATTTTTGAAACCTATATAACAGGCCAGTGCAGCATTTTAGTGGCACAGTTGTACACCATATCTTTACTTTAACAGGACAAATGTTTTCATTAATACAGAAGAAACTTACTTATCACAAAACCGTATGTAGCAAGAATCAAGTGCATGCACCAAGATAGCAAGTCTGTGAGAGCGTTTCATCGACAACCTATAAACACAAATTCCACAAACACACACACACACACACAAAAGTAATTGAGTTTCAAGACAAAAGGAGAGGGGGGGAAAAGATACGCTATTCTTGATTGTTACAAGAACAACACATTTTTCCAAGTCACACTTTCTCATATTATGACGTTTGCTTATTTCTCTACAAGAGATAACGTAGATGTAGCACCATAATGTTTTGACACAAACTTGTTACTTCCCTATGCTTAATAAAAGTTTTATTAAAGAAAGAACCAGAAGTGATTGCAAAAGCTTCGGGAGAAATTATTGATCTTGAAATATACCATATCCAGAGGTCCTTAATGGGTTTAAATTGTCAAGACCAAGTTCTCACTGCAACTCTATGAAAGAATATAAGCTCTTCTACATTTGATCAGAACAATGCATTACCTTGCCCAGTCCCTTCTCTCTTTTGGTCATGGTTCTTCCAAACATTACTAGAAGACCATCTTAGAAAAGAATAAAAGGTCGGCTAATGGGAGCAACAGCAAAGCTGATGATGTTCAACTTTACATCAAAATGTTGGCATGGTTTTCAGTTTAATAACACTATTTTTGTAACCTTTGGTTGTTCAACAGAAAATGATTAATATAGGAAATATGAAAATGGTATCAGAAATGGAATTCCCTGGATCATCATGTGTTTTAAACATAGAACAAAGTTGTGGAAAAATGAGCTCCTAAACAGAGAATTGTGAACAAAACTTTCCAATACATTAACAGGCAATTATATGCAAAAGTATCATAAAGAAACCAGATGGATTGTCTAAATTTTCAATAAAAATGACAGAAAATGTGAAGAAGCATTACAGGGTATTCACTCGCAAGATTGGGCTTGTAGAAGTCATAGGCATGAGACATATGACTGCCTCTAAATTTGCTTTCAAAAGCAATAGGCCAGCTGCTCCTCCAGCTGGTCGGGCTGGACCTTCTGCATAGACCTGAAACAAGGGAGGTCCCTTTAGGGATGTCCTTGAACCGGTGAAATAAAAATGGCAAAGAGAACGCAGGTAACCATGTCCACCCTGTTGGAGCTTGGGTTCTGAATCCAAAGGCTCACTGAAAGGATGTGCTTAATTTATTTATCCTTACAACCTTTGCCTGACAGCTTAGTTTGAATAGGGCTATGGCAGCTTCAAAATCAAGAGTTGAAGTGGATTTTGGCTGCTCTGAAGCCTTTATTCATTATTCATAAAAGCAAGCACAATTTTGTAGTCTTCAAATTAGATATCCAAAATCATCCAATCATAATAGTTTAAGAATAGACAATCTTCTAGGGCGAGCTCATCATAAGGCCAAGCAAACAAAACATGCCCCACTGTCCAGTTACAGGGCTTGATAATATGTTTGGGGTCTGAGCCCCACATACAAATTCCCTCCATAACATTTCGTAGAAAGCCAGCTCTTTTAGAAGCCATTTGCTTCTCTACTTCCAACTACAACTAAATCTTTTAAATAAACAACGGATGAAGAAAGTCTAGGCCCATTAAGAAAGAGATCATACAGCATTGTCGGTGCACACAACAAGTCCATAACGCCTATCCCATGAACTACTCTCCACCCAATTTATACAATTGAATAAAGCTGCAGTCCCACCATAGCATGCATTTGTTGAATCCACTCCTTCAATGTCAGTATTACCAGATTCCTGTTTGTTTACATGAGTAAAGTAGAATATTCTCAAAATTGTAAAATAGTAATTTAAGAATTACAAAGTATCATAGCTGCAGAAAGAAAAACATTTTGTAGAGTATGGATGGTACATATATGACATGTCATGTCAATAAATTCTCCCTTACACAGAAAGGGAGAGTTCAAAATCACTATGATTTTAACCTGTGCAAGACCAAATGCCTGCATCATTGCTTAATTGAGTAACACTCAAGTCTCCATGGAATCACAAGCTTTTACCTACTGAAGTTAATGTTAGTTTCTATAGGCTGACCCAGAGTTTTCATGACCCTAAGACTGCTCACAGCCAACTAAGGTCCAAGTTTTGAGGCAGTGTTGGTGCTATCATGGCCATAGTTATAATACCACATATCCCTTAGATGATGTCAAATTCTTAAATTTATGGGTTATCCAACTTCATTCCTTGAGCATAAGCCTCAAGGGTCCACAACAATGAGGAGACAACTCTTGAGTACCAGAAAGGGAAGTATCTTTGAACAGTTTTGAAAAAATCAAAAGGAAATGAAAAGGATACTCTGAATCCAAAAAAAATAAGGATTACCTCAAAAATTTGCATTAGGAAGGTCTTAATGGACTTGCTTTTGTCTATCACAGTTTCACTGCCAACTTCCAGCTCTCCAATTTGCTTTGGATCAATCTCATATTTCTCAAGGAGGGAAGCAACAGCAGTCAAACTGAAAGCCAAATGAAATACAGGAACAAGTATAAGGGGAAGATATTTTTGAAACTCTAAGATTATCAACGGACTAACAAACAAGTAAACAATTAAGAGCCGAACCAACAATACAAAGTGCCATTACAACCACCAAAACTGATGCTATAAAAAACTGTGGTAACATGTCTAGTTCAGGCCAAATTGATGGTTTCAAATACTTTGCTATTCTTGGGCAAAGATTTGAAGGATCACATATTTAAGCATTCTTTTTCTTTTTCAACCATTTCTTAGCATATTAAGAATGGTTATCGATGAGAATCTTTAAAGCCTAATTCCTTTTTTTCCTTTTGATTTTTCCTCTTTTAATGCCAATAGATTGCAGATGCTGGGGACACTACTCCTCAGAGAGAGCCCTATACCACTGTAACATAAACAGCTATGGGGCCAAAATCAGAGCCAACAAGGAGCTGCTTCTTCCATTTCCAAAATTAAATATTAAGAATAAATTGCAGTACATAAAGAAGTAGGAGATTAAGTGATGATTGGGAACCTCATAGAGATGACATCTTCCACCGCTGTACAAAATGCCATGCAATCTTGTCCAAGCCCAATAGTGTATTTTCCTTTGCTGGCACCATCATGAGCCTCCAGAGCTTCCTATATGTCCATCAAGATCATTATAGGAATAAATGACAAAGTCCATAATAGGAAATTATATTTGAATGCATGCACAGCATATATAATTTCCTCAGGTTAACTGAATTTTATTTTCTTTTGATTTCCTCAGGTTTCTTGGCACCAACTGCAGAATTACAATAAACTACCAAAAATCGAAGCTGATCATCCACCAGATCAGAAATCTGACCTTCTTTCTCACTTCTTTTCGCCAAAAATAACATTTGCATTCAATTTCACCAAACAAAACACCAATGTTCCAACAGTTTAAATCAAATTCAATAAAGAATCCAAAAAAGAGAAAAAGGAAATCAAAACTAAGCACCGTATTTACATCCCTCTCTCTCATGTTCATTTCAATTAAACACATGAAGGAACTCCATCAAAAACCTAATTCAAACAGCATTAACACCTAAGAAACAAGAATTGATTCAACAAACCAACAGAAAACAAAACAAAGATTAAACAAGAAAAAAAAAACGAGAGAATCATCACCTGCTGAACACAAGTTCGGGGAAAATAGATCTCCATAGCGAGAATTCCAACGTTCTTCGGACTCGAAGCCATTCTTCCCTCCCTAACACTCTGATCAAGACTTCGCCTCTCTCTAAATCGCTCACAGTCCCTGTTTGGCGAACTAGAAAATGAAACTAGAAAGTGCAAGTAAGCGAAAGATGATTTGTTCTCTCTCTAGGGCTCCATTCTTCGTTCTTGCTTTAGAGAGAAAGCAATGAACTGTTGAGAGAGTGAAGCGACCGCGACTATAGATATACAAATATGAAGAGGGAGGGAGGGAACAGCACTGTACGTAGCTGCAACAGAATAACTGCAGAGGACGTGGAGAAGAAGAAATGTGGATCTGAAAGGGAGAGGGGCGTTGAAAGTGAGACACGTGGCGGATGCGGTGTTGTTTCTCGCCACCGACCATTCTGAGTTTATGACGGGGCATAACGACGGCGGCTACCGCCGGTGATGGTAATCACAGTACAAGGGAAGCGGAGTGTTACCAGTGATTAACGCAATTTGTCATTGTTGTTTTGGAAAATTTAATTAAATTAAATTGGTCGAAAACAAGTTTGAATACAAGGGAAGCGGAGTGTTACCGGTGATTAACGCAATTTGTCATTGTTGTTTTGGAAAATTTAAGTATGTGGTGTTAAATTAAATTGGTCGAAAACAAGTTTGAATACAAGGGAAGCGGAGTGTTACCGGTGATTAACGCAATTTGTCATTGTTGTTTTGGAAAATTTAAGTATGTGGTGTTAAATTAAATTGGTCGAAAACAAGTTTGAATACAAGGGACGCGGAGTGTTACTAGTGATTAATGCAATTTGTCATTGTTGTTTTGGAAAATTTAAGTATGTGGTGTTAAATTAAATTGGTCGAAAACAAGTTTGAATACAAGGGAGGCGGAATGTTACCAGTGATTAACGCAATTTGTCATTGTTGTTTTGGAAAATTTAAGTATGTGGTGTTAAATTAAATTAGTCGAAAACAAGTTTGAATACAAGGGAAGCGGAGTGTTACTAGTGATTAACGCAATTTGTCATTGTTGTTTTGGAAAATTTAAGTATGTGGTGTTAAATTAAATTGGTCGAAAACAAGTTTGACTCCCTTGCCTGAAGTTTCAAACAGTCACACTTGCCTGGGGATAAATGTATTGTTGAGAATAAGAAGAATCTGAAACTGATGAAAAACACCAAGAAACAGAGGACGCAAAAGAAAATGAATTGCAGAAAACTTAAAAATTTAAAAATTACATCAGACTTGAGTCCTATTTATAATACATCAATGACACAATAATAGAGTAAAGAATAAACTGAAATAACAACTCTTTTAACTAACTCTTCTCATCTAACTCATCCAACTTGCTTTCTATTTTAAGTCTTTCTTCTTTCGTTTTTAATTCCATGCTTTCAATATGAGATGTAACACTCCAACACCCCCCCTCAAGATGAACATGGATGTTAATGATGTTCATCTTGCGAAGAGTATGATGAAAAGGTAGAGAACCGAGAGGCTTTGTAAAGATATCTACAAGCTGTAATCACGATGGAATATGGAAAAGTTTAATAACATGCTGCTGCAATTTTTCGCGAATAAGATGGCAATCAATCTGGATATGCTTTGTTCTCTCATGCTGAACTAGATTTGTGGCGATGGACATTGCTGATTTACTGTCAGTATATAGCAAAGCTGACTGTGAATGTTTGATATCTAGGTCTTGTAAGGCATACAAAAGCCATTGAATTTCACAGGTGATAGTTGCAAGGGCTCAGTACTCTGCCTCTGCAAAGGATCGACTAATTGTAACTTGTTTTTTTTATTTCCATGAAATCAATGAGTTGCCAAGAAAAACTGCAAAACCAGTGATACTCCTTCTAGTATCAACATAGCATGCCCAATCACTATCGGAAAAACCCTTTAATTGAAAATCTGAGGAAGAAGGAAAAAAGAGACCTTGCCCTGGTGTGACCTTTAGATACTTCAATACTCGAATGGCTACTTGATGGTGACTGACAGCAGGTTTTGCTAAAAATTGGTTGAGTACTTGTACAAAATAGGCTAAGTCAGGCCTAGTGAGAGTTAAGTAAAGTAATCCGCCAATGAGTCTTCGGTAACCTGATGGATCTTCATAGAAATTGGTATCATTTGCTAATAACTTGAGGGTAGATTTAATAGGGAAGGCAGTAGGTTTGGATCCAGTTAAACTAGTGTTTTCAAGTATGTCAAGTATATACTTTCGTTGGCATAAGGAGATACCAGTCTTGGACCTTGCAACTTCCAAGCCAAGAAAGTATTTCAGTGGGCATAAGTCTTTAATAGTGAACTTGGCATCTAAAAAGGTCTTCAACCTTTCAATTTCCAGAATGCTATCACTTGCCAATAGCACATCATCCACATAGACTAATAAGGCCATAAAAGAACTTTCAGATTTCTTAATGAACAAAGAACAGTCAGAATTACCTTGAACAAATCCATAGGAAAGAAGGGCTTGGGATAGCTTAGCATACCATTGCCTGGAAGCTTGCTTCAAGCCATAGAGGCTCTTTAAAAGACCACAAACTTTCTGTTCACCTTGGACAGCCAACCTAGGAGGCAATTCCATGTAAACCTCTTCATGTAAATCACCATGCAAAAATGCATTATTGACATCTAGTTGATGAAGATGCCACTGTTTGACGGCAGCCACAGCAAGTAGTAAGCGAATGGATGTAATCTTGGCCACATGAGAGAGTATCAAAGAAATCGAGGCCTTCTTGTTGAGTATACCCTTTTGCCACCAATCTAGCTTTATGTCTTTCTATAGTTCCATCAGCTTTATATTTCACTTTGAATACCCATTTACAACCAATAGTCCTTTTATTTTTAGGAAGAGTAACAAGCTCCCAAGTTTTATTTAACTCCAAAGCAGTAAGTTCATGTTACATGGTAGCTTGCCATTTAGGGAGGCGAGAAGCTTGGGTGTATGATTTGGGTTCTGGAGAGTTTGTGATAGAGGTGAGAAAAGCTTTATGGGATGTAGACAGTCTACTAGTAGCAAGAAAAGGGTGAAGAGAATAGAAATTACCTTTAGTGGGAGAATAGTCAGTTGAAGTAGATGCCTGAGTTGCATTTTGAGAAGAAGAGACATTACCACAATAATAGTCCTGCAGATATGAAGGTTTTTGTTTAATTCTAGTTGATTTTTTGAGCTGTAAGACTTCACGGTCAGTTGAATCCAGATGGGATGGAGAGGGAAATGTAGGTGAGTCGGATTCAAGATGGGCAAGAGGTTCAGAGAGAGAAGGAGAATTATTAGGTGGTGATGCAGATCCCACATTGTGATAGGAATTGAAGAAGGATGTGGTAGAAGGTGAATCTGAAAAGGATTGTGAAAGAGGAAACATAAAGGAATGAGTTTCAGGATGTTGGGGCAACACTTGGAAAGGAAAAATTGTTTCATGGAATATGACATTCCGAGAAACAAGGATCTTATTGGTGTTTAGATCCATGAGTTTATAACCCTTAATATCATAAGGATATCCTAGGAAGATGCACTTTGTGGCTCGTGAGTCAAATTTTTGTCTGTGACTAGTTAAAGTGGATGCAAAACAAAGACAGCCAAAAACTCTTAAATGAAAAAGGTTAGGTGTTTTGTTAAAAAACATTTCAAAAGGGGTTTTATTTTGAAGTAGAGGAGTGGGAATTCTATCGATTATGTGGGCAGCAGTAAGCACACAGTCACTCCAAAAAATTAATGGTAGATTTGCTTGAAACATTAAGGCTCTAGCAGTGCTTAGTAGATGTTGATGTTTTCTCTCCACAATTCCATTTTGTTGAGGAGTTTTGACACAACTTCTCTGATGCAAAATACCATATTTATGATAGAATTTTGTGAGTAAGAATTTTGGTCCATTATCAGACCTTATAGCTTTGACAGAAGAAGAAAATTGGTTTGCTGCAATTTTACAGAAAGTTTTGATTAAAGATGGCACTTCTGATTTAGCTTTAATCATGTATACCCAAGTACACCTTGTGAATTCATCGACTATAGTTAAAAAATATCGAAAACCAGAATAAGAAGTAGTGCCAAAAGGACCCCATATATCACAATGGATCAAATCAAAACTTTATTCAAGAAAATGCAAGAAGCTGAAAGACAATCAATGCGAGAATTCCATAGCAGAATTTCGCAAGGCAGAAGTTGAGAAGAAATTGATCGATTTAGGTTGCGGAAGCTTTAGGGTTTGTCTCTGATACTATGTTGAGAATCAGAAGAATCTGAAACTGATCAAAAACACCAAGAAACAGAGAACGCAAAAGAAAATGAATTGCAGAAAACTTAAAAATTTTAAAATTACATCAGACTTGAGTCCTATTTATAATACATCAATGACACAATAACAGAGTAAAGAATAAACTGAAATAACAACTCTTCTAACTAACTCTTCTCATCTAACTCATCTAACTTGCTTTCTATTTTAAGTTTTTCTTCTTTCCTTTTTAATTCCATGCTTTCAATATGAGATGTAACACTCCAACATGTATATATAAGAGATCAAACGAAAGAGCAAAATGTAGATGAGTAATTGAACATCCATGGATAGTAGAACTAGTCATGTTATTGAACCAAACAGCAAGAACACGAAATGAAATTGAACGGAACTGTAGAACTAGTCATATAGAATAGATTCTGTCGTCTCCTTTACTACTGAAAAATTTGTTACCAAACTATGTAGAAACATCTAATAGTTCAATTATTCTTTAACCAAACAGCAAGAACATGAAATGAAATAGTTCAATTACTCTTTAACCAAACAACAAGAACACGAAATGAAATGAAACAAAACTGTAGAACTAGTCATGCAGAACAGATTCTGTTTGTCTCCTCCACTACTGTTCCTTTTTCCGAATTGTTGTAATTTTATTTTATCCTTATTTTTATATTATATTTACCAAATTGTCATTCTTTTTGTTCACCATCAAGAACAATATTCGTATAATTTTAGCAAACTCCAAACCCTCTTTTCCTACTTAGAAACTACCACTTATGCCCAGTGCCCATCACTTGCACCCCTTTTGCACGCAGTAAAATGATTAAATGCACCCATTTTGCACGCAGTAAAATGATTAAAACAAATGAAACAGATTTTACATGAGGGAATATTTGGTCACCTTTGGAAGTAGAAAAAAAAAAATTCAACTCGCTTAATTGATCAATAAAATATTTCGAATTCCGTCAATCCAAAATTTACAAATGTTCTCCAATCATTTTTTTTTTTTTTTTTTTTTTTTTACTTTTCAACCATCGTCCAATAGAAGACTTTTCAAACTTGAAATTCTAACGTGCTTCAGATATTTTCTTTTCATCATTTCTGTAGAGCACAAAACCAAAAATGTCTAAAACTAGGTTAATCAAGACGAACCTAAAACAATAATCAAGAAATAAAAAACTTAGAAAAAAGTTCAAAACCAAATATGTATTGAGATTCATTCAAGAGACGGACAAAAAAAAACAGATAGATAGAAGAAAAAAAAGATTAAAATAGAACAAGTAAAACACAAAAATAGATAAAAATGAAAATAAAAAGAAATTCAAAAGAAAATGAAAAAAATGAAGAGTAAAGAATCGGCAAAATTAGAACACTTCAATTGTTGCCACAAGAACTATATATTTTATCACCATGGGAAATGTGGACTACCATTTCTTGATAAAGCAGATTATAGAGAACATCTACTGAAGAAACCATGGGAAATGTGGACTAGCATTTCTTGATAAAGCAGATTACAGAGAACATTTACTGAAAAAACACGGTGACAAACGCAGAATTTGATGTAGTAGACTTTCTCTCTCTTTCAATGGTTTTTCTTTTTGTACATTCTATTTTTTTAGATTTTGTTTTCCTTTGATTATTCTTGTGTTATAATCTATTTCTTGTTTTTCTTGTCAGGTATGATTGATGGAGCACTTTTAGGTTTCGTTTAATGTTGCTTTAAAGGAATGGAGAAATCTATAGATTCTTGGCATGTTCTTGTGTTTAAGCATTGTAAATTCCGGTTCTGCATTTTAATATTGTATATGAATATCTTGAGGGGATTATGCTTCTTGTTTTTCCTAGTTTGAACTCCATTAAAGCAGATTATTGTACCATTCTTTCAAGAATCACGGAAGTAGAATTTGATGAAGGTGCGTAGTTTTAGGTTTCGTTTAATGTAGTTTTCAAGAAATGGAGAAATCCTTGGAGATGTTCTTGTGTATAGGCATTGTTTGTTACTTTTCGGTTTTCATATTACATCTAAACATCTGATGAAGTTTCTTTTGTTTCAATGAGATCATGCTTCTTGTTTTTCTTGGTTTGTCTATTTTATGAACATTGATTTGTCATTCCTTTTGTTCACCATTAAGAATGACATTCTTATAATTTTAGCAAACTCCAAACCCTTTTTTCCTACTTAGAAACTACCACTTATACCAGTGCCCATCACTTACATCCTTTTTGCACACAGTAAAATGATTAAATGCACCCATTTTGCACGCGGCAAAATGATTAAGAAAAATGAAACAAATTTTACATGAGAGGATATTTGGTCACCTTTGGAAGTAGAAAAAAAAAAATCAACTCACTTAATTGACCAATAAAATATTTCGAATTCCGTCAATCCAAAATTTACGAATGTTCTCCAATCATTTTTTTTTTTTTTTTTTACTTTTTAACCATCGTCCAATAGAAGACTTTTCAAACTTGAAATTCTAACGTGTTTCAGATATTTTCTTTTCATCATTTCTGTAGAGCACAAAACCAAAAATGTCTAAAACTAGGTTAATCAAGACAAACCTAAAACAATAATCAAGAAATAAAAAACTTAGAAAAAAGTTCAAAACCAAATATGTATTGAGATTCATTCAAGAGACGGACAAAAAAAAAACAGATAGATAAAAGAAAAAAAAGACTAAAATAGAACAAGTAAAACACAAAAATAGATACAAATGAAAATAAAAACAAATTCAAAAGAAAATGAAGAGTAAAGAATTGGCAAAACTCAAGCACTTCAATTGTTGCCACAACAACTATATCTTTTGTTGCCATGGGAAATGTGGACTAGTATTTCTTGATAAAGTAGATTACAGAGAACATCTACTCAAGAAACCATGGGAAATGTGGACTGACATTTCTTGATAAAGCAGATTACAGACAACATTTACTGAAAAAACACGGTGACAAACGCAGAATTTGATGTAGTAAACTTTCTCTCTCTTTCAATGGTTTTTATTTTTGTACATTCTATTTTTTTAGATTTTGTTTTCCTTTGATTATTCTTGTGTTATAATCTATTTCTTGTTTTTCTTGTCAGGTATGATTGATGGAGCACTTTTAGGTTTCGTTTAATGTCGCTTTAAAGGAATGGAGAAATCTATAGATTCTTGGCATGTTCTTGTGTTTAGGCATTGTAAATTCCGGTTTTGCATTTTAATATTGTATATGAATATCTTGAGGGGATTATGCTTCTTGTTTTTCCTAGTTTGAACTCCATTAAAGCAGATTATTGTACCATTCTTTCAAGAATCACGGAAGTAGAATTTGATGAAGGTGCGTAGTTTTAGGTTTCGTTTAATGTAGTTTTCAAGAAATGGAGAAATCCTTGGAGATGTTCTTGTGTATAGGCATTGTTTGTAACTTTTCGGTTTTCATATTGCATCTGAACATCTGATGAAGTTTCTTTTGTTTCAATGAGATCATGCTTCTTGTTTTTCTTGGTTTGTCTATTTTATGCTTTCTCTCTGTCTCTGTCTCTTCAAAATTTTGCTTACTTGTGGAGTTTCTATTGAGAAGAAACAAGAAACCTATGGTTCACTATCATATGGGCATTGTAGTTGAATTACAGAAATGAGATCATAATGCAAGACCAGGAGTCAATAACACATTAACTTAAACTATACTTAATAAGACATATATAAGACTTTAGTACACTAAGGTTAAATGCTTAAAATCATATGGATATGTATGAAGTTTCAAGTTTCACGTTCATGAACTAGTGAGTCATTTTGAAAATAAACTTAAAATGTGTTTGACGGATGAATTTAATTTAATTTATTTAATTTATTAACTATATTAAGTATGTTTATTATTAGGTTTAATTTTTTTTTTTTTTGATTTAATTTTTACCATTTTTTTAAAATATCGATGAATAATGAAAAGCATATTTGTTATCCCACTTTAGACTATTCCTTTTTGGGTTTTACCTAATATAATCTAAATTGATTTTTTTTTAATAATTTGTGGAAATGAAAATAATAAAAATAAACAATGCATTTAATAATTCTTTGAACTTCATTTTTTGATAATAATAGTACATACATTATTACTTTTGCCATTTTCTTTTATGATGAAAATAGTTTAACTTATTAAATATATATATTTGATCACCACCTGCTTTGATCGCCCCATTTAACCTTTTTATTTATTTATTCATTTATTTTTATTTTTTACTTTTAAACATTTAAATTATATTAAAGTAAATATAATAATAATATTTAAATATTTAATTTTTATCTTAAGAGTCTATGCTATGACACCCACTCCTTTGGAAGAAAAAAAAAAGACATTCAATAATTTAGTGAAAAATAAAACAAAATTTATTAAATTTTAATGAAAATTTTCTTGCAAAATGTATTAAAAGTAGACATGAAAAGAGGAGCATTACTAATAAACCAACCCTCACTCTCTTATGTAAGTGCATTGCCCTATTTTACACATTTTTTAGGTATGCTCCCTTCTTTGTTTATTTGATTTCTATGTCATGCTTTGAGTATTCTTTATCTCTTACTTTTATTACCATTGCCTTGTTGTATCTTTCTTAATGTTGTTTTTCGATATCCATACTCTATTTCTCAATTGCCTCATAGACATGTTTTTCTTAAAAAAATAGTCACTTTAGGATTTTATTTCTTTTTTTTTTTTAAATAAACAAAAATAAGTTATGACTTTTTTTTTTTTTAAACCTATTTTTTACAATAAAAAACAAGTTTGGTTATTGAATGAGTATACTCGTGAAAAATGTGAGTCCACTTGTTGTCTATTAATTTAATATTAATTTTTCTATAAAGTTAATATCCTTCAAGAAATAGAATCTAAATGGGTTTCAAAAAAAAAGTTAAATAAAAATAATAAATGTACAAAAATTAAGGGTCCATTTGGTGTGTTTTTTAAAATTTGTTTTCAAAATAGAGAACAAAAAACAGTTTTTAATTTTTTTAAAAAAGGTTTTTTAAAACAAAAAACAAAAAACAAAAATCTTGTTTGGGTGAAAGAATTTGTATTTTTTTTAAAAGCAATGTCTTACTTTTAGTTTATAAAAATTTTACAAATTTAATTTATAATAATATGAAATCAAATTCAAGTTAAATCTAATTAAAAAAATAAAAATTAAATCTACAATTATGTATGAGTTAAAGATAAATAATTTTTTTTAATTATGAAAAAAAAAATTATTATAGTGAAACAAAAATTACTATAGGATAAAAATAATTTTAATATTCATTTTTAATACAAGTCAAATAAGTACTTTAATTAATTATATATTTTTTAAAGAATTTCTTATTTGATCATGCGAAAATGTTTTTTCTTTTTTTTTTTTATTGAGAAATTGTTTTTAAATTAAAGAACCCAAAAAAGTTTTTAAATGTTTTATAAAAATAAAGATATTTGGCAAGTTGTTTTTATAAAAGGATTTTGAAAATAACAAAACAAAAAGACTTGTTTGGATAAATTGTTTTTTTTTTAAAGAAAAAAAATTGTTTTGATTTTGTAAAAACATTTTAAATTCAATTTATATAATTTTAATTAATTAAAATTAATTGAAGTGTTATTGAAAATCAAAATAATTTTTTAATTACAAATAAGTTAAAAAATATATAGTTTTTAGTAAAATATAAATAATAATATTATAATAAAATCATAAATTATATTTTTAATAAAAAATATATTATTTTATTATATGCTAGAAAAAAATTATATTTTATTATATTCACAAATTTATGGTATTAATGAGTTTATTATTTAAGTTTTAAATTATTTTTAAAAATTAATGGACTTATTAACAAATTCAACACATTAAGTCTCTCAAGGTGTTTGCTTTTTAGTTAAATAGAAAAAGTCAAAATATTTGGCTTTTTCTATTCGGCTAAAAGTACTTTGTTGATATTAATCAACATTGCTAAAGTGAATTTGTTATCGATAAGTTTAGTTTAATTATATTGGTTGATGTCAATGAGTTACTTTTAACTAAATAAAAATAGTCAAATATTTTGATTTTTTTTTATTAAGCCAAAAAACAAATATTACATATTTAATTTGGAGTTAATTTGTGAAAAAAATTTAACTATTCTCAACAAAAAAAATTAAAAATTAATTTATTTTTTTAAAAACATAAAACTATTTTTAAAAACTCCATCAAGAGAGGTTATAAGATTTTTATTGTATTTGCAATGATCCATTCATTTGATACTAAAAATAAAATGATTAAAATGATATAATTAGTAAAGTAATAAATTTATATATATATATATATATATCATGTTTGGTTGTCCTATGAAAAATATAAAAAAATATATATATAATTAAAATCAATAAAAAATTTAAGCGTTTTCATATTATTTAATCTTTATATCGAAGTGTTAAAATAAGTAAATTAATTTGAAATAAAAAAAAAAAAATATATATATATATATATATTGACTTTAAATTTATTTTTTATTTTCTTTCACTTTTTCTTCCCTTACATTTTTTTCTCTCAATTTTCTTTCCTTTACATTTTCCCTCAAATTTTTTGGCAACCAAACATAGCCTAAGAAGAAAAAAAAATTATTAAGGCTATGTTTGATTCCCGAAAAATATTAGGAAAAAAAAAAATTAAGGAAAATAGTTTTCTCATGTTTGGTTTCACTATAAAAAAATATAAAAGAAAAATAAATATAATTAAAATTAATTTAAAATTCATATATTTTAAAATTATTTAATATTGTTATATTAAAGCGAAATAAGTAAAATAAATTGAAGAAGCATGTAAAAATAATTTATTAAATTTAAACTTTTTTTATTTTCTTTAACTTTTTCTTTCCTTCACATTTTCTCTCAAATTTCCTGAAAATCAAACATAGCCTAAGCAAAGTGAATTTCTTATATTTGGTTTTGTTGTGAAAAATATGAAAAAAATTTAAATATAATTAAAATGACTAAAAAACTTAAATATTTTTAAATTATTTAATCTTTATATATTTTTAAAGTGATTTTCTTATATATATATTTAAAAAAACTTACATTTGGAAGATCTTTTTCATCGATTTGTAATTGTCTAGTTCTCTTTGGTCCTACTTCTCTGGTTGAACTTTTGTTTTCAAAATTACTCATGTGGTCATTATAAAATCAACAAACGTAAAAAAAAAATAAAAACAAAAATAAAAAAAGGTCAGTAGCAAGTTTTATTTTCCTGTGGCTATACGATCATCAAAATGTTTTTATTTATGACTTAAATAAATAAAAAATCTTAAACAAAAATATATGATCATCGATACAAACTTCTTTTTCAATTTTCTTTAGGTAATATTTAGTTTCTAAAAAATATTAAGAAAAGAAAAAAATTGTTGAGGAAATGTTTGGTTTTACCAAAAAAAATATTAAAAATAAATAAATATAATTAAAATTACTAAAAAACTTATATATATTTAAATTATTTAATCTTTATATAAAAAAGGTAAATAAGTAACTAAGTTTAAAGTAAGATATAAAAATAATTTACTAACTTTAAATCTATTTTTTATTTTTCTTCGATTTTTCTTTCTTTCTATTTTTCTATCTCAAACTTTCTAGTAATTCAATATAGTCTTACAAACATCAACTATTATTATATTAAGAATCTTGTTGAGCTTTGACTATTTTGTTAATTTTTTAAAAGGGTTAAATATATTTTACTCCAACTTTTAACTCATTTTATATTTTGTCCCTCAAATTTGTTAAAGAGCAACACTTTACCCCCCAACTACTTAAAAACTCAATGCACAATTTGTTAAGTGAAGAAACTAAGGCTGAAATGCAAGCAAAAAACATCTATTGCCTAAGTCCAAAGTAACAAAACTTTTACAACTGCATGTAAAAATCACAAATAGTCATACAAATATCTCTTTAAAATAAAAAATCAAAATTGCTAGTTATAATATTTTGAAAGCATTTGAGAAATTTCACTTGTTATTAATTCAAAGTTGGTCATCTAAGTTCAAATTAGTATTTGAATCAAACTGCGAAAAAGAGCAATTTCTTTTATAATTTTATAGAAGTTTGTAATTAGGGACGAATTATTGGGTTTTAATAAGTCTGAAGAGCAAAGCATTGAGTTTTGAATATGAGAAGACAAAGTATGAAGCATACCAAAGATTACGGGAACCTTTTTATAAAGTAAATATCATAATGACATTTTTAATAAAGAAAAGATACTCCAAGTATTATATCCTAAAACTTGCTTTAGTGTTAGATAGTTTATTAATTTTGAAATAAACATGAGTATACAAATCGCTTTATTCAAAAGTTTTTAAGGAGTAATACTACGAAAATAAATAAGTTGTTAGTGGATTTTTTTATTTTTTATTTCCAATTAGAGTATTTATAATTATTTTCTTACATTCCACTTTTGCTTTTCAAATCTTTGAACCCCAAAACAAAGTCTTTTTTCAAATATTTTTTCACAATGACAACAACAAATTTTGCTTATGTGGTTTGGTGAGGGTTATTTTTTCTTCAATAATTTTAAAATATTATGTAAAAATATTATGGAATATGTTGGAGATAACCCAATATGAACAAAGAAAATAATTTTCAATGTCATCACGATATGATGTTGATGAAATCTCATGGTTATGGTTGGAGATTAACTAATCTTAAATAAAATAAAATAATGAAAAAATCTTCCTTGTTTCAAGATTCGTATCAACGTCGAACGATGACAATGGGTTGAAGGTGTGGTTGGAAGAGAGGAAAGTAACACCAGTTGAAAGGAAGGAAGAAAAAACAAAGGTTACTTTCCGGCAAATCATTGCCTCAGTGTGTGGAAATGGTCCATGAGGCTACCGCAAGGCTCTAGCCAACCACAACATTGAAAAGAGGGTATGTGGAGCCCCATCTTGGAAATCACACAAGCACGTTCATGGAAGATAAAGGACTCATACATCAAATATATTTATTATTATTTTTTGTTATCATTTTTTGGAATTTTTTAGGTTATGTTTGGTTGGGGAAAATTTTAAGTGAAAATGTGAGAGAAAGAAGATAAAAAGAAAAAGTAGAAGAAAAAAAAAATGAAAAAAAATAAAAAATAGTTTTAAAATCTATAAATTATTCTTATATATTTCTTTAAATTTATTGCACTTCATTTATTCTGTTATATAAATATTAAATAATTTTAAAATATATAAAATTTTAATTAATTTTAATTATATTTAATTTTCTTTAAAAAATGTTATGGTGAAACCAAATATACGAAAACCATCTTCCTTAATATTTTTTTTTCTTTCCACAGTACTTTCAGGAGCCAAACATAACTTTATAGTCTTTTTTTTTTTTTTTTTTTTTTAATATTATTATGAATTTTAACTCATTTTTCTCTTATCAATATTTTTTTTATTAAAATTTTAATTAATATTTTTCAATGATTTACATCTAATATATTATATTGTTCCTGTAAAGTGCTAAGAAAAGAAAAGAAAAATTAAGAAAAATGATCATTTCATATTTGGTTGTCCAATGAAAATACCAAAAAAAATCATATATAACTAAAACCAGTTAGATACTTATAAATTTTCAATTTATTTAATTTTTATATTGATGAGTTAAAGGAAGTAAAATGAGTTTGAATTAGTAAATAAAAATGATTTATTGATTTTAAATTTATTTTTAAAATTTTTGTCATTTTTTTTCCATTTACTTTTCCTCTCTATTTTTTTTCCCTTATATTTTCCCTCAATATTTTTTTGAACCAAACACAACATAAGAAAATTAAACAAAAGAAAACATAGTTTGATATCTCTATTCCCTTTTTACTCTCCTCTAGAATTAGACAAATTATAAATGAATTAGTACACAAATAATAATAATGATAATAATAATAATAAATAAAATAAAATAATGAGAGAGGTTTTATACATTATTAAATAGAAAAGTAATTTATTACTCATATGGAAACACTTTATATTTTTTATTTTTAAAATGAAAACATATTTATAAAAATAGATCATCCTAAATAAAAAATATAAATTTATCTTATGTTGTTAAAAATCACTTTCAAAAATTTAAATATATATTTCAATTTTTTTAAAGGGTTTTTAAAATCATTACTTTTTTAAAAGAATTTTATATAAAAGTTATTATCATTTTTTTAAATTTTTTTTTTTAAAAAGTATATCCAAAGCAACACTGAATTTATTTATTTTTTCTTTTTAAATACATATAAAATAACAAAAATTACTACTCATAAAAAAAAAAAAATGTAAAGATTTATAGTATTTACTTATGACAGATTGGAATAAGGTGGCCTATCCAAATCTGACTCATTTGATGATGTAATATTTTGTCTCCCCATCACCTCTCAATAAACTCGGAATAACTTGGAGGGGATACAAGTATACAACTTGTTTCAAAAAGTTCAAAAGACCAAAATTTGCTATTGTTTCAATACTAGAAGCAAGATAGGAAACCAAGCAATTATCATTTGACATAAGGGGAACGTTGATATTGAAGGAATATTATTTATTAGGGTCTTCCCCCATGTGAAGTGCCCTACACGAGTTCTTATTGGTACTTTAGGTTAAATTTTTTCGGTGCTTGGATTAATTATACTCTATTGTCAAAGAAAATGATCTTAAAAAAAAGTTTAAATCTCTAAATTGTAATTAAGGATGACAAAGTTTGACACAATTTACAAACACGACACTAATCCAATATACTTTTCACGGGTTTTGATCGAGTATAAATGAGTTTGAGTCAAATTCATGCCAATATGTATAACTTGTTTAATAAATAAGTAATTTTTATGTCAATATGCAAGACACAAATTTAATTTGAATTGACCCACCTAATAAACTCATTATTAACTTGATTCTATCTTTAAGCTGTTTAATTCATATTTGACTTATTTTTAATTTATTTTTAAATAAATAAGTTAATTGAGTTATAAACATGTTTGATTGAGATATTAATCATATAAATATTTATAAAAATCTAACTTAACTTGATTATTAAATAAGAAGATTTAATAATTAAATGAGTTACATGACATGTTACCTGTTTAATAATTAGATAGTATTTAGACTTATATTTCTGATACGAATATTATTCCTTTTAAGTTTGGATTGAGCTGTGTAGTAAAATACCTAGGGTTTAACACAACATGAATACGACCCACTAACATGAATTGTCATTTCTAACAATAACACCCTATCTACTTTAAGAGGTATTTCTATAATTTGGAAATTAACAAAAATTATTCTAGTATCTTAGGAATGACCGAATAAGTCTTATAAGATTGTGTGTAAATGGGCCACTTGCAAATCATTAGGCCACTTGAAACTTTTGGGCCTAGATTAAGATTTGGATTTTTTGTTTGTGTAAAAATTTGAAATTTTAGGAGGGGGAATTTATTCCTAAATGAGAGATTTTTCATCCTCACTCCAGTGTTTGTTTTTTTAGTTTTTTTTTTTTTTTTAAGTAATTTGATTTCGAACTTTATGTTGTTTGTTTTTTTAATTTTGTTATAACTTGTTATAAACTTTTTACTAGATAAAAAATTGTCAAAATATTTTATTTTTTTCTAAATGAAAAAAAAATATTGATTTTTTTTTTACTTTTTAATGTTTATTAGAAATAAAATATTACAAAAACAAAAAACATAATACTTAATACTATTAAGTATTAAAGTTTTATTTAAAGTTAAGTGAAAAAACAAACACCACCTTAGTGTACCTGGAGAATAATTTTAGGACTTTTTCAATCCTACTCCATTTACATTCCTAATTTTTAATATATACATGGGTTTAAGCTTGGAAATGGATGTGTTTTTTCTCTTTGAAACAAGAATATTTAGAAAGAAAGGAAATTTAAAATAAAGAGTTTTTTTTACATATGAGACTCTCCTAAAAAATCAAAGAAAAAAAAAATCCATTTTTTAAATTAGAATAAATATCAAAATTTTCACTTTTTAAACTAGAATAAATATCAAAATTGTAATTCGGGTTACCAGGGGAATATTAGATATTAGTAAGAAAGACCATATTTAGTAGTGTTTTTATTGGAAGTGTTTTTAGTGAAAATATTTTTTTTAGAAGTATTTTTAAGGGAATTACCTATCAAGTATTTCTTTAAAAAACATTACAAATTATTTTTTAGATTTTTAAAAGTGTTTTCTAAATTTTGTCAAACATTAATTTTTTTAAAAAATATTTTTCAAGTTAAAAATGCTTTTTAAAATCAATGTCAAAAAGATTCAAAATATGTTGAAATTGTACCGAGAAATATTGTATTAAATAGCATGCTCAAATAATTATGAAGACTAGTTGTGGTTCTCGGTTAACCTAATGGACATTATAGGTGATAAGCATGATTTAATCATATCAAATATGCACCAAGCCATTGTCAATATAAAAAAGAATTTGGGCTACAAAGAAGAATACAAAGGAAAAAAAGGAAAGGAAAATGCACTCTACTTGCTTATTCACAAACTTCATATCTACAAGGGTTTGTTCTAAAAAATGAATTTTCAAAAATTTGTTCTAAAAACATGGTATTTTTTATCAACATATTTTTACTTATTTTTCTAGAATATGCTTTAAAAATAACTCCACAAACATAAAGATTAATTTAAAATAAAATATTATAGATAAAATTTATTTTTAAAAATATTTGAAAATTATTTTTTGAAACCTGATTTTCAAAAGGTTTTCAAACAAGCTTTTAACCTCTATTTTAAAAGTTCTTTGGATTAATAAAAAGTTTATTTCACATATTTTCTATGTTTTTAAATATGTGCATAATACTTTATTTTTAATATTTTTATATTTTTATAATTATTTTTAAAGAAATCCTTAAAAAAATATTTTTAAAATTATTTTCTAGTTATCATATTTGTTTTCCTATTATTTTTTATTTTAAAGGAAAAAAATCTGTTTTTAAAAATTGTGACCTATCACCCCTGATTTCTCTTCTTGCAATAAAAACCATAATATTTGACATACTCCATTTTCTTCTCCAAAGAAACCAAATAATAAATTTAGGATTTGTTAGACAATTGTTTTCATGAACAGTTTTCCATTTTTCATAATAAAAAAATAAAAAAACATTTTTGGCAATGAAAGGGTATTTTCAGAAAATAATTTTTTATTTATTTATTTGTTTATTTATTTATTTTTTTACGTTTATTTTAAAAAATAATTATATAAATATGTAAAATGATTAAAAATAAGAAATTTGATATAAAAATTATTTTAAAAAAAATTAAAATAGATTGAAAACATTTCAGAACATATTTTTATTTAACAAAATATTGAATAATAGTTTTTAAAAACTGTTTTAAAAATCTGTTTTTCAGAACTATTTTCTCGGAAACATTTACCCAACATGTTTTAGTTTTTCGTTGCCTCGTTCCAGTAACTGGACCCTGGCAGTGTGACTTCTCCGTTTCTTCCTCTACGTAAACGACGTCGTTTCTCCTTTGCTTCCAAAACCACTTTGGTTCCCACCTCTCTGCCGCCAAAAGACGCCGGTTAAGTTTATCCGATCATGCTTCTCCGAGGATAAAAACGACACCGTTCTCTCCTTTGAATCGGAGCCAGACGCCGTAGATCGATCACTGTGGCAGCAACGGTTCATCAGGAAAGAAAACTTATATGCCGTTCTCTCTCTTATACACTTTGGATCGAATTTCATCTCCCTCAATTTGTGTAGGTAGTTTACAGAGTTAGGCCACTGTTTGTAGCAAATAACATGCAATGGCTTGTCAAGGAGGCTGGTCGCTCTTGCATTTATGTGTGAACACTGCGCTCGTCAAGAACTCCTATTCCTCGTCGAAGGATCGTTGGGCGCGTACTTTGAATAAACACTATGCACTTCCTGAAATTGAGACTTCTGAATTCCATTCATAGATGCAAAACTATCAGGTCCCTGAAGCAAATCCATGCACAATTAATAGCTTCGAGTCTCCTCCATGACGAATTTGTACTCAGCAAAGTATCCGAGTTCTTCGGAAAACATATTGGGTTTGTTGACTATGCTTTTGATTTTTTGAATCAAACTGATCTCCATGTGGGCACATTACCATATAACACCTTGATCGCTGCCTATGCGAGCAGTGGCACTCCCAAAGCGGCATTTTTGGTCTATGGAAGGATAGTGGGAAATGGGTTTGTGCCAGATATGTATACTTTTCCAGTGGTGCTGAAAGCTTGTACCAAGTTTCTGGGTGTTCAAGAGGGTGAACGGGTTCATGGGGTGGCGGTAAAGATGGGTTTTTCGTGTGATCTTTACGTACAAAACTCGCTCCTGCATTTTTATAGTGTTTGTGGCAAATGGGGTGGCGCTGGTAGAGTGTTTGATGAAATGCTTGTGAGAGATGTTGTGTCTTGGACTGGCTTGATATCGGGGTATGTGAGGACTGGGTTGTTTGATGAGGCTATAAATTTGTTTTTGAAGATGGATGTGGTGCCAAATGTGGCGACTTTTGTTAGTGTGCTTGTGGCTTGTGGAAGAATGGGGTATTTGAGTATGGGGAAGGGGGTTCATGGTTTAGTTTATAAGCGTGCATTTGGGATAGGTTTAGTGGTGGGCAATGCTCTTATGGATATGTATGTGAAGTGTGAGTGCTTGTGTGAGGCCAGGAAGCTTTTTGATGAGCTTCCTGACAGAGATATTGTTTCTTGGACTAGTATCATAAGTGGGTTGGTGCAATGCAAGCAACCAAAGGATTCATTGGAGTTGTTTTATGACATGCAAATTTCAGGTGTGGAACCAGACAGGATTATCCTTACTAGTGTTCTCTCAGCCTGTGCAAGCCTTGGGGCTCTTGATTATGGCAGATGGGTCCAGGAGTACATTGAACGCCAGGGAATCGAATGGGATATTCATATTGGAACTGCCTTGGTTGACATGTATGCAAAGTGTGGTTGTATAGAAATGGCATTGCACATATTTAATGGAATACCTAACAGGAACATTTTCACATGGAATGCATTACTAGGCGGTTTAGCAATGCATGGACATGGTCATGAGGCTCTCAAACATTTTGAGCTAATGATTGGAGCCAGGATAAGGCCCAATGAGGTGACCTTTCTAGCCATTTTGACAGCTTGCTGCCATTCTGGCTTAGTTGCTGAAGGCCGCAGTTACTTTTATCAGATGATAAGTCAGCCCTTTAATCTTTCTCTGAGATTAGAACATTATGGATGCATGATTGATCTGCTGTGTAAAGCTGGACTTCTAGATGAAGCTTATGAGTTCATTAGGAATATGCCACTGGCGCCTGATGTGCTCATATGGGGAGCTCTTCTTAGTGCTTGCAAGGCAAATGGAAATGTTGAACTCTCCCAAGAAATTTTGAGCCATCTCCTTGAGCTTGAGTCACAAGATAGTGGAGTTTATGTTCTTCTGTCCAACATATATGCTACTAATGAAAGGTGGGGTGATGTAACAAGGGTAAGGAGATTGATGAAGGACAAAGGGATAAGAAAGTTCCCTGGGTCAAGTGTTATAGAGGTGGATGGTGAGGCTCATGAGTTTCTAGTTGGAGATACTAGCCACTCTCGAAATGAGGACATTCATGTACTGTTAAATATTCTGGCTAATCAAGTCTATTTAGAAGGACATTTTTCAACCTGTTAAGATGAGTATAAATTCTTTACTGAATTGAAAGCTTCCTTTTTATCATATATATATATATATATATATATATATATATTTTATGTACATGGGTGTGAATCCGTTCATCAGATTTTGAACATTTTGATCACATGGATAATAATTCCTTTATAGGTGAGTTAGATAACTTAAGCGGTCTTGCATGAGTTATACCTGTTGTATTGGCAACTAGATCAAGTATGCTCTTTATAGAAAATGAAGATATCATACATGGATGTGGGAACTTCTGGACCTTTGAAATACTTGGAAGGACCAATTTTCTTATAGGCACCAACTATGTAGCATCTACATCAAGCATTCAAACATTGTATATGCCTTCAGTTTGATCCTAACTAACCATACTAACAAACTTGCAACATGGATATGTTTTTCAAAAAAGTCTTGTTGTTCTTGATGCTACTTCACCTCAATTGTTATTTGAATGAGTAAAAGTTATGTCTTGGTTTGAGTGGAGATTGCATGTATAAGTGAAATAAATTCGGTTTGAGTGGGGATAGTATATATCGGTGAAATAAAACATCTTATGAATTTGCAGTAAAAGGGTTGAATCTCATTTCCTATCTACCAAAGTTAAGTGGAAATAAAACATAAGTATTAGAGAATGTGTATCCCAAGATTGATTGATTAGGCATTAATCATGACTTGAAGAAGGTCCAAATGACTAAATGCCTCATATATCTTCTCATTATTTCCTATGGTGATAATGTCATCCACATAAACTAAAAATGGTGGTCCTATTGGTACTGTTAGGAAAAAGAATGATCAACACGGGTCCTTCAATTAGTGGAGACAGTATGCATTGTACCATTAATACAGAGATGTTTCAAGTGTAAAAAGTATTCTATAAATTTTTCAAACTTTGGTTCTCTCCTCTTGAGGATTGACTTTTTTGTCTACATCACATGAGCTTGTTCTTTGAGGTCTCAACAAATAAATTAAAATTGATATCTATTGGATGGGGACCTGGAATGATGTGTGGCAACAAGTTTGACAACCCTAATTTGCCAAGTTCAGCTGTTGTGTCAGAGGTATTTAGGCAAGTAGTAATTTTTTTTTTTTTTTTTTTTTCATAAGTTGGGATCATGATCATTTTTTTCTTTTTTTGTTTTTTTTTTGGTGGGTGGAATAAGTTTAACCCAATATTGTTCAATGAGATGAATCCTCATTTCTGATGTCTTTACAACTAGTCTAAAAATAGCCAAAGAACCATTTTCTCTTGGAGAACTTTCTTGTTATAAATTGCAGATTGACCATTTGCTCTCTTTATTTTATTTTTGTTGGGTCTTTACATGGCAAGTATCTCCTTATACATAGGGTGAGTTGTTTATATTAGTAGCTTATGAGTCACTTTTATATTTTTTAATCTCTTATTTGGTTTTCATGAGTGTGGATCTCCCATTTTTCCCTCCCCTCATTTTTTTTTCCTTAGTAACTATATGATGTCAATACAACAGTTTATAGAGACATATGAATCAGTTTTTTTACTTTGGCTGAAACATTTGCATTGCCTGTTTCATGGATAGTCTGTTTGAGTTTCAAGTTGCTTACTTATTAGCAATGTCTTCCATTGATACCTTTTAATTTCACAGTAGAACCTCTCGGGCTATATCTGCCTGTGGATGCAGTCATATCCTTGTATCATGCGTAGTTCCTCTATTTGAATACATGTTTCTTCATTTGGCATTTCTGTTTTTGTGCTTATGGACTAAAGCTCCCATTTCTGCATGGTATAATAGTATTGATAGTGGGTTGTTAGTGGGATAGGAGGTGAACTGCCAGGACAGTGATGTATCAAGGCTGGGAGAGTGGACTCTTAGAGTGTGTAGCAGTGGTCTCTAGTTAGGGAAGGAACACCAAAGAGCTCTTGAAAGGGACTCTTGGAGATAGGCTCTTAGGAATCCTAAACCAGAAGCGCTCTTAATCCTTTTTTTTCTTGTGGTATTTATAAATGAACCTTTAGATGCTTTATATACAGACCCAAGGTTGAACCTCATTGGTTGGTGAGGCCCAACCAATGAGAAGCCTCCACATTCTCGTATCAACCAACTCTTGTACTAATATTATGCTTGCGGTGCATCATGCATTGGATGGTAGTGGGTCTGTGGCAACATTTCCCCTCTCAATCCGATTGAAATGGGTTTGATGCATGTACAATCTAACTTGTTTCGATTAGTCTCCAACTTCATGCATCAAACCAAGGTCCTTAACATGTCCTAAAAACTTAATGGTGGGAGGGCAAGCCCACCCCTAGGGTGCACTAAGTTGATGTAGAACCTCCCTACTTGTGAATCGGGTAAACATAATAGCATTAAGATGCCACGCTGTAATTGGGATGTTTTAGAAGGTGTATGAGACCAAATGGAAAGGTCATAGGATGATACAAACTTGAAGAAGGTGTACCCCACCCTTCATCAAATGAGAAGAGTGTATATCAATACCACCCATTGTGAGCATCCACTAAGGTGGAGGTTGGTACTCGTGCCAAACATGCCTTCTAGCTAACAAAAGGCATATTAGTATGTGTATGCAACGATGCAAGATGTGTGATAATGTGAGTGGAGAATCATCTGATACACATGGCAGTGTATTATTGGCAATCCAACATGTCACATTGGAAATTTGGAGTATGTGGCAGGGGTGTGTAGGTTCACATAGAGTGCACAAAATTGGGCATAAACAAATAGGAAATACTAGCCTAATGAAGACCTTCTAGAAAGTTGTTGATTTTGTCGTGTACTTGGCTTTTCTTTTTTTCCCCTTTTTTCCTCAAAGATTGTGTGGCTTTACCACCAATTTTGATATACTTTTTGCATAGTCTACATTTCAATTTGACAAAGATTATGGCATTTTTCCTTCCACAACTTGTTGTAATAGCATGGAAAGACCAAAGGACCGTTTTGGTTACGTAATTGGAACTGGTTCATGAATTTCCAATTCAAAGAAGTGGATCTTAGGTTGCATACATATAGACTTTTAATCCCACAATTGGGATGAGTCATTAGAATTCCATTATTCTTTGAACCAATTAAATTTTAAATCATGCTTTACTATAAAATTAGAATTCTTAGGTTGACAAATTGATTGTGGTAGTGAAGTGGTTGGTTGTAAGTGCAGCATAGAAGTGCTAGTGGTAGTTGAGGATGCATGTTGAGAACAATGATATGGTAATGTGGTGCTGATGTTAGTAGTGATGGTGAGTCAATGACAATGAGTTGGAGACTGCAGGGGCTGCAGGAGTAATACTAATGAAGCATGGCAACCTAGGCCAGTTGCAGAGGTTGTGGAGAAGGGGGTGTTGAAAGTGACAATTGGTGGTGGCGATGATGATGGCAGTGACAGTTGGTTTAGGGTGGAATTCCAATTCAGATTTGAGTTTTTGCATCCTAAACACTAGGATTGGAATTGATGGCTCCAAATTGGATTCCTCTGCCTAGTTCCACTTCCAATTCCTTGACAAATGCACTCTTGGTGCTAAAATGAAGTCTTATGAATCCATGATGGCCATAGACCTAGACCATAAAGCCTTGAATTTTTTAATATGTTTGTTCCTGATGCCGGTACCATCAAATGGATCTGTAAAGATCAGGGATAAAATTTGATGGGTGAAAAAAGAGAGAGAAATTGATGCTTGAAATGATTAGATGGCTCAAGATAGACTAGAACAAGGAAAAAGAATTCACAGTGTCTACCCCATCCAATTGGGAAAAAAAAATGGATAATGATGAATACTGGTTATTTTTTATTGCTAGGTTTTCTGTTGCTTTCTCAGTGTTCCACTATGGGCTTATTGTTAACTCACATTTCTTTATTTTCATATTGATGCCCCATGCCCAATTTTGTTGCATGCTAGAAATCAACCAGTGAAGATCAGCAAAAATATGTTGATAGCTTTAGTGGGACAGATATTTCTGTTTTTTGAGTATTGAATTATTGTTTTGTCTTTCCTCTTTTTTCATGTGATCATTGTTGTCTTAATGTTCTCATGCAGTGGAGGATTTGGGCTCCTCTTCATTCAGTTAAGATAATTAATGTCGATGCCAATACACAAGCCAGAGAAGAAAAGGTGACTTTATTCTTGCAGAATAAAATGTCCAAAATTGCATAGCAGGTGTTTTAGTATGAATTTGAAACTACTTCTCTAGTTCCTTAAGTCTTTTATCTTCTCAGTTAACAATGAGAGTCCATATATTTGATTAAAAGTATGCCTGGAAATATTCAATGGCATGTGTTTTAGTATGAATTTGAAACAACTTCCCTAGTTCCTTAAGTCTTTTAAGAAACTTGAGGGAATGTGCATTAAAATAACTGGTAAGTTTTGGACTTTTCTGCTTTATATTTTAGCGTTTGAGGTATCTTGTCATAATGATATTTTTCATATTCTCCACTTATTGGAGAACTGGTGCTGTGGTCCTTATGAGTGATTGTGATTGGGCATTAAGTGGCCATTTCGGAACTACCTTAGAAGAGAAGTTTTGTGGTAGTCTTTATTTCAATCTTGTTGTGCTGCAAATATCTGAGTGCCCTGTACTGTTTGACACAACCCCGCATAAACCTCACCCACCACAGAAGAATTAGAAGGCCGTGCTTGTGAAGTTCCTACTGTTAATTGTATGATCTTTGACCATTCAACAAAACATTGAGAATCTGTTTGACATCTTCTATATGCTTCACTGTCTTTCAAACTGTTAATCTGCTGGTACTAAAGGGGCAAAAATTGTTCTTAAGGTGGAGTTGTTGATAAGATTCTGTCTCACTAGAGCTGTTTCTCATGCACTCCACGGAATGTAGGCTTTTCATCTACCAGTCTTCTTCAAACAATCCTCGACTGGCCTTAATGATGTGTGGGTCTACTCGATTGATGACAGAACCAATGCTTGTGATATTTCCTCCTTTTAGTAAACCTTTTGTTATTTAATCTCTTTTTACAGATATTGATTGTTATTTATTAAGACCTTGTCTTTCTACCTGGCACATACAATTTAACCGGCTACCCATCTGGGAAGAAAGGACTAACTTTCTGGTAAGATTGGAAGTAGAAGTATGTGCCCTCATTAAGGGAGTGAGAATTATAGATTATGTTCATGGCAGGTGGTAATTGTTCTCCAGTAAACATGCACACTCTCAAGTAATATTTATTTATGCACACACTGTATGAAAAAATAAATATAGACAGCCATATTTCATTCACAATTTACATTTAGCATTTATAAATCTTGATGACTGCAGAAACTTAAATTTTTATGAACTTCATAATCTGAAAGAATAAATGAATAACTTTTTTTTGCTTAAACTTCAATAGTCTTCTGATTAAGAGCAGTGTATCTCCATCGCTCCTTCTCCACAAAGTCTGCATCCAGGAACTGAGCAACAAAAGCCCAAAGCCTGTATATGTCATCGAAATTTGTGAGAAACCCTAGTGCAGCCGTGACCACTGTTATGCCAAGATCATCTTTGCCCTTCCTATTGTTTTTTGCCATTCCCTTTGCTTCAGTTTCTCTTCTCTCAATGATCCTCTGCTTCTCTGCCTCATACTTGTCTGAGAACCATAAGTGGTGTAGGAATCCATAGCCCAGAGAAATATTGCTTCGATCTGCAAGCTTCTGTAGGAGAATGGGCTCAACTTTTTCTCCTTTCCAATCAAACACATTGAATGCCAGTGCAGGTCCTCTCTCAAATTTTATCTTTGGCCCGTAGATTCTGACCAGGGGACTCCCCTCCTCTGTATTGGGATGATGGAGCTTTGTCAGAGCATTTACTAGCCAGTTGATCAGGTACCTGGCTCTTCTACTTATCAGTACAAGTCCCAGTGAGTCCACATGATCCAAGCCTCTACATTCTATCTCTAAGCCTTCTTTCCCTCTGACTTTAGCATTCTGTTGGACGAAATCAGCCGGTTTTTCGATTTCTATGTTTTTGGAAGTTTCTGGTCTGTCATTTTTTGCAGTGCCTTCTGTTTTAGGTAACTCGGAGGTCTCTCCTTGTTCATATTCAAATCTTCCAGACAACGTTTTCTGAATGGACAGGGGACCTGAGAAGGAGCTTGACGTATGTAATTCTTCTTGAAACTCGAATTTAGATGTCTGTTCAGGTTCCGTGTCAGTACCAGAAGAATCGCCAGGTAACCAAAACAGCTTCTTTGCTGGATCAAGATTCACAATCCCAGTGCTCGTAGAAGCTTCCAGGATTGGAACAGTGGATTTCTTGACAAATAGGCACCCAAATCCAGTTGGGTTTTCCCCAAAAACCTTGTAGAAAGAACAAATGAGGAAGTCTGGATGAAAGAGAGAGAGGCCGAAGGTGTCCATGTCCTTTGGCCCCAATGCACAAGCATCAAGCAATACATGCCACCCATTCTCCTGTGCTAAGTTCATCCATTGATAATGGTATCTTGCTCCAGTCATTCTAGACTGAAGGGGGAACACGAAAAGTCCTCTCTTTTTTTTCTTCTTATTTCTCACAACCATCTTCCTCAATTTTGCAGAGTTAACTCTAAGTCTCGGCCATGAGAACTCTGCTGACATGACGTGGGCTCCTCTTTTCTCTGACGTTTCAACCATTGCTTCCACCGCCTCACTCTCATAGTCATAAACCGTCAAAAGCTTCTGGCTAGATTGGAACGGATAGGATTCTGCTAGAAGTTTAAAAGCTGAGGTTCTGTTAGCAGTGAAAACCATGCAGTAATCATTTTCGGAGATATTAAGAAAACCCATGATTTTTCTCTTCATTGCAGATTCCAGTGCTGATTCCTGACCACCATATTGTAGCTGCGACTTCAGATTCACTGACTTATATGATATACCGAATAAGGGGATATTCGAACTCTGGGGAGATGGAAAATTTGATGGAGAAGAAGTAGAGGCAATTGTAGTTGGTGAAGAGGACTTAATTTGTATCTGGGAATGGGAAAAGAGACCGATGCCAATATAGTCAAGGCAGATGTGGTTGGAGAGGAGAAGATGATAGTACTCCTGGGCTCGGATTCGGTCAGCTTGATCAGTCTCGGAGTACTGAGGGTAAGCTTCCTCAAACCGAGTGAAGGATTCTTGCAAGGAAGGGAGAGACTCATGATTGGTGAATTGGGTATTGGGGAAGAAACAAGCAGCAGTAGTTGCAGCAAAGTCGCGGCGACAATCCGCAGCAGTGGTTCTGGAGCTGGGGACTTTCTTCTGGGGTTCAGGCAAGGGGAAAGGTCTCGGACAGCAGCCATGAAGGCACACCTGTGTGGCATCTCCACTGCAAAGTGAGTGCATTGCTCTGCTCCTTCTCTCCCTCCCTCCGTCTTTCACACAACAAAAGATGACTTTTTAGCCTCTGATATTTTCTCCTCCCTTTTTGATTCATAGTTTATAGAAGGGTTTTCCCTTGTATGAGCAGATTGAATAGGTCAAAGTTCAAACACAGCTAGTCTTGTGTTTACAAGCTTTTGATGGTTGACTATGTCTTGTTTCACATATTTGTTGCTGCACAAAAAGCCACATGGTCCCTCTGCAACTCTACCCTTCACTCCTTCCATGGCCCACCAGGTAATCATCCCAACCATCAATCTAGTCTACCTGAAACCTTCATATATCTAACCAGTGAATCCAATCTGCAGGAGTAGAAAGCATAGCCCACAGGGTTATACTCTCCCAATTAAGAATATGATTATAAAGGTTGTTGGGTCACATTTCTGAAATATCCAACTTCATTAGAGGGCAAGGCCGGAAATTGATTGCAACAAGAAGTGGACGACAGAGACGGCTTTCTTTCTTCGTTGGCATTATCGATGCCTCCCATAAGTAAGAGCCTCTCCAGAATGCTTCTAACTTCACAAATAGCTGTCAAGTTTTTGAGGCCCACCTCCTGCTTAAGCACGCGATTAACACTCTCCAGTCATCAGATGACAAGTATGTTTGCTGGAAATCGGTTCTTGATCACAGACTCAAGTTGGTTTAATTAAGCCCCAGCTGGGATTGATTTGGGGCCAAGTTCGGCTCTTCATGATAGCCTGAAACTAACCATGTATCATTCTCAATTTACACTAATCTAATGGCAGCTTAATATGACAAACAAGTAAGAATCTAAGTGGTATGCAACATGGGTGGATGAATTTTGAGCCCATCTAAATCATAATGGGGACAAACCAATTGTGTAAAGTTGACTTTGCAACTGTGTATGTTCTCTATAGCTGTTCTGATAAAAGACAGAATGAAAAAGAAAACCTCCTGGATAAAGAATGTGAAAAAATGTGAGGTCATGGCACTTGTGTACTTTTCTAGCTTCCCTTTAGAAGGATTTGCATATCTTTGCATCATTAGATTTAGGGAAGAGGGAATAAATGGGGAAATGTGCTTACGGGTTAAAAGAAAAGAATAGAATCTATAGGGGATATTTTCAAAAATAGTTATATAATTTTTTGTAAAACAAAAATTTGTATGAAAATTTACGGGTGGTTTGGAAATTGTTTTCAAAAATTATTTTTTTATTTTTAAAAAAAAAATAAAAAAAAGGTATTTTTAGATAATATTTTTTAGTTATTTTTTTATTGTTTTAATTTATTTTTTTATAGTTATTTTAAAAAATAATTATAATATTTTAAAATATTAAAAATAAGTTTAAAATCTTTTAATTTTTAAATAGACTTTTATTTCACAAAACATCATAAAATAATTTTAAAAAATTATTTTTAAAAATTATTTTTGAAAATAGATATCAAATAAGTCTTAAATATGTTAAATATAATTTTTGTGTTTTTTAATATTTCTTTAAAAATAATTTTTATTTGGAATGTTTTAAAACAATTTACAAACACCCTCTAACTTTTCTATTATTTTTATAAATAGAAACAAATCACCTAACCTTGGTAATAGAGATGCCTAGTTCTCAACGATCCATATTTTGTTTGAACTCATTGACTGAGTCTCCAAGCTGCAGTGCCATTGTCCTGCACGCTCAATAATAATTGACTCCACCTACCCCTAAGTTGATGGTGTGTCTTTTATGGCTTGAACTTATTTCACAATACAAGAACATGTACAACCTTTTCTTCTTATTTAATATTGGAAATTAATGGAGAGGAGGAAGGAAGGTGAGGAAGCCAGCTGCCATGACTCCTTGCCAATTCTCCATGGCTCCATTGTGCAACACGTGGCACCTGTTTAACTCTTGGGCCATCTTTGTTTATGCAAATTAATACGCAAAGCAGCCTCTAAATGTTTCCATCCCAACCTCTCGCTGGCTTTTCGGCTTTCCAAGTCTTAACTACTTTCAAACGATGGAAACATTTTTCTTTAATATGTCAGAAACCATTCGTTTTAATGATTTATTATGCTTTATGGATTGAAAGCCAAAAGATTTAGTAAGAGCATTTATAAATTTCAGCTACCTCAGTTCAATCTATCATCAATCCCTTCAAGTAAAATATGAAGTACATCCATTTCATAGATATTAAATATTGGTGGAATAATCAAAATTCAAATTGTTTATGTAATGATCCGCTCCTAATCATGTAGATATCGTTCGTATGGTATTTGAGTCAATCTCCGACTTCAATATGGGGGTTTATTTGTCCTCATAGAGATGTTTGTCTATTTGACCTCGCAATCCCATGTGACACAATGAAAGTATTGTATTTATATGAGGAGTGTTTGTGACATCTCACATCGGATATAGAAAAAAATTATTAACATTATATAAGTATGAACTTCTCTTAATCATGTACGCGCGTTTTAAAGTTGTGAGTACCTCTTTGGGTCAAAAGCGAACAATATCTACATAGTTGGAAGTAAATCATTGTGATTATTTACAAACAATAGATTTTTAATGAGATGGCTATGTCCTTAATCCTAATAACTAATATTAGAGTTAGGTCATGGATGCGACTCATAAGAGCTGCATTGAAAAATGACCTTGATCAGGGGCGGAGCCAAGCTATGCCAGTTGGCCCCCTTCAAAATTTTCAAAAAAAAAAAATCATTACTAATTAATGAGTTTTGATCCAAGCCTAAGATTATGTAAAGTAAAAATGGTTAATACTAGGGTAAAAGGCCCTTTGGTCTCATTTTGGCCCCCCTAAACTAAAGTTCATATGTTCCCTCCGCTGCCTTTGATGAATATATAAGGCTGAAAATGATTAGGCATTGGTATAAGTCTCAAGATGACTCAAGGTCTTGAAATTGGTGTGTTGATACGCTTAGTCAAACTTAATATCTAATCGATTTTTAGGAGGTTGAAGATGATTAGACACCATCATAAGCCTAGGAATGAGTCAAGGACCTTTGTTGGGTGTGTTTTGTCAGATGAGTCAAGTCCCACATCAACTAGTTGCTTTTCAGTTGAGATGACTAAAACGTTATCTTAACATATAAACCTTCCCACACATTATTTTTGGAAAATCACTATGTACCACAAATTTTGTAAAATTTATCTTGCAAGATTAGTAAAATAAATAAAAAAATAATGCAAACAAAAAATTTATTAAAAATTGAGAAATATTGGGTACAATCTCAAAAATAAATAAATAAATAATATTCTTTTCCAAAAAGAATATTTTTTCCTCTTATTCTTTTGTTTTGATCACACTTTGAAAGATGACGATGACGTTTTCTGAATTTTAAAGATCAATCGAGGACCACAAGTAGCTTATTCCCGAATGACTTTGTTAAATGGCAAAGAACGAGTATATTAGTTCTTTTTGGAAGACAATGACAACGTTTTCTTGATTTCGAAGATAAATCAAGGGCCACAAGTGGCTTATTCCCGAATGACCTTGTTGAATGGCAAAGAACGAGTGTATAAGTTCTTTTACCTTGATCATAGTTTGGAAGACAATGACGACGTTTTCTGGATTTTAAAGATCAATTGAGGGTCATAAGTGGCTTATTCTCAAATGATCTTGTTGAATGGCAAAGAATGAGTATATTAGTTCTTTTGCCTTTTATACACTTTGGAAGACGATGACAACGTTTTCTTGATTTCGAAGATCAATCAAGGGCTGATCACACTTTGGAAGACGATGACGACGTTTTCTGGATTTTAAAGATTAATCGAGGGCAACAAGTGGCTTATTCCCGAATGACCTTGTTGAATGGCAAAGAACGAGTATATTAGTTCTTTTGCCTTTTATACTATTTTTTTTATTGTGAAGCCTCTTTTCCCATACGAAGTTACCTTTGGAGTTTCTCCTTCAAATTTTCTTTTTTGAATTTTTCCCCTCCCTTCTAAATAGAAGACACCTCTATTTATAAGTGAAGATAGAGAATTTGAATTTCAAATTCTTAATTTTAGTTGCTTAATTCAAGGGATTTAGTTCCTTGATTTTAGCAAATTTTCCTCTCGAGATTTTACCAACAAGATAATAATAATAATTTTCTTATTATTATTATTATCCTTTCTATAGTTGGAGATTAGAGAGACTTATCCATAAGAGGACTTTTTTTTTTATTATTATTATTTTTAGAAGACCAAATTAGTGGTAATTTAATCTACTAATATTTTTATGTCTACGCACTATTTTTGGATGACCAATAACTTGATTATTTACCGTGATACGGTTTTTTTTCCCTCAATTTTAAGGCTCGTTATAATCATATTTTTTTTCATTTATTGAATAAGTCAAAAAATCAATTTGGTATAGTAATAAATTTTATATAAAAAATAGAAACTCTTATATAAGATACATATATGATTTTCAAAATTTGAGGTAGTAAAAATGATCTCGTACATTAATTTTTTTTTAAAATTATCTTTTTAATGTAAGTTTTTAATATTATTGTATTCTATATAAAAATTATTATTATTTCATATTTTTAAAAACAAAAACATATAAAAAAAATATTTGATACTTCAATTTTTAAAAACAATTTTTGAAATTATTTCTTTTTTAATGTAAGCCTATAAACATTTTTATATATTATATAAAAATTACTATTTTTTAATTTTTTTTTTAAAAAAATAAGAAATGTATACAAACGATACTAATTTGTTAAGTTATCAAAAATATGGTCAATTTAATGCTTAATTAAGGAGAGATATGGATGAGTTGATTAGAAATTCAGAAAGTATTACTTTGAATTTAGGAGATTTTGATTATTTGTAAAGTTTCTCATACTATGCTATTTTAACAGCCCACCATATCATCTGTTTTGTGTGAATATATAGCTTGCTTTTGAACCCTAAGTTGCTCTTTTATTTTATTATTATTATTTTTAATTTAATAACAGATTCTGTGCAAATTTGGCTAATTTTTATTCATAGAACTTGTAACTTAAAAAAGAAAAAGAAAAAAATAAACTTAATATAAAAGTCAACAAAATATTATTTCTCATAGAAATTTTATTTTGGCTTATATATAAGTTCTTTCATATTTAATAAAAATTTTACAATATAAATATTATCTTTTAAAAATTGTAACTTTAATTTCAGTTTCAACTTCCAATGTGATATCCCATGTTGAATAGGGGAGAAAGTTATTGAAACTATATATGTATAAACTCTTATTAACTTTGTAGATGCGTTTTAAAGCCGAGAGTCTCTTTGAGTTCAAGACGGACAATATCTATACTATTAAATACAGGTTGTTACAAATGGTATTAGAGCCGATTTTTGACCCTGGTGTAAGAATTTGTTTGGCCTTATGAGGGATACACCAAGAGTATGTTGTATTTGCATAGGAGAGGGGGATGATTATGATGTCCCATATTAGATAGAGAAAAAAATTCTTAATGTTATATAAGTATGAACTCATTTTAATCATGTAAACAATTTTTAAAACCAAGAGAATTCCTTTTGGCCCAAAGCAAACAATATCTGCATAATTAGATGCAAATCGTTACAAATAGTATCAAAGTCGATCATCGACTCCGGTGTAGGGGTTTGTTTAATCTCTCATGAGGGGTGTTTGTTTATTTAATCTCGTAATCTCATGAGACATAATAAGAACATTGTGTCTGTATAGGGGGTGTTTGTGGTATCCTACATCGAATAGAAGATAAAGTTTCTAACAATATATAAGTATGAGTCCATTTTAATCCCTTAGATGTATTTTAAAGTCATGAGAGTTCTTTGGACTCAGAGTGGACAATATTTACATGATTGAGTACGGGTCGTTACATGTAATTAAAATCGAAAATATGAATTAGCCAACCTAAATGGGTTTGTAGTGTGAAATTGAATACATTAGTGCTTAAACTTGAGTCTATGAGAGTTCAAACTGAAGACCCTTTAAATGAGGGGCCAGGCAAGGCAGTATATCCGCAATGGCTACCCTGATGACAATTAATGTCTAGCTAATTCCTACATTTACTGACCTTTTGCACTTATATATATATATATATTAGCATAAATGAGAAACCTATATAGAGAGAAAATGCTTTATATCAAGCTGATCAGCGAGCTTACCATATAAAAGTTGTGCATGGGCAGATTAGGTCACAATATCACCTTAAGCCGAAGCAGTCACAGCGCAACTCTCCTTTGGCAAGTCACATCTTTATACTGCAGCTAAGCTATGTATATTCATATCTGGGGGCCATTGCCTGCCAAGAAAGAGGTGCCCTATGATTGATTCACTTACAGAAGTTGCTTCCTCTTCCTGCATGGCTCCTCTCCGGGCTGCTAAATTCTTGGTTTACATGTAAGCTCTTTACCAACTTTATATATATAATAGGTGCTTTGGTTTGAGGCCAAGAGATGGAATAAACCGATAACACAAGGGCATATGCTAGAGGGAGTAGAGGGTTATGCTGTGGGTATCCTTGAAAAGCAGCTTTTCTGATCATGCAAGATTTTGTTGAAAAAGCTCTCTCCGGCAGATGAGATTCTCCATCTCTCCTTGTCCATGCTTTTCTCAGTGAGAAGGGGAAAAAAGCAGTTGAGAGGAGATGCTCTTTCCTACATTCCTCCACATGTAGATTATGAAGATGGCTTATGGTTGATGGCTGATGGCCTTCACATGGCATATCCTTGCTGATATTCTTCCCTTCTTTGCTTTTGCTTTTCCTTGTTGGCCTTTCGATGTTTCCAAGTTCAAACAACCCTTCGCCCCATTTTCGAATTTCCCAATGCATTTTCTGATTAATATATATTTTGAAAGATTTTTGTCTTCTCTTTCTCTTGGGTGGAAAAATGTTTTCAAAATTCCCAATGCATTTTCTGATTAATTTTTGTTTTGAAAGTTTTTTTTTCTCTTTCTCTTATTGTTTCAGCCATTTTTCTTATTTAGGAATAGAGATATAAATAAAAGGTCCTTTCCTAAAGTTCTTGAATGCAATGATCATAGCCTAAAAAAAAAGAAATCATTATCCAAGTACATCCTAATCACTTTCCTAAAGTTCTTGGTCAAAACCTACTTCTCCCTAGGTGTTATTACTCAAAATTCATCTATATTAATATTTTTTTTTAAAAAAAATTTATATATTTATAAAAATAAAAATAAATTTATATATTTTTATAGAAAAATGAAAAAAAAAATTATAAAATACAATTATAATTTTTATTTTTTCTTAAAATTAAAAAAATAAAATAAAATAAATATTATTATATAAGATAATATATATTAAATATGTATATTATAAAAATATTAAATTGAATTCGCTTTATGCTCGTGTTATTTAAACTTTGGTATGATTCTAATCTAATTAAATACAAATTAAAAAAAAAAAAAACTTAATTTAACCTCAATTAGAATATTACAAATAATTGCCCAAGTCCATCAAAGTATCAACTTATTCCAATGAGGTTAGGTTACCCACTCCAAGTTCCACCCCACCCCTAGTGATGAATCAACATTAATGGTTGCGTTGAATTCTAGACATTCATACTAGGGACGGATCAAATATAGGTAGGAGTTTTTGAATGACACAAGCCTTCTAAATAGACCATTCGAGGAAGTCTTGAGTTTCATATTTCCTTAGCTAGGCTTTTCCACTAACCAAAAAATAATTGTTGCCTACTCCACCATGTGCAACTCCACCGGTTGCAATCGTCCAAGGTTGGAATCGTTGGATCAAACACCTTGATAGGTTGTTACTTATTCCTAGTCCACCACCCCTCTTACAGAGGGGTATCTTATATAGGTTATGGATGACAACGAAAACACATGGCGATGTTATCCCAAAAAATCCTTCGTATGACTCAGCATCTCACATCCAATCTATTTGTTTTTATTATTTACCTCATGATATCACCGCTAAGCTTTGAATGAAACAGTGACAGATCAGTAAATATTTGGACTAAATTAGATAGAAAAACTTTCTAAAATATTATAAATAAGAAATTAAGACAACAGGTGGCATATGCCATGAATCCTTCCACCCAACATATCTCACGGTCCATCTTATTTTATTTTATCATTCACTGATCTATCATGTTATGGTTGAAAAGATTAAAAAACAATCACAACAAAATCGTATCCGGACTTTTATATATACCATATATTATAATAAAAAATATCTATAACGATATCTTATAAATTTAAATTTTTTATTTTTTTTATTCAAAAATAAAATCAATCAATATAATTACAATAAACTTATTATTTATAGATTTAATTTAATTATATTAATTTATATTAATGACTTAAAAATTAAATATTTTAACTTTTTTTATTTACTCAAATAACGATTATAAACTTTACATTGAGTCGATCGTATTCAGTCATTTTCAATTTTTGATAGTGGCTGTCCCATTCAGTAGCAATTTTCTTGAACTAACGACGTCCGTAATTATTGTCTCATAATAAATAATTTATAATTTATAACGAATGGTCATAATTTCATAAATTTCTAGTCGTCCCCGCATTATTCGATTCTCTTAATTCTGAATTCCTGCCATAGAATTCATTTTTGACACACTTGGCAAGGTAATCGGAGGCCTGTGAAGCGTTGTCATGTTCATGCATGACAGACGCCTGTACGCTAACTTTTCTCTGTGGATAAGTACAAGGCAGCTCAACCGTCGACAGACCGCCTCACAAAATGGATAAGAAAAGTAAGGAAACTATTGGGTGCTGCAGGGACCACCGTGCTCCATTGATGCAGTCGTTCGTTAACCCTCCAAAATCATCAAACAAACTTCATTGGATCACTGATTTGATCATCACGACGGGACTGCAGAATCGACGGCTCTGATATGGAAGCACGACGGTTATATTACACGACATCTTACCCCATCACCACTTCAAATCCATTGGGTAACGGACACTAGCCGGTAGTGCGGCGGAGAAACCGGCACATCCCGCAGATGTGCCACCACGCAACCGGGAACTCCCAGTTGTTTACCGGGAACAGCCAATTCCCTCCTCACTCCATATGATAATCACAGACGGTAGTGGGATGCGTCTGTGATGTTCTAGTTTGGATATTTTCACGGGAAAGTGGAGCAGAGCGATAAAGAGAAAGAGATAGAGGGAAGATGAAAAGAGCAGTGGAAACAAGGAAGATGGGGAATCAGAGGATAGAGGAGAAAGCACCACCCATGATCATAGCCACCACTAAGGGTAACTCCTCTGGAAGAAAGCTGGACACCATTTATGAAGACAAGGACCCACATGGACGCTCTCAGAATCAGACGGCTGGGGTCTCTTGTGCCAACTCTGAAGGGTGACTTACGCTGTGCTTCTTTCTAATAGATATATGTGATATGTATCTGTAAATTACTTCATTTTCAGTTCCTGTCATGGGGTTGACTGAGAGATGGTAAATTTCTCAGCTTTTTTCATCGTTCGATATCATTACCGGTCATGAAACGTTTTGATTTGAATCTTGCTGGTTTTACTAATTTTATCACATTTTCCTTAAGTTTTTATTTGTCTTCTTCGAGTTGTACTTAGTTTTTCTTTGAGTACTTGTAATCTAATACTTCTTAAGACAGTATTGTAATTTTACAGAGCTTCCATTCGTAATGTAGGTGAAGCTATTTATTAGCAGCAGCAGCAGCAAATCCTTACTTCTCAAAATTTCAAACCCACTTGATCAAGCCCAAAAAAACAAAAAAAAGTAAATAAATAAAATATAAATAAAAAAAATCACAATTTTTGCTACTTCATCTCTCACCAAGAATCTTCTCTCCCATGTACCTGCATCGGAAAATTAAAAGGGAAAAAAAATCAGTAATAATGGAAAAAATACGAATATTTGATTATGATAAACGACTAGGTACCTTCCAAGCATCATAACAGTAGCTTGTGGATTAGTCCCCGGAGAATGATTAAAGGTGGAACCATCTATAATTCTTAGCCCATCCACGCCAATAACCTTGTAGTCTGGGTCCACCACTCGCCCAACATGGCAGCCTCCATGATAATGCCAGATCGTCATTACAGTGTCTATGCAAAACTGTTCTAAGAAGATGGATGCGCCGACATGTCTGGGCCGCAAGTTCACTGGCAAATTCACCGTCATATCTATAAGAAGTTGGACTGGTGTGTGGGGGAATCGGAACTTGGAGAAGGCTTTTGAGTTTATGACTTTTATGATGGTGCGCATGCCTTCCACACATCTATGGAGGTCCTCGGGCTCCTTGAAGTAGTTGAAGGTGACATATGGATTGTCTTCTGGGTTGGTGGTTCGGAGCTTCAGGTGGCCTGTTGAGATCGGACCTTTGATCTTCTCAAGGATGATTCCACCTCTCTTCATCATGGTGTTCATTGCTTTAAGGGCTTTCTCCGTACCTTTTGGGGTTGTAGAAGCATTGGATGACTGTTCAGGAGGCCTGTGAAACCAAGAACGGATGATATCGGAACCGCTAGCGGCTTCAATGTAACTCCCAAACGTGGTGATGCCCACGACTTGGGCGAGGGAATTTTCGACGGGCCGTGGAGAGGGAATGGGCAGGGCATTCATTGGGTTGTCAGCCATGCCTTGGCCAACCATGGGCTGCTCCAGAATCACTGGGATACCATGGGCCTTAAGATGGGCCTCAGGCCCAATTCCACTCAGCATCAACAATTGTGGGCTTCCAATTGCGCCAGCTGACAATATGATCTCGCTCTTGGAGCCCCTCCTATACGCATTATGCCTCATTCCTACTTCATCTCTAAATATCACACCCAAGGCTATTGGCTGATTCTCCTGCATCAACCATCATCATAAAGAAGATGAAAAGGCATTAATTTCACAATCATATCAAACATATTGCCCATCATTCAGAATATCTCATTTTCCCTATAGAACAATGCTATTTTATGTCGTCAGAAAATCACTTGACATTTTGGATTTTTTTTAGATTAATGTTCGTGGCAGCTTATAAAAATGGGTATCCCCAAACAGATCATCAAATATGTACAAGGTTATGCAAACCCTAAACTAATGTTTTTCGTCCTTAATTCTAGGGGTTTGTGATCCAAAAATATATATTGTATCAACACGTTATTAAATCTTACCATGCAATCTAAACTCAATCTTCTCTACTGTTGCATGTAGAAGAACAACAATATTTTTAGGGTTGGCATACTCGAGCAAATCAGCAGCAGTGTGTCTGTGATCTTGATGATCGAATATGGTTCCCCCAACTTTAGTCCCATACAAATGTTCATAGCTAAATCCATTGTATGGCAACACACCTGCCTCCAGCAATCCATCTCTGACAGCAGACTGCCACTGCAGCATCGGGGGCTTGAACACCACCTTCTTTTCCACCCATTCATAAGATTCCTTCACCAGTCTTTGGTCCCAGCCCGAGCTTTTCACGTAGCCGGCGCTAGCTCTTGAATAAAAACCAGCATTCAAGGCGCTTCCACCACCTAGAACACGGGCTCGAGTGTTGAAGACTCCATCTTCAGAGATGAAGGATTGGGAAGGTGATGATGGAGATTTGTCCAAAATGTTGGCAAAGAACGAATCCAGGTTTCTTATCTTAGGGTTGCCATAGGGCGAGCCTCCTCTTTCAAGCACCAAAACGGTAGCGTTTTGGGAGAGAGTTGCAGCCAATGCACAGCCAGAGGTTCCTCCCCCAATGATTATATAGTCGTAATATAGGTTTGGTGGAGCCTGTTTTGCTTCTTGGAGGAATGAATAATTGGGAGCTGCATAGGGAAAGTATAACAAGATCAATTTTAATGGAGATATTAATAAACAGAGAAACAAAGCTTTGCATCTTATATTTTTCTGATCTTTATATGTAATGAAATATCAGAATTCAGTGAGAAATTCAATACCTTCTCTGAGTAACAGAGGCCATGAAAGAACAGTAATACTCCAGCAAGAACTGCACCAAAATTTCTCCACCACCTCAAACCCATAATCTAATTAACTTCAGGATCCCAACCTCAAAAAACACTTTCTGGGACTTCTCTAGAAAATCTAAACCAGACTAATAATCTTTATGTCTGCTCAACATATCAATCTCTACCGCGTTACATGAGTGAGCTCAAAACCATGCAAAGATATCGGTTCCAATCCATTGGAGACATGAAGTTGTAGCTCAACAACAAGAATTGCTTGCAGCCATTCCTGCAGGGATATAAAGATTTTAGTTCAGTGCCCAAGAAGGTAGCTACCCAGCTTGTTGAAATGGACGGTGTGTGATACCAATATCCCTTCCCTTTTATCCCTTTGCTTGTAGAAAAGGGTGCCCATACAGCTTGTTGGTAGAAATTGCATAATTAATATGGTAAATATGGTTTGGTTAATTTAGTAGACGCTGAGACTTCGTAACTGAGAGTTGGTAAGTGATTAGTGTCTCCAATTAATGAATATCCAAAAGATATCATCAATCAAAAGATGCCATCAATCAACCACATATATATTTTAATGTTCTATTATATGTACTTCAATCTCATTTTGTTTGTGACTTATATTTGACCTCTTGTTTGTTTTTACCATCACTCAATGAACTAGATTTGATCGTATACATTCAAGCACCCGGATTTTGAGTTCAGTAGATATTACTTCGGTACCTTAACATTTTTCAAATGTATGATTATCTTTTAATCGGATAAAAGGCCTCAACTATTTTTGAAATAAAATAAGGAACGGAAGTATGATCATTTGGCTAGAATACATTACTGAAAACCTCACTCTTATGTGTAATAACATAAAGCAAAAAAGAGTGAGCTATTAAGGTCATTATTCTCCTCTAAACTCAATAGGTAAGGCAACACACTTGTGAAATGCTTTGGCCCAGTCTCTAGATTCTCTACTCACATTCCAATGAGGGGAAATTACTCCAAGGAGAATGAGGGTTTTGATTAGCATCTTGAGATGTTTTCTGAGTAAGGCAACAAATTAATTTTCTTTGAAGTAGTTCAACTGCATGCTGCCCCTCAATGAAAAGTGGAGTCCCAGAAATTTAAAGCTTGGTAATGGAGAATGCTGTGGGACTGCCTTGGATTCTTTGAAAACGGAACTCATAATAAAACACAAACCGGCCTTTATCATGGTTGAAAATTTATTGGCCGAAGAGTTAGTAGCCCTTAATAATTGAATTAACTCTTGGGTTGTTAAGAAAGATGCTAAAGCCTGAGTGGTAACTGTTTTCAAAATTACTTTTGAAAAACAGCTTGTAAAAATTTTATCTGATATTTTGTAAAACAAAAATTTTTAGAAAATTTGAAATATTTTTATCATACTTTTAATATTTTTAAATATGTTTTAAATATATTTTATATATCTAGTTCTATATTTTTAATTATTATACATATTTGCACATTTATTTTTTAAAATAACCCTTCAAAAATAATTGAAAATGACTAAAAAATGTTATTTAAAAAAATCATATTTTATATTTTTAGAAAGAGAATAGTTTTCTAATTGTCAAAAGTGTTTTCCTATTTTTTATTTTAGAGAACAAAATATTGTTTTTTAAAACAATTACCAAGCCTAAACCTTGTTTTTTTTTTTTCCTTTTTTACCTTTTTTTTTTTTTTAACTCCTTAAGTTTGATATTTTTTTTATAGCATTTTTCCTTTAAAATTGAATATGTTAATGTGATTCTCCAAATACGGTGCACTTTGAACATTTTTCTAAAAGAAGAAAAAATGTTTGCATATGGTTTTGATTTAGGGCAAAAGAAGAAAATTTAGGTGAGTTCATTAATTATTATACTAATCAAATTAGAGAGAACCTAAGAAAATGAAATGTTCCGACCTACCCACTTCTAACGAATTAACAATTATAGGCCATGGAGCCATCCCTTGGTTGTGACAACTCAACCATACTAAAATAATCATATTTACCATGTTTTTCAAACCCGAAAGGCATACAACTTCATATATATTGACGAATTTGTCATGAGAATGCTTTTTTAATTTTAACTTAGCCTAAAAGAGGTATTTCATGCTAAGTGTTACCAATTGGTGTAGTATATATTGTTATTAGTGTTTAGTTGGTAATTATTGATCCCTGAATTTAGAAATATTTGTTATTGTAAAAATGCTCTAACAACGTCTCAATTTATGAAATCTATAAATTTCACATTTGAGATTTCACCTACCATTGACCTATGATATACATGTTAATTAATCAATGTTAGTAATGTAGTGAATTTAGAATTCCAAATCAATCTCATAAAGAAAATGACATGGTCAATAAAAGAATTTAAGTGGAATATCTTATTACAAGTTCAAAAATCACAATCATCCCAACTACTCAAAATCTACTATTATTGATTTTCTTGTCGAACTCAATCCACATGATTAATTTCCTACCTCCTACAATCTTTTCACAATTCATGGTCAATGCTTCACTAATTCAAAATCACTTCACCCTAATTAATCTTTAGGATCTAACCCAACTACATCTTACCAATGACACTAAAATGGATGAATCATAGAATGAATTCATATGTAATTCAAACATTCAAATGAAATCTTGTCAATGACACACAAACTCTCCATGATGATCTTCAGTTGGCCCCTTTTTGCTCCCAATTTCGAATTCCGCCATCGTGGTAGATCCCTCCATGTATTCCCTCTTTGGGACTAATAATTTGAGTTTCAAAAGTTTGAATTTAAGCTTGAAATGTTTGGTTTTAAAATGTCACAAAAGTAAGCATATTTTCCTAAATTTTTTTTTTTACTCATGACTTTCAAGAGAAGAATAAAATTAATATTCATATGGTTTTGATTAAATTTTTCCTTTAAAATTGAACATGTCAATGTGATTCTCCAATATGATGCACTTTGAACATTTTTCTAAAAGAAGAAAAAATGTTTGGCATATGGTTTTGATTTAGAGCAAAAGAAGAAAATTTAGGTGAGTTCATTAACAGTGACCAAATTAGAGAGAGCTTGGGAAAATGAAATGTTTCGACATACCCACTTCTAACGAATTAACAATTATAGGCCATGGAGCCATCCCTTGGTTGTGACAACTCAACCATACTAAAATAATCATATTTACCATGTTTTTCAAACCCGAGAGGCACACAACTTCATATATATTACGAATTTGTCTTGAGGATGCTTTTTTAATTTCAACGTAGCCTAAAAGAGGTATTTCATGCTAAGTAGTACCAATTGGTGTAGTATATATTGTTATTAGTGTTTAGTTGGTAATTATTGGTCCCTAAATTTGGAAGTATTTGTTATTGTAAAAACCCTCTAACAACGTCTCAATTTGTGAAATCTATAAATTTCACATTTGAGATTTCACCTGCCATTGACCTATGATATACATGTTAATTAATCAATGTTAGTAATGTAGTGAATTTAGAATTCCAAATCAATCTCATAAAGAAAATGACATGGTCAATAAAAGAATTTAAGTGGAATATCTTATTACAAGTTCAAAAATCACAATCATCCCAACTACTCAAAATCTACTATTATTGATTTTCTTATCGAACTCAATCCACATGATTAATTTCCTACCTCCTACAATCTTTTTACAATTCATGGTCAATGCTTCACTAATTCAAAATCACTTTACCTTAATTAATCTTTAGGATCTAACCTAGCTACATCTTACCAATGACACTAAAATGGATGAATCATAGAATGAACTCATATGTAATTCAAACATTCAAATAAAATCTTGTCAATGACACAAACTCTCCATGATGATCCTCAGTTGGCCCCTTTTTGCTCCCAATTTCGAATTCCGTCATCATGAATGATCCCTCTATGTATTCCCTCTTTGGGACTAATAATTTGAGTTTCAAAAGTTTGGATTTAAGCTTGAAATGTTTGGTTTTAAAATGTGATAAAAGTAAGTATATTTTCCTAAAATTTTTTTATACTCCTGACTTCCAAGAGAACAATAAAATTAATATTCATATGGTCTTGATTAATTTTTTTGCTTTAAAATTGAGCATGTCAATGTGATTCTCCAAATACGATGCACTTTGAACATTTACAGAGCTTCTATTCGTAATGTAGGTGAAGCTATTTATTAGCAGCAGCAGCAGCAAATCCTTACTTCTCAAATTTTCAAACCCACTTGAGAAAGCCCAAAAAAAAAAAGAAAAATCACAAGTTTTGCTACTTCATCTCTCACCAAGAATCTTCTCTCCCATGTACCTGCATTGGAAAATTAAAAGGAAAAAAAAAATCAGTAATAATGGAAAAAAATACGAATATTTGATTATGATAAACGACTAGGTACCTTCCAAGCATCATAACAGTAGCTTGTGGATTAGTCCCCGGAGAGTGATTAAAGGTGGAACCATCTATAATTCTTAGCCCAGCCACGCCAATAACCTTGTAGTCTGGGTCCACCACTCGCCCAACATGGCAGCCTCCATGATAATGCCAGATCGTCATTACAGTGTCTATGCAAAACTGTTCTAAGAAGATGGATGCGCCGACATGTCTGGGCCGCAAGTTCACTGGCAAATTCACCATCATATCTATAAGAAGTTGGACTGGTATGTGGGGGAATCGGAACTTGGAGAAGGCTTTTGAGTTTATGACTTTTATGATGGTGCGCATGCCTTCCACACATCTATGGAGGTCCTCGGGCTCCTTGAAGTAGTTGAAGGTGACATATGGGTTGTCTTCTGGGTTGGTGGTTCGGAGCTTCAGGTGGCCTGTTGAGATCGGACCTTTGATCTTCTCAAGGATGATTCCACCTCTCACTGTTGCTTTCATCATGGTGTTCATTGCTTTAAGGGCTTTCTCCGTACCTTTTGGGGTTGTAGAAGCATTGGATGACTGTTCAGGAGGCCTGTGAAACCAAGAACGGATGATATCGGAACCGCTAGCGGCTTCAATGTAACTCCCAAACGTGGTAATGCCCACGACTTGGATGAGGGAATTTTCGACGGGCCGTGGAGAGGGAATGGGCAGGGCATTCATTGGGTTGTCAGCCATGCCTTGGCCAACCATGGGCTGCTCCAGAATCACTGGGATACCATGGGCCTTAAGATGGGCCTCAGGCCCAATTCCACTCAGCATCAACAATTGTGGGCTTCCAATTGCGCCAGCTGACAATATGATCTCGCTCTTGGAGTCCCTCCTATACGCATTATGCCTCATTCCTACCTCATCTCTAAATATCACACCCAAGGCTATTGGCTTTGATTCTCCTGCATCAACCATCATCATAAAGAAGATGAAAAGGCATTAATTTCACAATCATATCAAACATATTGCCCATTATGCAGAATATCTCATTTTCCCTATAGAACAATGCTATTTTATGTTGTCAGAAAATCACTTGGACATTTTGGATTTTTTTAGACTAATGTTCGTTGCAGCTTATAAAAATGGGTATCCCCCAAACAGATCATCAAATATATACAAGGTTATGCAAACCCTAAACTAATGTTTTTCGTCCTTAATTCTAGGGGTTTGTGATCCAAAAATATATATTGTATCAACGAGTTATTAAATCTTACCATGCAATCTAAACTCAATCTTCTCCACTGTTGCATGTAGAAGAACAACAATATTTTTAGGGTTGGCATACTCGAGCAAATCAGCAGCAGTGTGTCTGTGATCCTGATGATCGAATATGGTTCCTCCAACTTTAGTCCCATACAAATGTTCATAGCTAAATCCATTGTATGGCAACACACCTGCCTCCAGCAATCCATCTCTGACAGCAGACTGCCACTGCAGCATCGGGGGCTTGAACACCACCTTCTTTTCCACCCATTCATAAGACTCCTTCACCAGTCTTTGGTCCCAGCCTGAGCTTTTCACGTAGCCGGCGCTAGCTCTTGAATAAAAACCAGCATTCAAGGCGCTTCCACCACCTAGAACACGGGCTCGAGTGTTGAAGACTCCATCTTCAGAGATGAAGGATTGGGAAGGTGATGATGGAGAATTGTCCAAAATGTTGGCAAAGAACGAATCCAGGTTTCTTATCTTAGGGTTGCCATAGGGCGAGCCTCCTCTTTCAAGCACCAAAACGGTAGCGTTTTGGGAGAGAGTTGCAGCCAATGCACAGCCAGAGGTTCCTCCCCCAATGATTATATAGTCGTAATATAGGTTTGGTGGAGCCTGTTTTGCTTCTTGGAGGAATGAATAATTGGGAGCTGCATAGGGAAAGTATAAAAAGATCAATTTTAATGGAGATATTAATAAACAGAGAAACGAAGCTTTGCATCTTATATTTTTCTGATCTTTATACGTAATGAAATATCAGAATTCAGTGAGAAATTCAATACCTTTCTCTGAGTAACAGAAGCCATGAAAGAACAGTAATACTCCAGCAAGAACTGCACCAAAATTTCTCCACCACCTCAAACCCATAATCTAATTAACTTCAGGATCCCAACCTCAAAAAACACTTTCTGGGACTTCTCTAGAAAATCTAAACCAGACTAATAAGCTTTATGTCTGCTCAACATATCAATCTCTACCGCGTTACATGAATGAGCTCAAAACCATGCAAAGATATCGGTTTCAATCCATTGGTGACATGAAGTTGTAGCTCAACAACAAGAATTGCTTGCAGCCATTCCTGCAGGGTATAAAGATTTTAGTTCAGTGCCCACGAAGGTAGCTATCCAGCCTGTCGAAATGGATGGTGTGTGATACCAATATCCCTTCCCTTTTATCCCTTTGCTTGTAGAAAAAGGTGCCCATACAGCTTGTTGGTAGAAATTTCATAATTAATATGGTATATATGGTTTGGTTAATTTAGTAGACCCTGAGACTTCGTAACTGAGAGTTGGTAAGTGATTAGTGTTTCCAATTAATGAATATCCAAAAGATGCCATCAATCAACCATATATATTTTAATTTTGATCTCTTATTTGTTTGTTTTAAGGCAACCCACTTGTGAAATGCTTTGGCCCAGTCTCTAGATTCTCTACTCACATTCCAATGTGGGGAAATTACTCCAAGGAGAATGAGGGTTTTGATTAGCATCTTGAGATGTTTTCTGAGTAAGGCAACAAATTAATTTTCTTCGAAGTAGTTCAACTGCATGCTGCCCCTCAATGAAAAGTCTCCCAGAAATTTAAAGCTTGGTAATGGAGAATGCAGTGGGACTGCCTTGGATTCTTTGAAAACGGAACTCATAATAAAACACAAACCGGCCTTTATCATGGTTGAAAATTTATTGGCCGAAGAGTTAGTAGCCCTTAATAATTGAATTAACTATTGGGTTGTTAAGAAAGATGCTAAAGCCTGAGTGGTAACTGTTTTCAAAAATACTTTTGAAAAACAGCTTTTAAAAATTTTATCTGATATTTTGTAAAACAAAAGTCTGTTAGGAAATATGAAATATTTTTACCATACTTTTAATATTTTTAAATATGTTTTAAAAATATTTTATATATCTAGTTCTATATTTTTTAATTATTATACATATTTTTATATTTATTTTTTAAAACAATCCTTCAAAAATAATTGAAAACGACTAAAATATATTATTTAAAAACACTTTATTTTATATTTTTAAAAAGAGAATAGTTTTTTAAATTTCAAAAGTGTTTTCTATTTTTTTATTTTAAAGAACAAAATATTGTTTTTTAAAACAGTTACCAAACAATGCCTAAGCCTTGTTTTTTTCTTTTTTCCTTTTTTTTTAAACTCCTTGAGTTTGATATTTTTATAGCATTTTTCCTTTAAAATTGAATCTGTCAATGTGATTCTCCAAATACGATGCACTTTGAACATTTTTCTAAAAGAAGGAAAAATGTCTGCATATGGTTTGGATTTTAGGGCAAAAGAAGAAAATTTAGGTGAGTTGATTAACTAATACGTTAACCAAATTAGAGAGAGCCTGGGTAAATGAAATGTTCCGACCTACCCACTTCTAATGAATTAACAATTATATGCCAAGGAGCCATCCCTTGGTTGTGACAACTCAACTATACTAAAATAATCATATTTACCATGTTTTTCAAACCCTAGAGGCACACAACTTCATATATATTGACAAATTGTCATAAGGATGCTTCTTTAATTTCAACTTAGCCTAAAAGAGGTAATTCATGCTAAGTGTTACCAATTGGTATAATATATATTGTTATTAGTGTTTAGTTGGTAATTATTGATCCCTGAATTTGGAAGTATTTGTTATTATAAAAACTCTTTGACAATGTCTCAATTTGTGAAATCTATAAATTTCACACTTGAGATTTCACCTACCATTGACCTATGATATATGTGTTAATTAATCAATGTTAGTAATGTAGTGAATTTAGAATTCCAAATCAATCTCATAAAGAAAATGGCATGGTCAATAGAAGAATTTAAGTGGAATATCTTATTACAAGTTCAAAAATCACAATCATCCCCAACTACTCAAAATCTACTATTATTGATTTTCTTATCGAACTCAATCCACATGATTAATTTCCTACCTCCTACTATCTTTTCACAATTCATTGTCAATGCTTCACTAATTCGAAATCACTTCACCCTAATTAATCTTTACAATCTAACCTAGCTACATCTTACCAGTGACACACAAACTCTCCATGATGATCTTCAGTTGGCCTCTTTTTTATCCCAATTTTGAATTCTGCCATCATGGAAGATCCCTCTATGTATTTCCTCTCTAGGACTAATAATTTGAGTTTCAAAAGTTTGAATTTAAGCTCGAAATGTTTGGTTTTAAAAGGTAACAAAAGTAACCATATTTTCCTAAATTTTTTTTATACTCGTGACCTCCAAGAGAACAATAAAATTAATATTCAGTAAATCTTCATATGATAATCTAAAAGATCTATTCACAAAAGTGTTACAATTAGATTGAATTGCAAAAATTGAGAAATTTTATCCAATTAGATTATGCTAAAAAAGCTTTTAACTAGGTACTTCTAATGATCAAATCATTTATAGATTATACTCTTTTTCTTTTACAAGAGGCTTTTTCCATCCAATTTTTCCTACTAAAGTTTTAACAAAACATATTTTTATAATATGTAAGGAGAAAGTACGACAAAATATGAGAATTTGTGAGATTATGAGAACTTATATAGATAGTTATACATATGTATGTAAATCTTTTCCGAACTATCTATGAAAGAGAGACACCTTGCTAATGAAATGACATTTAATTCTCTATGAGCATTTTGATTAACTCTTTTTCAATTTTTTTTCTTCTTTTAATTCTTTTATTTTACACCAAGAAATGATAAATTATAAAAATCATCTATGGACTTTCAGTTTATTTTTATTTAATCTTTAAACTTTTTTTTTTTTTAAATAATGTTAATTCTAAACTATCTCAAATATTTAATAAATCATATTGTTAGAATATTTTATTAAAAATATTTTTTAAAAAAAAAAATCCATATGACAAACATACAACCAAATTAAATATATTCAAATATATCATAGAAAAAAACATGCAAAATATTTTTAAAAGAGGTGGACTTATCTATACCAATTTTCTCTAAATTCAGTCAATGAGGATGACATTGCACAAGGCCCAAACTTGTTCACAGGCCCATTCCAAATTTTGTACCCATCCAAAATAGAAAAATCATCATATTTTTGCAATGCTTATTAAAAAATTTTAAATTATTTCTTGGACTGCTTTAGTATATTATTTAATGTATTTATTATTAAATAAATAAAATTATAATGTTGAAATCCAAACTCTTATTCACCGCAAACCAAGGTCTATCAGTACTTTTGCGTATCCATGCACATTTCATGGAATGGGGCAACCCCAACTAATTGTCTCGGGCTAAGATACCGCTTGGCTCAAGCTGAATTGGGCTTCATACAACTTACCCACCGTTAATTTCTACACATGCCTAATCCAAAGTCAATGTGGCCTGCAACAATGCTCATGTTATACAACCATCAACCAGAAATGATTTAAATAAATAAATAAATAAAAATAAAAGTTTTTTTTAAAAAAAAAAAAAAAAAAAAAGGTTAATTGTATTTTACTCCATAACGTGTACTGTGTTTTGCACATTGCCTCCTCAAATTTAAAATCAAGCAATATATCTTCCATGTTTTATAATTATATGTAATGTACATTTTTTGAATAACAGTGTTATATTTTTAGACATAAAGCGCATGTGCTTTCCATGTGACCCAAGACAAAAAGATCATTTTCTTTTTATAATTGGTAACTAATCTCGATGTCTCCACAATCTCCTTAGGTATTAAACTAGGGTTTTTCAAATAAGAGCTCAATAACTTGTTTAGCTGGACATCAAATTCATTTGAAGTCATAGCAACTAGAGATAGGTGCAAAGTGACATCCCAACTAGAACTTTGTTTCTTCACTTCAGCAAAATCTAAATTTAATAAAAATAATTTGAAAACCCAACCAAGTTATGATCCTACACATCTAAATCCAACATTAATTTATCTAAATTTCAAATCAGAATTAGAATTTATTGAAAGAAATGAAAAAAAAAAAATCAAATTTGAAATCCAATATGGTTTCCTCCTGCAATTTTCCAAAGAAAAACATAGTAACAACTTAAACAAAAATTCATACAATCATTTAACTGAGTTAAGCACAATAAATTCACAACATAACTTGAATTCACAAAATTGTCTTTCCCTCTCATAACCTCACTTTTTTCTCCGCAACCAAACATAACATTACCAAAACTCAATCCAAAACAAAAAACAATTTAAACCAACAACATGTTAAGAATCCAACCCCAACTCTTTTGAAAGTTGACACACATCCAAAACAAGCAATTCAATAAATAATAACATCAATCCACACCAGCATGACCTTGATTCAAGAAAATTCCACAAATTGAATAAAAAAATCCAACGTTTCTGAATTAGGGTTTTCAGAGAGTTGAGAAAGGTGAATATAGCAAAGAGAGAAAAGCCCTGCATTAGCTTCCTTGAAATTCTAAGGCTTTGAGTTAGGGATTCAGCAACAACAACTAGGAGGAATGATTGATGGGAAAGGAGGACTAGTGTTTAGGGTTTAAAAATTACAATGACCATTTTGCCCCTCGATCACATGGAGAGCACATGTGCCTTTTATCTTAAAATATAATATCGTTATTCAAAAAATGTACATTGTATATAATTATAAAACATGAAGGGTGCATTGTTCAATTTTAAACTTGAGAGGGTAATTTGCAAAATACAGTATAGGTTCAGGGGTAAAGTGTAATAAACTCTTTAAAAAAAAAATTGTTTTTACAATGAATTTAGTGACATGTCATTTTTTTAACAAATACTTTTCAACCCGTCCCATTTATTCAAAATAATTCTCATTCTCGTCCATTAAGGAAAAACAAATAGCACATTCTTGTACCCGCCCAATTTAACTTTTTTAAATTTTTAATTTTTTTAATTACATTACAATAAATATATTTTATAAATAATTAAAAAATTTATAATTTATTTTATTGAAAAGTATTTTATGGTTGTTATTATTATTAAAAATAGGAAAATAAAAATTAAATTCAATTTTATATAATCAAAATAAGGCGGGATGGGATAAGGCAATACCCAAACTTGTCCTGATTAAAAAAAATATATATATATATATATCTCAAACTCACCCCTAACCCATTTATTTAAATTTCAAACTTGTCCCATTAAGGGTGGTTATCCGAAAAAAACCTACCTATTATCATCCCTACTTTAAGTTATATAGATGATATAAACAATTTTTACTAGGTACATTAGGTGATGAAACTATCTACAATATTTTTATATAACTTCATATCATAAAATTACAACACTTCTAGCATGTAAAAACTTGTGTAGTTAAAATATAATAATAAATATAAAATAATTAAAAATTTGGTGACAATATAATAATTGAAGTTCCTAACATACCTTCTATAAATTTACAAGACTTTTGGTTTACAAATTACTTTTGTGATTTAAAAATAATTAAAAAAATTGCTAATAATTTAATAATAATAATAATTAAAGTTTCTTATATACCTCTTAAAATATAGGTATTTGAGATTTTAAAAATATATATACATTCAAAGAATTATGCTTATAACGTATTAAAATACATTTACAATAATAATAATACCCCAGGGCCCAAACCCACAGAATGTCTTTGGGTAAGATTGTGGGCCAAGTTGCTAGAATTGGGCTTCAACTGAACTTGGACCAATGAGGTTGGGCATTAAACCAACTCGATCCACAAAAGTGTATGTTACGGAGCCCAAATTTCTTCACATCCCTTGTCCAAACTCAATGTGGCCTGCAGTGAGGCCCATGTTATAACAATTTTTTTTTTTTTTACAAGGAATTTAGAAATACTACAATTTTTCAATAAAAGATATTTATAAGCTGAATTTCGCAAAGAACTACTAGTTGTTAGGCTGACTTCATGATAAAAAATATGGTGACTAAAGGGGGTTATTTTCATGAATTTTCTAATCAAAATTAAATTTGGACCGTCACAACCATGAAAATGATATGGCTAAAATTAAGAAATCTTCACAACTTTTTTGACAAAATGGGATTGGATGTTGGTGGGACGACCAACCCCCATGAATAATTTTCTAATTCACTTGGAAAGAAGGATGAACATGTTAGGAATTGGGATGGATTGATATTCCTCCTTATTATATACCCTATTCAACAATTAAATTATTAATAAATATATTATTTTATTCGTAGGTTTAGTATTAATAAATGTATTATTTAATTTGTCGGTTTGTGAGTGAAGAGTGAAGACCCTAACCAAATATTTTTTTTTTTTTTTTTTTTTATAATATAATTTTTGGAGCTTTGTGATTGATGAGTGCCGAAACTTCCTGCCCGGTTCATTTCTTTCCCTTTCAACCCTCCATTTATTATTAAATTCTTATTAATTTAATTATTTTTAACTTCACCGGAAAGGGCTTCACGTAATGAATGCTACACCAAAAAGATCGGGGAAAAGTAGGTTTTTGCTCCCTAATTTAAAAAAATATAAAAATATCCATCCAAACTTTTATAAATAGGTTTGATTTTCATACATTTAAAAATATTATAAAATACATTATTTTTTACAAGTGAGATGATTATTTGAAATAACTTTTTACTTGTCAGGTTAATAATACTCATCGATAATTTTTATTTTTAATTTTTTACTATGGGAGCTGATTTAAGATCAATAAAATAAAAAATTTTAAAAATTAGAAATACAATTTAAATAAAAAACTTTAAAGTTAAAAATATAAAATAATTATTAACTTTTATTTGGCTAAATTACACTAATAGAAAATATAGATTTAAAAAAGAGTTGAAAAAGAACTAAAGTCAATATTTTATTTTAAATTTTTTTAATTTTATTGATTTTAATTGTGTTTTTAATTTTTAAAATTTTTTATTTTATTGTTGATGTCAATTAACAAAATTTTTATAAAATAAAAAATAAGAAAATGAGTGGATTTATATAATAAATGATATAAAATCATTATTAGTTAGGAAATTATAAAGATTTTATTTGTTACATGAAAATGTTGAGAATTTTTTCAAAATGATTAGTATGTCATATTATATAATAAAAAAAAATTTATAATATATTTATTTGTAAGATATTTTTATCAAATTAAAATAATAAATTTTTTTTTATAATTTTATTTAATATTATCAAGTAGAAGGATATTTTAAGAAATAATTATATGAATTATAAAAAAATACATATATTTAAAAGTAATTAAATGAATAAAGATAAAATTGATTCATAAAAATTGAGGTTTATTTTAAATATATTTTTAAATTAGTGAGTCAAAACTCACTTTTTCTAAAAAGATTTTATATGAAAAATTTGGAAAAATGAAAATTTAATACATTTTCTATTTTTTTTTTACAAAATAAAATATCTTGTATTAAAAAATATGGATTTATTTGATATCTTTAAGAAGTAAAAGATCTTGTACAGATTTATCTTTAATCTTTAAAAATTATTTTTTTATATTTAAATTAAATTGATTTTTTTACTTTTCTTAAATAGTTTTTAAAATCATATATTTCTTAATGTAATTAATATTATTTTTTGATTTAACAAAAAAAGAAAAAAAAAATTCAAATAAGACAATAAAATATTATTTTTTATATTTTGAAAATATAATTACTTTAATGATGAAAATATTGAAGAAGTAATTGAAATGAAAGTAAACTTCTTGTTATTTTCTTTTTTTATGAAAGTCTATTATAATTAATTAAATACTTTTTTTTTATTAAAAATGGTATATGTGAAAAAAAAAAATATGACAAAAAAGTGTTACGTTTAACAAAAGAGATGTTACGTAGAGCAACCTCCTTTTCCATTTTAGTTGCAAATAGATTAATTTTATTTACTTATCTTAGAATTAATCTTATCTACTTATCTTAGATTAATCTTATCTACTTATCTTATCTGGATTCCAAGTCACAATTTCACTATATTTAGAAATGAATTGAATTGAATTGAAGTCCTTCTCAAGCCACACCATATAAAAAACATAAGAAAGAAATCAAAAGTTGAATGATGGGTGCAATCCCATCTCATTGAAACTTAGCCATCGTACCATACACAAGTAGCCGACCACCAAAGAGAGTTGTTTAAGTACTTTATTTTCCGTTCATTTGGACCCTAAACGTGTCAAATGTTAAGTCACCCTAAAGCTTAAACGATACGATTAGTAAGAGAGACAGCTGATGTGTCCTTTGACCCCTGATTCTAACCACTCCCCCCCTTAGACCAAGTGGGTCAAGCCATCACCCCCCTCCACACTCAAAACACAAACCCCTCTCTAGTCTGAACTCTCTCTCCCGCCATTGAATTGTTCAATTGGACCAACCATTTGGTAACCCTAAGGGGTTCAGCCCTGCAGGACACACCCAATTGGAAGCTTGGGTCCAATATTAAATGTCAGAAATCATACTCTATGGGGATGATGATGATTGGTAAAGTTAAAAAGAGGAAGGTGTGAAAAATTTTGAGGATGATTGTTGATGTTAAAAGAGGAAGGTGTGAGGTAAAAGGATTTGAATGAATTCTCAGTGTTGATCACCATACTGATAGTCTGATATTGACAAGAGAGGGTTCTGAGTTGAGTTGAGACAAAGTTGATGAGGGCATGATCACTTGGTTTTTGCTTTTGGTTTTTGCTTTTGCTGCTTTCTTACCCAACCGCCCTCAATTTTTTCTTATTTTTATTTCTCTTTTTTAGTTGCTTCAAAAAGGAAAAGATAATGATGATGGAAGTACTGTTTATCCATTAAATTTATCCTTCCCTCCTTAGGATTTCCGAAACAAAATCCATTTCCTTCATGCAAAGAAGAAAAAATGGAGGTTGAGATGAAAATATAGAATCCAAGATGAGTTTCAGAGTCACTCACTGTAAACTACCAATCCCCTGAAGCTCTCTTCCTTGTCAAGAAGAATCCCATATTGAAAAGACCTCGTGTTCATCTTCTTCGCATACCCAAGGACAGACACAAGTAGAGAGAATCCATCATTTTCATATCCTACAAACTCATATTGAAAGGACTTTTTTTCTTTTTCTATATATATATATATATATAACAAAGAAGGGGAAACAGCAGCGGCCCATGAACTTATTGCAGGCACCATCATGTGGCCATGACCTTTACATCAACCAAAAAGAAAAAGAAAAAGAAAAAGAAAAAGTATAGAAAAAAGAAGGGTTCTAGCTTCCTATGAGAATCGATTCTCCTTATAATACAACCTTGTAATCAAAAGGTATAAACTACCTCAGCAGCTTCCTCTGCTTTGAAGGAGTAATTTTGATGACAAGTCCAGGAAAGACATCATCTGGGTCATGGATATGTGGATTCTGCTCGACTATATACGGGTCTCCACACTTGTCGCTGATGGTGTGGAGGGTTTCTCCTTCTCCAACAACATAGATTTCATCACATGGCCGCGCCAGAAGTTGGTTCCCCTTCACCGACTCGTCTGTGGGGAGAGAAGAATACTCTCTGACAGAGCCCAAGAGGATTAAAGCCACCAGAATAACAGCACAGTAACACGAAGCAGCATCAGCTAGTGCTACTGATGACCTTGAAAATCTGGGCTTGTGGAAAGACATATTGAAACAAGATGATCGAGCAGAAGGGCCTTGCCGTTTATATATATATATGAAAATAAAAGGGAAAGAGGGAAGGAGAGAGAGATGGGTGTAGATAAAACAGGAAGAAATTTGGAGTTTATATGGGAAGAGAGAGAGAGAGAGAGAGAGAGAGAGAGAGAGAGGGAGGGAGAGAGGAGACTTTGGACGTATCGTTTGTGGGGAAGTTGGGTTCAACGACAGGGGGACGTGGCCTTGGGACTTAAGCTTGGAGTGATTACAAGACTCACCTTCCTGCCCACCGAATTGTCTCTGAAGGCTTTGGACGCGTGGATTCTGTATAATTCTTTTCTTTTAACTTCGATTTTTCATGTGTTTCTTGATGGAGGTTTTCGGCTCAAAGTTTTTCTCACGTGGGGCCATTCTATATATGACTAGTAGCCAAGGATCACCTCTTCAAATAGATTTAATATGACCATTATTTTGATCATTCTAAACGGTTTTGAACCCAAAAATGACCTCCTAACGTGGGCATTTGGACACTATTCCATGGGTGAAATACAAATTTTTTAATAGAATAAAATAATATATACTATAATAAAAAATTTTAAAATAAAAATTATCTATTAAAATGTGTTTATCAATAATTTAAAAAAATGTTTCAAACATTTCTAATTTAAAAAAAATTTTTAAAATCACTATCAAATACAGTTTTAAAATTGCTTATGTTACAATTTTTCTTACAAAGTTTGTTAACTAACTATAATAATTGAATATAAAAAAATCTTCCTTGAATTTCCTTCCAAAATCTTTAATATAATATGACAAGAAAATCAAGGATCAAAGCCCAAATCATGCCCATTTTGCCTAAATGTTGATGGATGGATAATTATTTGTATTTGTTACGATTTAATATAAGATACATATGCATATTAATATATTATCTCATGACACGTTTCATAATTTTGGACCTCAAAACGTTGCTTCTAATAATAAATTATCATTTTCAATATTCCATAAGTAGATTTCAATTCATGACATGGTTGATTAATGCTTTAATATTTTTAATCATTGCATTTCCATTGATTGCCAAATTGCTTTCCGTGTCTCCAATATTTTAATTAATTTACAGGGATCACTTTCTTTCCCCACTTGTTTATTATATTTTTACCTTCCAAATAACTAAGGTGCATGCAAATAAGGCTTACAGGGTGCATGAGAACAAACACCAAGAAAAATTTTTAAAATGTTGAAGCTCAAAGGGACAAAAGCAAAACCCATTTCATAGACAGAGTTTTACAAAAGGGTATATATGGGTTTTTCTTGGAAATGGGGGAGAGAGAGAGAGAGAGATGGGGTGGGGGGGTGGTTGGAGAGAGAGAGAGAGAGAGAGAGAGAGAGAGAGAGAGAGAGAGAGAGAGAGAGATTCTGAGTGAAAATGTTGAATCTCAAAGAGACAAAAGAATAACCCATTTCATGGACAGATTTTTACAAAAGGGTATATGTGGGTTTTGTTGGAAATGGGGGAAAGAGAGAGGGAGAGAGATTCTGAGTGAGGTGGTGGGGTTGCAACTTGTGTGGGGAAGTTGGAAATTGCGTGAAGAAATTGTGCCCTCCCCACACTCCACCTTTGAAAAATGTAACCATCAAAACACCCAACCGTCCAACTAATGCACAACCCAGAGAAATAGGGGAAGGCTAGCTACTCCACAAACAACCAATTATGGGACCATATCGGCTTGCCGCTTGGGGTCTTCTGACCTTTTCCCCTTCTTGGCGTGCCAAAGAGGTCGGCTGGGCCAGCAGACTTAGCCATGCACTTCCATTTCATTTGCGACCCATTCAAGCTCTTGCACATCTAAAGAAAGAAAAATTCAACATCATTTTCAAATCGTGTAGACCACTGCAGATCAGAAGATGATTTTGGCATTTTGGAGGTGGGTTCATTGTCTTCAATCTTGGATATGGAAAGTTCATTGGGAGAGCCAAAAACACTCCTATCGAGGCCGTTGACTTAAATGCCACTGCCCTAGCTCACAGGCAGTTCAGGGGATGTTGTCATTAAGGGTAACTGCTCTTACTAGAACATGCATGAGAACAGGATTGAACTCTTCCCAACCCATAACATGTATGTGATATCCCACATATTGGATGGTGAAAAAAAAAAAAATCAGAAGCTATATATGTATTTACTTCTGCTAATCACATAAACATATTTTAAAATGGGTCATATATGTATCGACTTTCCTTTACCCTATAAACACATTTTAAACCGGTCCTTTTAGGTTTAAAATGGAGAAAGTCTACACAATTGAGATTAGGTTATTATAAATAATATTAAAAACTAGTGATTATAAGTAACATAAGAAATTATCTTTAATTCTTGTGTGCCTAACAAAAGGTGTTTTGTTTATTTAGTCATACTATTCTACCTTACAATCTTGTGGAACACAATAATAATGTGTTTACATGATGATATCTTACAAACTTATTATATAGACGTATTTTAAAGTTTTGAGAGCTTTCTTGAGCATATTGTCGAGGAACATGTCATCCTAAAATTTGAAGATTTTTTTTTCTTTTTCCAAACGTCATACTACTTTATAGGTGATAAGATTCGTGAATACGTATGCAGTTAAATTAATGGTCACAAAAGCATATGGAGGTATCAACTAATGAGTTCTTGGTTTGATCATTGATGCCGAGGCTGATTGTGATAATTACAAGTGCCCATCCAACTACCAAGCACAATTGGTCTATGTTAGGCTTTTTATATCACTTAGCGAACCAAAGAAAGAACCGGAAAAATATATGTAGATAAATGTGAACCTTGTCCTCATTATATCCATGCCTCAATCACCTTTACATTATATAAGTGGAAAATGACACCAATATCACTGCCCCCTCTTCCCATCCTTGGTGGCTTAAGCATCTATATGAAGCATGCATAGAGTAGATATCGAGGATATGCGCATAAAATATTGGATATAGCTTTCAAATGAGAGGGGACAAGTGTCTCCATATTAGCTGTATATGTTCATCAGCATGCCTAACAACAGTCCTAATCATGGCCAGAATCATTTGAAGTAGTTAATACATCTTTATTAACTAATTGCACTACTCTCTATATATTCTTATTAAGTCTTATAAAGATTGAATAGTACACCAACCATGGTTCGATCAACAATATTCCATGAGCCCTCTTCCACGATTTTGAGCCTAAAGACATTTCAGGGTTCCCATCAACGATGAAGTCAATGAATACTTTTACGCCTAGCTACTACTATCTAGACAAAAGCGCCGCCATCAACACACCCCACCCTAACCCTAACCTTTAGCAGATGGTTACTCCGCATGATCCCAAGCATGCTACATTCCCCAATTTTGAAATCCTACAACCTATTTGAGCTTGGTATGACATATTCAGCAGTAGATTCATGGGGTATTGTTGAGTACCACCAACTTCTATGCTGAAGTGTTAAGAAAAATCAAAGTACTTAATCAATTTTAAACTCGTCCACCGAACTCTTCGAGTCGTTTGGACCCATGCATACCCCATTTATCATTGTTGGTTAGTTAAGTAAATGTAATGAGCATTAATGATTAGCACCCCATTAATTAAAGTTAGTGCCACACCAAAACCGGCCCTGCACTTGAGCTCTACTGTGCATGACACTAAGAAGGCTTAGCTTAAGTACTCTAAACTTGATGTAAATTCAAAGCCGGTCCAATACAGATGTTTCTACAATTTGGACTAAGCAGTATCCGATATCTTATGTGACCAAACATGTTTGTATGGTTTGGGCAAAATATATATATATATATATATATATGTTGCTTTTTTTCCTCGATCTCATCATATTCAAAATTAGGGTTTGCCTTTTTTAATCAATGAAATTCTACTTACTTCATGATTAGCCAATCCATCAAGCTGATAAGACTATATATATAGGGATTGGTAGCGAGAAGCTACCATGGGCCAATGCTTTCCGAATTCACGAAACAAAGTTGGTTAAGGTGTATGAATCGAATCAGCCACTTATTTTGATTAAGTTTAGAAGTGATCAGCCACTTATTTTGATTAAGTTTAGAAGAAATCAGCCACTTATTTTGATTAAGTTTAGAATTTTGGAGAACGTAGGACAAAAAACCTAATTCACAGAATCAAATTAGGGGGAAAAAAGGAAGCGGAATAGTGGCAAATGTGTTTTCATGTCACCATCTGTCATCATTGAATGCATTGCACTCCAACAACAGGTTGTGGGAAATCTCAGTCATCCGATGTCATAGCATTAGTGTATTTGGAAGCATATTTCAGCCACATTATTTGCTTCAAAAGTCTTATCATTTAGGACAGTGACGCATGGGATATGTATCTTTATTCTGATTCTTCTATATTAAAATGACTGGTAACTGCCCCATTAAATGGTCTAAGCCAAACCATATTTGGGATTAGTAATGGTTAGCATAGTTGACTTAGGAACAGACCCACCAAGGGCCTAGAAGGATCATGGTTTGACTTGGGTTCCTTTACTCCAACACTCCTAGACCACCACCGGCCACCACCACCTACCACCACCACACAGCCACCACTCCTCATAATTTTCATATCTTAAGACAGCAGTGGAGGACTGGAGTTTAAATCTTACCAGAAAAATATATGTTGTAGGTTCACCTACTCTTCTTGAAACAATTATCTGGGCCCTTCCATATGGTTTCTAGGTTTATTTTATTGGTTGTATGGCAAGCATACACATAGAGAATTGAACCTCGTGGTTCTGGCCACTTTGAATTAGTCATGGCTCTGCATATTGGATGGTTGAGCTAGGTGTGGACCAGACCAACACATTGGACTGAGAGCCACTGTCAATATGTTGAGCCACCCAGACATCAGCCACAGGATTGACTGGCCTGGTCCTAAACACTCTGGTATGAGCCCGGACCTTGCCCTATCAAGAAAATAGTGGATTTATACTGTGAATAAGAACAATATATGAGTTGCATAAATTAAATTATAGAGATGGAATCAAATTAAGCCCATTTTTGTTTATTATTTTTGCTTATAGGTTCAGAAAACCTTCAATTATTTACTAAAAAAATGAGGGATTAAAAAGAAGGAACCTAATCTCAAAATATGTCCAAAAAATTTTAATAATTAAAAATATTAAACTATTTTATTTTGAAATATTTTTAGAAAAATCTCAATTGTTTATTATTAAAAGAATGCTAAAAGAATATCCATTAAAAAAAAAAAACTAAAGTCTTGTTTGACAATTATTTTTTAGAACAGTTTTATGTTTTTAGGAACAAAAAAATAGATAAACACGTTTGATAACCAGAAAAGTGTTTTCTATTCTCTGTTATTAAAAATAAATAAAAAAAAGATGTTTTTAGAAAATATCTTTTAGTTATTTTCATTTATTTTTTTTAGGGTTGTTTTAAAAAAAATAATTATATAAACATGTAAAATAATTTAAAATAAAGCATTAGACAAAAAAAAATTATTTTTAAAAATATTTAAAATATCTTAAAAGCATTTCAGGTTTCAACCAGACTTTTGTTTTATAAAACATTAAAGGATAATTTAAAAAAACTATTTTTCACAACTGTTTTTGAAAACAATTACCAAAAATAACCTAATTAACCATTTTTTTTTCTTAAATTGAAAAAGCCTTACTAAGAATTATCTTATTCAAAAATTATTTAGAACTTAGGGCAGGGAACATTCTCGTTATAAAAAATTACTTAAAAAAAAATATATGGCAATTTGAGAACATTTTCAAAATAGCTATCAAAAATAGTTTTTAAAAACAATCATAAAAAATAATTTTATGATATTTTATAAAATAAAAGTTTATTTGAAAACTTAAAAGGTTTGTTTTTAAATAATTTTTCAAAATAACTTTTATATATGTTTTACTTTCAATTATTTCTTTAAAATAGTCTCGGTAAAACAATTGAAAATAATTTTAAATATTTTTTTAAAAGATAATTAATTCAAACAATAGTTTTGAAATGTGCCTAAAACAAACATTTTGTTTGATTAAAGGGCAAATTTCATCCAAAATTCTATACTCACATGTGAACTGTTAAAATGGTCAAGCCTTCAATAAAAAGGAAACTGTTTGGCTCTTCCACAGTACATAGGATATTGAAAATCCACCAAAACGAAAAAACGTTGGTGGGCCTTATGCAAGGTTAGGCCCACCCACTGAAATTAGAATCGGTTTATTGTGGGCCTGGAAAGCCCAATTAAAATAAGCGCTTATGAGACCCTCGTTCACAAATCGCGACCCAAGTCACGTTGATTGGTTCCGGGCGGGGTTACATCTATCCAAGATTTTTTATGATCCTCATTCAAATTTTCCCTCCATTTGTCTTCCATAATCATTCCAATTTCTCATGAAACTCGCGATGCCCAATACGCGTCTCTTCACGAGCTCTTCAATGGCCCCAAAATCAGGGCGAGTATCCAAGAATTCAATATCCACGGACACCAGTAAAGAGCTCCACGCACACCTCATAAGAACCCAATTGCACACTGACCCCTTTTTAATGTCTGATGTTATCAGATCGTATTCTCTATCATCCACAAATCTGCACAAAGCCCATCTCGTTTTTAATCAGATTGAATGTCCCACATTGGTTGTTTGGAACCATATGATCCGGGGTTTGTCACAAAGTGACCATCCAGTTGAAGCAATTCACATGTATACTCGTATGCATCACCAAGGAATAACTGGGAATAATCTGACTCTTATATTTCTTTTCAAGGCCTGTGCTCGGGTCTCGGATTTTGTGTCTGGTCGAAAGATTCATGTTCATGTTCTGAAACTCGGGTTTGAGTCGTATCTTTTTGTTTCCAATGCTCTGATTCATATGTATGCAATGTGTGGTCAATTGGGTTTTGCGCAGAAAATGTTTGATGGAATGCTGGACAGGGATTTGGTTTCTTGGAACACTTTGATATGTGGTTATAGTCAGTACAACAAATATAAGGAGGTGTTACGTCTTTTTGATGCTATGACAGCAGCAAATATAAAGGCTGACGCAGTGACTATGTTGAAGGTTATTTTAGCTTGTAGCCATTTGGGTGATTGGGAGTTTGCTGATTCAATGGTGAAGTACATAAAGGAAAATAATCTTGAGATTGATGTTTACTTGGGAAACACTTTGATTGATATGTATGGGAGGCGTAGTTTAGCTGAATTGGCACAAGGAGTTTTTGATAGGATGGGGGAAAGGAATATTGTTTCTTGGAACGCCTTGGTCATGGGGTATGCAAAAGTGGGAAATTTAACTGCAGCTCGGAAGCTTTTTGATAACATGCCGAAGAGAGATGTGATCTCTTGGACCTCTATGATAACAGGTTACTCTCAAGCTAGCCAATTTTCAGATGCAGTGAAGCTTTTTCAAGAAATGATGGCAGCTAAGGTGAAACCTGATAAAGTTACAGTGGCTAGTGTGCTTTCAGCTTGTGCCCATCTAGGCAAGCTGGATGTGGGATGGGCTGTTCACGACTATATTCGCAGGCATGGTGTACAAGCAGATATTTATGTGGGGAACTCCTTGATAGATATGTACTGCAAATGTGGGATGGTAGAGAAGGCATTGGAAGTGTTTCACGGAATGAAAGATAAGGACTCTGTGTCATGGACTTCTGTCATTTCAGGCCTTGCAGTGAATGGTTTTGCCAATTCTGCACTTGACCTCTTCTCACAAATGTTGAGAGAAGGTGTTCAGCCAACCCATGGAACCTTTGTTGGGATTTTACTAGCTTGTGCTCATGCTGGGTTGGTGAATAAAGGGTTGGAATACTTTGAAAGTATGGAAAGTGTTCATGGATTAGTACCAGAAATGAAGCATTACGGGTGTGTGGTTGATCTCTTGAGCCGCTCAGGCAACATAGATAAGGCATATGAGTTCATAAAGAAAATGCCAATAGTTCCTGATGTTGTAGTATGGAGGATTTTGCTGAGTGCTTGTAAGCTTCATGGAAATGTTGTCCTAGCTGAGATTGCCACCAAGAGGCTTCTTGAATTGGATCCATGTGATAGTGGGAATTATGTTCTTCTATCTAATACCTATGCAGGGGCGGATAGATGGGATGATGCTATGAAAATGAGAGAGTTGATGGAGGATGGTGATGTGCAGAAGCCATCTGGGAGTAGTTCGATTGAAGTGGATGGCATGGTGTCAAATTACTCTCAAGAACCTGGTCTTCTCCAAGTTGAAACAAGGAATGATTTTACAGTATGTAAAAGTGAAGATATCCCTAAATCAATGCATGGGCAGTTATAGGAAAATCAATATATGAACAATAGGTACAAACACTTAAAAATAAACTGTACCTCATATTGATACAGCTAGCATTGCCCACAAGATGATCCTATTCGGTACTTTATCCAAATATCATCCTTGTCAGAGTCTGATTTGCTTCTATGTGGGAATAGTCAGGCTTTTTGAAATTCACCTTCGCGTGGGTGAAATAAAGGGTGGTTAATGTTGCAGCTGAAAGTATAGTGGTCTTAGAATTCACCATGGCTTGCCTGATGTTGTGAAGCAACTTGATGAGGTGGTTTTGGCGCTTGAAATCAAAAGCTTATAGTGTAAACCCTAATGCAGCCTGAATTTTCTTTGTAACCCTAGAGACAGTTCTGTACACTTAGAAAGCTGTGAAAAGAGGCCCTTTACTTCTCTATGGCGATAAAGAAACTTAGTGATGAGAACAGTAGTTCTTACCTCAACTACAACCCAGCGGTCCCAGCCAGATATCAGCTTTCAGATTACTGACCAGATATTCTCAGATTGATTTATTCAAACCCCAAGCATTCTTTTGTTATGGGGATAAATGCTAACAAGCATCCTACATGGTAACTGTGCATTTTACAGAAATTGGGAGCCATGAACATTTTCAGGTGTCCAAACATGGTACAGTGGTGGAGATTTTGATGACTGAAGAAATAGCAAGCGCCCTGACACATTGCAAGGGAAGTGAATGCCTTCATTATGGATCTTGAAGATCTCAAAGACAGTTTTTAAAGGTAAACAAGTAAACTTAACCATCTTCATTTTAACTTATGAGTTCAGTAGTTTTTCATGATATTGGATGATGATAGAATGTTATATGAGTTCAGTAGTTTTTCATGATATTGGATGATGTTAGAATGTTATAAATATCAAAGGATGTGATTAAGCTGAAATCATATTGTTATATGATTGGTTTTCTTTTGCTAAAAGAATTCAAATGTTACTGCTCTGCTCTTTTCTCATCCATGCTTCCACCCTGAAGAATTTTTGGGAATGAAAAGAATGTTCATGCTTGTTTGGTTAGAAAGAATATGGAAAACATTTTGATAAAGGAAAAAGATAAATAACAACATAGCCCAGAATATTTTCATTGAAAACATATCACCCCATGCAAATAGTTAAAAGAGAGAACAATAGTTTATTACTACATAATTTCATTCAACAATCATCCATGAGGATGATTGTTGTTTATTTATCATGTAGATTACTATCGGTCTCCACAAACAATAGATAGATGAAATCAAAAGCAGCAAGCCGGAAATCACTTCAACGCCTAGAAGCATAGCCTGATCTTCATCTAGAGATTAAACATGACCTTGATAGCATTACCCCCACGAGCACTGGTTTCAAAGGCTTCCTCAACATCCTTCTGTGAGAAAGTAAACCTGTGGGTTATCAGGGGTTTAACATCAATCTTGCCACTCCTCAAAAACTCAAGGCAGAGCGGCCATGTGTTCCTATAGCGGAATATGCCAACGATATCGACCTCCCTGTTGCCCCAAAAGAAAAACCACAATTATTAAACATACAAAATCAAGCCCTAAACAAAAGTAGAAGCATAGGATAGAAAGAAGATGGAGGTCAATGTAACTCTGTTTTAGCAAAAACAGAGCAGTGGGTGGGGTGGGGGGTGGGTTCTTCCCAAATTCAACACCCAGAAGTATGGTTAGTTTATCAATGGAACAGAGAAAGTAAAAGAAAACCATGGTTTAAAATCTGGACTGGACTGGCCGGTCCGACCGGGTTTTTAATATTTAATATTTTATTGCATATTGATTTATTGAATATTCATTATTTATTATTCATTTCTCATTAAATCAACTCAAATTTGAATCATTTGCACGTTCTGTTCAGATTTTATATTTTTGTTTACTTTATTTTTATTTTGTATTGATTTTTAAAATTTCTTATTTGAGTTTAATTATTTTTATTTTAATAATAGATAAAATTTATATTTTGAGGTCACCGTTCGGTGTTCCGGTGTTCAAATCCGATCGATAATCAGAACCAATAACTTTTCGGGTCCTGAAAACATTGAAGAAAACGATCAAATATAGTTGACAAACAGAGAAATCATAGATCAAATACCTGGCAGCAGCTGGAGTGAGAGGAACAGTCATCTCACTCTGGGCCAAACCCACAAGGCAAACTTTGCCGCCTGCTCGAGTCGCGTTCAAAGCTGTTGACATGGTTTTGTTGAAGCCAACACAGTCAAAGCTCACATCAACTCCAGTAACCATTGTGCTTTGTATTTTTGCCACTTCTTCATCTAGATCCTTCAAAGGCCAAAACCAATAGTATTGTTAAATGGAATCCCTTACCAAATGATAGATTTTTAAGGCACTAGATATATGTGGTAACCGCTGGTTCAACACCCCTGATGCTTAGGCCTGGAAGGAAGGAAATATACTTGTAAATAGTTAAACCAAACCTGAATATTCGTTGAAACCCGGATAATATCGTCTGCGCCAAGATCTTTTGCAATAGCTAGTCGCTGATCATCTACGTCCACAAGGACAATCCTCGGCGCTCCAAAAGCACGAGCAGCCAGCATTGTGACAAGGCCGATGGGGCCTGATCCCATGATCAGTACGTTGGTCTCAGGGCCAACATTAGCACGACGACAAGCATGGATGCCGACACTCAGCGGCTCACACATAGCTCCTTCCTCCAAGCTCACATTTTCAGGTAGCTTGAAACAAAGATTTGAAGGATGGACCACCTAGTACAAGAAAGAACATATTGTCAAGACCAGGCATCATCCCCAAATGGTCACTCCAAGCTTAAGGAAAACCCACATCAAACAAGACCCAACAAAGCATAAAAACTAAAAGCTCTGTTTTCAACAGAGCAATTACCTGGTTAGCTAGAGAACCATTGGTTGGAGGAGATCCAAAAAACTTCATTTCTCTGCATAGATTGTATTGACCATTCCTGCAAAGACTGCATCGGTTACAGCTAATACCGGGCTCCAGAGCAACCCGGTCACCAACTACAAGATTCTTCACTTCACTTCCAACTTCTTCTATGATGCCAGCACACTCATGCCCTATCACCATTGGCTTCTTCACAATAAAATTTGCGCACCTCATTGTCTGATAAGATTGAGAAAAAAGAAAAAGATAAAAAACCCTGAATTAGTCTTTGAATCAAGAAGGTCTGTAGTAGAAAGCAAATGAGAATTGCAGAGATGACTCCACCTTGAAGTGATGAACATCACTTCCACATATCCCTACAGCTTTGATCCTAACTTTAACATCAAAAGGGCCTAAAACAACACAAAATTAAAGGGAAATTATGAAATGATAGTTGAAAGAAAGAAAACATAAAGGGAGGAAAAGGTATAATACCCAAAGAAGGGAGAATGTAGGGTTGAATCTTGAGGGTCTTGATGCCAAGAAGCCAAGCTGCCATGTTCTCTTCTCCATGCTCCTTGCCTGAAACAGCATCCTCAGAATTGCCTCCTTTCCCCATCTCTCTCCCTCTCTCCCTCTCTCCCTCTCTCCCCTGCTTTCACAACTCACACACAGAGAGCTCTGGACCCTCACTCTGAGGGTCTTAAAGGCTTTATCCACCCAATGGAATCAATCCGTTTGGGTATACGTCCAATCACAGCCACAGCTTGTCAATTATTCTGATATCCTGTTGCCCCATGAGTTGCAATCTATACAACTTTTCCTTCAATAATTGTTTTTTTTCTTCAAATTTATCTCCCCATAACAAAATGTCAGATTTCCTTTCCCTTCTTATTTGAGCTAAAAGCTGTTTCCTCGTCATTTTCTCCTATATCCACGTGTGACTTTTTCACACTTTGATACAGATTTTTTCTCAAATGTTAAGAGAGCATAATTCTTTATTCCACCTCCAAGATTATCCCACATTTGAAATTTATTTCAAATTAAATTTAGATAAAGATGAAGCATTTAATAAATTTATTTCAAATTAAATTTGGATAATCGTTTCTAACGATGCCCATCGGATGGGGGTTCCAAATATTCTTTTCTAAATGTCAGTTCGTACCATTTGAATATGAATGGTAATTTTCAACACTAATGTGGTTGCTTTTATTATATAGAGAACGTATTCAATAATAAATGTTGGACAATGGTTCCATCTCCCAACTGCTGTGTCTTAAATGGCTCCTCCCCTTTGGGTGGGTTTTTGCTACTCGAAAAGGAAAGGAAAGGAAAATAATAAAGATGTTCTGTTGGGTTTTGATGAGCGTCGGTGGGTTGGAAAAAAAAAAAGGGGAAATGTTATTTTCATGCCTAAATACAATGGGCGGGGGGTGGAAGTGAAGAAATTTTGCATTCTTATCTTTAACGGTAGCCAAATTAAATTTGGTGTGGTGATGTTATGGAAACAATCAACATAAGTTGACCCATTCCAACATCAACCACCCTGATGTAATTGTTATAATTCTAATCAAATTTAATATTTTTCTAATATTTATAATTTATATTATTGTAAAATAAATAATTGATATTATTATAATAATCTTTATTTTAAATGTTTTTTTAAGTATTTTTAGAGGACAACTATATTAGACATTAAATTATGTTTATATTTAGAGTCTGTTTGATTGTAATTCTATAAAATATTTTTAGTTTAAAAAGTGTTTTAAAAATAAATTTAGGTGTTTTGATAAAATTTAGAAAATATTTTTAAAAATATAAAAAAATTACTTCTAAAATTGGAAAATGATTTAAATGGTTTTTAAAACTTTTAAAAGTGTTTTCTAAAATTTGTCAAACACCTAATTTTTTTAGTAAAAACGTTTTCTAGAATCATTATAAAATAGGTTCTTATACTACGTAAACACTTTGTTAAAAACTCTTTGAGAAAAAACATTTTTATTAAAAATATTTTTCTTAAAATGAGTTTGACATTATTTCTATTTAAAGTGTTTTTTTATAGAATTATTTTTATATCAAGTATTTCTATTAAAAAAAAAATATTATAAAGTGATTTTTTAATGATATAAGTGATTTTTCTGAATTTTTTAAAATATTTTTTAAAATTTGTTAAACACGTGACTTGAAAAAAAAAAATTTAAATTATAAACACTTTTAAAAATCATTTTCACACGAGTGCTTAATATTATTTTATTTTTATGGAAAGGGATATTTCCTCTTTTAGATTATTTAATTTATTAAACAATATAACTCCTTGGACCCCATCAGACAAAAATTTAATGCTTCAAGGCTCGCTAAATTTGACTTGACCAACTTGGTTAAATCAAATCTCAACTCAAATTTGAAAAACAAAATATTATTGAATTGAACTCTTGGGTCCGCTTATTTAACACGTAACCCATTTTAATTTAATTTTGATGACTCGGATTTGATGTGTATTTTTTGTCCAAATCCCAAAAGTTAGTTGTTTGTCCTTGGTGTGGCAAAACTTGTATGAAAAGTGACACAATTTTTGTCATGAGAATATAAATGGTGGTACCACTTTTATAATAGGGACTCCCCTGTGAGGCTGCACATGTCATTTTGTTATTGTATGCCAACTACGAGTAGTGGGGCCCACCCATGACCCTTCAACTTTTTTGAATGCACACGTGGTTGGCCCCCCACCCACGTTCAATTTTTATTGAATTTATCAATTATTTTCTATTTATTCTAGGTCTCAAGTGGAATTTTGGGAAATGATAAGAAAGGAAAATAAAAAAAAGGGAAAATCTAAAAATAAATTTTATCCTATTAAGACTTTTAGATTATGTTTCATTGGGAAAAATTTGAGACAAAAATGTTAAAGAAAGAAAATAAAAAGAAAAGGTAAAAAAAAAAAAAGAAAAAAAAAAAGATTTAAAATTAATAATTATTTTTATACATCACTTCAAATTCATTTCATATATTTTTTTTATAGATAAATATTAAATAATTTAGAAATATATAAAATTTTAACTAATTTTAATTATATTTTATTTTTTTTCATATTTTTTATAAAGAAATCAAATATAAGAAAATTATTTTTTTAATATTTTTTTATTTTTTTTATTACTTTTTGACAACCAAGCATAACTTTATTTTTTATTTTATAATTAATATTAATTTTTATGTTAGGTACAAACCCTTCTTGCTTTTTATTTTGTACTTAATTGATGTATTGAAAATTGATCTTCACTTGAAAAAAAAAAAAAAATGTTTGTGTTGTTTTGTGAAGGTCCATAAAGTTTTTCAAGTGGAATCTGACTCAAATGCTTATGATTTTCACAACAATATGAATGAACCATAAATGATGATGATGGTCCATATAATGGGATTCCATATTTTTTCTTTTTTCAATTTTATATTTTGATGGGTAAGGTTAATGGGATTCCATTTTTTATATATATATTTTTTAATACAAAAAGCTACATCATGATTGGGTCTTTTCCTCTATCATGATTGATAGGAATATGCCAAATTTCCCCACATATTCAAAAGCATATTATTATTATTATTTTACAAATTTCTTTGATGATATTTGATTGATTGAATATGATATAAGATACGATAAGAAAAAAGATAATATATTTTATTTTATATTTGGCTAGTAATGAAATAAGATGAGTTATTCTATTGTTTATCTTATCTTATGTTGAGACAGGATAAAGAGTGGGATAAAAATATTCATATTTATCATCTTTTTATATTCTTTTTGTATAGAATATGTTAATCCTAAGTTAATATTTAAAATTTATTTTATAAAATAAAAAATTTTGATTAAAAAATAAACTTGTGAGTGAAAAAAGAAGAAATAAAAAATATTTATGAAATATATTATAAAATAATATTAATATAATATTAGTAATATATGTATTATTGAATAACATAAGATATAAAAAATTATAAAATTTAAATATTTTAATCATAAATATTATAAATGTAAGATAAATTTCATATTATTTTTAATATTAAATATTGGAATATAATATAATTTTTATTTTAAACAAATATCGAAGATTGAAAAGATGATATATTAAGATTCATGTATATTAGATTTAATATTATCATATTGTTAACCCCAAGAGTTCTTCTAAGTAAGTTTTAATAATAACAAATCATGGTTAGTTTTCTAATAAATTTAAATCCAGATGACTTTGGGGTGTTACTTAAGAAATTCAATTAGAAAATCAAGTTAGGATCAAAGAAACTCAAGATAATCATTAAAGGATTAAAGAAGTACAAGATCAAGTATGCTTAAAGGTTTTTCAAGTTTAGGAATCCTATATGAGATGTTCACTTGGGTGTACTTAGGATTTTAAATTCAATCCATGCATATTTTTCATACTCGTTTTTAAGTCTTAAAAGAGCATATCTTTATAAGCTCAAGTTTTAATCGAAAACTTTAGGCAAGAATCTTTCAATTAGGTATCATCAAGTGATTAAAATTGTTGCCTAAGTGGTAGAAAGTTTTAAAACTGAGAAGGATGGGTTTCTAGTTAGCGAATTGATCAAGGTCCAATCAAGGGGGCACTAAATTTTTGTCTCTCATCCAATAAACTTGTCTTCTCAGTCAAGGAGTACACTTTTCCGAGCAAGACACTCCCTTCCCAATCAAGCTCCCAACAGTTACTTGTTAAATATTTAATGTCCAACGGCTAGTCAACCAATTGACTTGAGCTTGAAAAAGCTTGTTGGAGCACTTTTTAGTATCCGAAGTTGAAAACTTATAATTGAAAGTTCCACTTCATTTATGAGATCACCTGCTTTAAATTTTTTACCAACCTATTTCTCATATTAAAAATCTCTCATTCTCTTTTTGTGCATTTAACTCTCATTTGCAAATCAACCTAGTGCATTTTAGTTGTTTATCCTAACCTTCTTGTTCTTGTTTATTAATTGTGTTACGTTGAGTGTTCTTCTATTCACATTTATTGAAATGATGATCGAATGTTACTCTTCAAGTTTAGGATAGACTTGAACGATTGATTGTAATGTTTATTGGAGTCGAAAATCCAATTGTAAAGACTTAAGAGTTTGGTGGAAGCTTCAAATTAGTAGAACCCTCATTCGAGAGGAACTTAAGGAGAATTGACGTAGGCATAATTGACCGAATCACTATAAATTTTTTCAAGTGAAATATGACTCAAATATTTACGATTTTCACAACAATATGAATAAACACATAAATGATGGTCCATGCACAAACTTAAATGATAAATTTAATGGGATTTTGTCTTTTTTCCTTTTTTTTTTCAATATTCCATATAGAAACTTGAAAGGTAAAGGTAATGGGATTCCATTTTTTTTTTCAATTTTATAATTTGAAGGGCCTTTTTCAATATTCCATATAGAAACTTGAACGGTAAAGGTAATGGGATTCCATTTTTTTTTTTTCAATTTTATATTTTGAAGGGTAAGGTTAATGGGATTTCATTCTTTTTTTTTTAAAAAAAAATAATATTTATTGCAAAAGCTACATCATGGTTCGCTCTTTGTTCTTCTATCATGATTCACATGGCATATGACAAATCACCTGACCCGAGATATTATTATTATTGTTATCTTATAAATGCATTGATTGAATATAATATAAGATAAAATAAGAAAAAAAAATAACATATTTTATTTTATATTTGGTTGGTAATATTAGAGAATTCATTACAATAGATTTTCTTTCTATTTTTAAATTCTTCTAATTAGTTGTAATTTCTTATTTTTGTGTTTTGGGCTAATTCTAGGATTGTTTCCTATTTTTGTGTTTTGGGTAGATTATTTCCTATTTTTGTGTTTTAGGTTTGTGTATATATATTTATTCTTAATCAATGAAAAAGTCAAGTCATTGTTTCTCAATAATCCTCTCTTTACTTCAACATGGTATCAGAGCCCAATCTTCTTGAGTGTATTTTCTTTTCTTTTTTTTCCTGAAAAACCAGAAGAACTCTACAACCACTCTCCTCAATGGCTTCACTCCCAAGATCCTCATCGTCCTCTCCTTACAATCAATCTCTCCAATATCACCAAATTGTCATCCACCAATTATCTCACATAAAGCCTTCAAATCCAATCTCTTCTTGAAGGTTATGATCTTCATCACTTCATTGATGGCACTCATACTCCACCACCACCCACCGTTACCATCACTGGTGTTGCATCCCCAAATCCGACATACACAACTTGGAAGGGTCAGGATCGTCTCATCTTTAGCGCTCTCCTTGATGCTATCTCCGTTTCACTACAACCGTTTATTGCCCACATCACTACTTCCCTTGATGCATGGTAAACCTTAGCTAATACCTATGTCAAACCATCTCATGGTCATATTAAACAATTGAAGAAACAATTACAGCGGTGTACCAATGGCTCTCTAACTTATTGGACTTACGCATTTTCCACTATTGTATATCTCATCAATCGTATGCCCACACCCACACTACATCTCTCATCTCCTTTTGACAAACTCTTTGAGTCTCCACTCAACTACACTACACTTCGGGTGTTTGGTTGCTTATGTTATCTGTGGTTTCGTCCTTATTCTCAACATAAACTTGACTCTTGTTCCACTTCTTGTGTTTTTCTTGGTTACTCTTCAACACAAAGTGCCTATATTGTCTATCTTGGTCGTCATCCAATTTCCTCAGCAGATCAACTTGCCAACACTCTTACTAAACCGCTCCCACGAAACCACTTCCAAGAATTACAGGTTAAGATTGGCATCTCCTCCAGAGCTCCATCTTGAAGGGGCATATTAGAGAATTCATTACAATAGATTTTCTTTCTATTTTTAAATTTTTCTAATTAGTTGTAATTTCCTATTTTTGTGTTCTGGGTAGATTGTTTCCTATTTTTGTATTTTAGGTTTGTGTATATATATTTATTCTTAATCAATGAAAAAGTCAAGTCATTGTTTTTCAATAATCCTCTCTCTACTTCAATCGGTAATAGAATAAGATAAATTATTCTTTCGTTTATCTTATCCTATGTTTAACTAAATATGAAATACAATAAATAATGAGATAAATTATTCATTTTTTTATATTCTTTCCACATAAAACATATTAATCCTAAGTTAATATTTAAAAGTTATTTTGTAAAATAAAAATTTTGATTAAAAAAATTAAATTTGTGTTCAAAAAAGAAAAAAAATTGTACAATAAAAAATTAAATTTGTAGTTAAAAAAGAATTTATAAAATATATTATAAAATAATACTAATATATGTATTCTTTAATATATAAAAAATGAATAAATTAAATAACATAATATACATTTTTTACTTATAAATTTTAAATATTTTAACCATGAATATTGTGAATGAATAAATAAACAAACAAATAAATGAATATTTACTAAATTTTAAATTATTGAACAATTTTATAGAAATTTCATAATTTTTTAGCAAACATTGTGATGCAATATAATTTTTATTTTAAACAAATATAGAACATTGAAAAATAATATTTTTTATTTTTATTTATTTTATAAGCTAAATATAAGTATGATATAACATATCTCATTAGATATACTAGGTTGAGATATCAAGGTCCATTGGTATAATATTAAAAAATATTATATCTCGTTCAAAATTATATCCTAAGATATGCATATCATATCCCATAATATTCAATGATTATGTATATCCTAAGATAAACATGTCACATCCCTATAATATCCATGTCGCATCCGTATAATATCCTATGATATTATATATAATGTTTTTTTACTTATTTTACAAAAAACATATAAGTATGACATAGTATATCTCATTAAATATAACAGATTGAAATATCAATGTCCATTAGATGTAATATTAAAGAATATCATATCTCATTTAAAATGATATCCTAAAATTTACATATCATAGTCATATAATATTCAAAGATTATGTATATCCTAGGATAAACATGTCACATCTATAGATTATTTTACACTTATAAAAATCAAGTATGCAAAGAGATACATAACTTCAAATTCTTGAATAATCAACTCAGAATAAGTATATTATCATTTACTCTCTAAGTTAAAAGAGCCCCTCCGGATAATGTTGGCATACTAGTTATGAATTTGAGTCCAAGATTAGATAAGACTAATGTTAGTAAATTTTCGGTGGTTTTCCTATATAAATACCATTCATACATGAATAATGAACCCAATGACTAAATAATGGACCTAGGGTCATGATTTTTACCCTTTGTCAACTTTTCATTGATTAATGACTTGATGTTTCTCTCTTATTGTTTTTTTTTTTTTTTTTACATCAATTTCTCAATAAGATCAATGCATGATGGATCCCGTACTTTGTTGTAGCTTATATATTCACATATGCAACTTTCTTGATTGCATAGCTAGAACAAGGCAAATACATATGGGCTATTTCTAACTTTTTGCGGCCACACAACATATTAAATTGGTTCCTCAACGATAATTGATTTTTTTTCTATTGGTTTTAACTCTCCCTTTATAATAAAATATCTTGAACACTTAAAAAAAGTAAGGTTTTTATGACATTTTTTATGAATTACTAATTTGATGAAATCCTTATCTCATCAATTGTACAACATGGGTAACAATTTTTTGTTAATATCATATCAAGAAATGAAAACATTATTAAAAACTTCAAAAGAGTTAACATTATGTCACTATTGGTATATGATTCGACTTTATGTCACTATTGATATATTATTTGACATTATGTCATATTATTCGATATTATGTCATATTATTCGACATTATGTCACTATTACTATATTATTCAACATTTTGTCGCTATTGGTATATGATTCAATGTGAATAAGACTTTTCATTCTATTAGATCTAGAATCATTTTTTATAAAACAAATTTCCCACCTTTAGGGAAAGAAAAGTTGATTCTAGAAAAATGAAATGAAATTTCTTGGACTTTAGAAGAACAATATGAAATTTTATAGAATATTTTACAAGCGATATGAGTTAAAGACAATTAATTAATATTATAACAAATAAGTCTAAAATGTACTTGAGGTGTGACGAAATCTAATGTTTTAATTGGATGATTAATATTAAATGGAAATAAACAATCCAAATAGAGTTAAAGTCATTAGGAGACAATTATTTGCACATAGGTACAAGATCAATGCCTTTTGTCAACTTGTCAGTAAGAGAGAAATATTTATTATCAACTTGTCACTGATTAACGATGAGATGTTTTTCTCTTGCATTTTTTTTTTTTTTTTTTGACATCAATTTCTTAATAAGATCAATGCATGATGGGCTCAATAATTTATTGCAGGTTATATATTCACATATGTAACTTTCTTGATTGCATAGCTAGAACAAAGTAAAGACATATGACTACTTCTAAGTTTTTGCTGTCACACAACATATTAAATTGGTTCCTAATTGATTTTTTTTTTTTTTAATTGGTTCTAACTTTCCCTTTATAATCAAATATCTTGAACACTAAAAAAGTGAGATTTTTATGACCTTTTTCATGAATTGCTAATTTGATGAAATCCTTATCTTATCAATTGTAGAACATGGATAACAAATGTTGTTAATATCATATCAATAAATGAAAACATGATTAAAAGCTTCAAAAGAGTTAACATTATGTCACTATTGGTATATGATTCAATATTATGTCATTGGTATATGATTCAACATTATGTCACTATTGGTATATGATTCGATATTATGTCACTATTAGTATATTATTCAACATTATGTCCCTATTAGTATATTATTTGACATTATGTCACTATTAGTATGTTATTCGACATTAAGTCACTATTGATAAATAATTTGATCTGAATAACACTTTTCGTTTTGTTAGAACTAGAAGAATTTGACTTAAACAACGAGGTAGGGTGAATTATAGGAAATTCCCATACTTGTAAATTTTTTAACATATTTCAAATTTTCTAATTTTTTTATTTTTAAAATTTAAAATTTTATTTAAAACAAATATAATTTATAAATAAAAATATTATAAATAGTTATAATTTATTTTTATGAAAATTAATATTTTATTTATGTTTAAAAGGTTGAAAAATGAAAAACTATCAAAAATAATTTTTTTATTTAAAATTATATATAATCGAGAATGGGACAAAGTCATATTTGAACTCATCCCCACCCCTACACTTCTTCTGGGTTTTTTAAAACTTTCCTCCTGTTTATATTTATCTCAAACCTTCAAACATCTACTCAAGTAAGATTAAGTGAATAATTCAATTTACATATGCATGTTTACTCAAATATATATATATATAGAAACTGAGTTTAGAGATTGAAAAAAAAAAAAAAAAGGATTTAGTCTCCACAAACGATGGATGGGTGAAATCAAAAGCAGCAAGCCGGAAGTCACTCCTAACAACTAGAAGCATAACATAATCTCCATTCAGAGATTAAACATGACCTTGATGGCATTACCCCCACGAGCACTGGTTTCAAAGGCTTCTTCCACATCCTTCTGTGAGAAAGTAAACCTGTGGGTTATCAGGGGTTTAACATCAATCTTGCCACTCCTCAAAAACTCAAGGCAGAGCGGCCATGTGTTCCTATAGCGGAATATGCCAACGATATCGACCTCCCTGTTGCCCAAAAAGAAAAACCACAATCAGTGAACATACAAAATCAAACCCTAAACAAAAGTAGAAGCATAGGATAGAAAGAAGATGGAGGTCAATGAAACTCTGTTTTAGCAAAAACAGAGCAGTGGGTGGGGGGGGGTGGGGGGTGTTCTTCCCAAATTTAACACCTAGAAGTATGGTTAGTTTATTAATGGAACAGAGAAGGAAAAGAAAACCGACAATTCTGCAACTTCATGAATGTAGTTGACAAACAGAGAAATCATAGATCAAATACCTGGCAGCAGCTGGAGTGAGAGGAACAGTCATCTCACTCTGGGCCAAACCCACAAGGCAAACTTTGCCGCCTGCTCGAGTCGCGTTCAAAGCTGTTGACATGGTTTTGTTGAAGCCAACACAGTCAAAGCTCACATCAACTCCAGTAACCATTGTGCTTTGTATTTTTGCCACTTCTTCATCTAGATCCTTCAAAGGCCAAAACCAATAGTATTGTTTAATGGAATCCCTTACCAAATGATAGATTTTTAAGGCACTAGATATATGTGGTAACCGCTGGTTCAACACCCCTGATGCTTAGGCCTGGAATGAAGGAAATATACTTGTAAATAGTTAAACCAAACCTGAATATTCGTTGAAACCCGGATAATATCGTCTGCGCCAAGATCTTTTGCAATAGCTAGTCGCTGATCATCTACATCCACAAGGACAATCCTCGGCGCTCCAAAAGCACGAGCAGCCAGCATTGTGACAAGGCCGATGGGGCCTGATCCCATGATCAGTACGTTGGTCTCAGGGCCAACATTAGCACGGCGACAAGCATGGATGCCGACACTGAGCGGCTCACACATTGCCCCTTCCTCCAAGCTCACATTGTCAGGTAGCTTGAAACAAAGATTTGAAGGATGGACCACCTAGTACAAGAAAGAGCATATTGTCAAGACCAGGCATCATCCTCCAAGCATAAAAATGGTCACTCCAAGCTTAAAGAAAACCCACATCAAATAAGACCCAACAAAGCATAAAAATTAAAAGCTCTGTTTTCAACAGAGCAATTACCTGGTTAGCTAGAGAACCATTGGTTGGAGGAGATCCAAAAAACTTCATTTCTCTGCATAGATTGTATTGACCATTCCTGCAAAGACTGCATCGGTTACAGCTAATACCGGGCTCAAGAGCAACCCGGTCACCTACTACAAGATTCTTCACTTCACTCCCAACTTCTTCTATGATGCCAGCACACTCATGTCCTATCACCATTGGCTTCTTCACAATAAAATTTGCGCACCTCATTGTCTGATAAGATTTAGAAAAAGAAAAAAAAGAAAAAACCGTCAATTATTCTTGAATCACGAATGTATATGGTAGAAAGCAAGTGAGAGTTGCGGAGATGACTCCACCTTGAAGTGATGAACATCACTTCCACATATCCCTACAGCTTTGATCCTAACTTTAACATCATGGGGGCCTAAAACAACACAAAGTTAAAGGGAAATTATGAAATGATACTTGAAAGAAAGAAAACATAAAGGGAGGAAAAGGAATAATACCCAGAGAAGGGAGAATGTAGGGTTGAATCTTGAGGGTCTTGATGCCAAGAAGCCAAGCTGCCATGTTCTCTTCTCCATGCTCCTTGCCTGAAACAGCATCCTCAGAGTTGCCTCCTTTCCCCATCTCTCTCTCCTCTCTCTCCCCCTTGCTTTCACAATTCACACACAGATCTCTTGTCCCTCGGTCTCAGCTTCTCATGGGCTTTATCAAGCCAACGGAATCAATCCTTTTTGGTATACGTCCAATCACAGCCACAGCTTGTCAATTATTCTGATTTCCTTTTGTCCCATTAGTCCTTATCAATTTAACTTTTCCTTTTATTAATGCTTTTTCTTCAAATTTATCTCCTGTAACAAAATATCAGATTTTCTTTCCCTTTGTAGGTAAGCTGAAAGCTGTTGCCTCGTCATTTTCTCCCGTTTCCACGTGTGAATTTTGTCATACACTGTTTCTGCATTTTTAGATAACGTAATCCTTTATTCCACCTCCACGACTACCCCATACTTGAAATCTACTCCAAAATTTAGATAAGGATGAAGTATTCAAGGAAATTAGTGCACATTGGATGGAGCTCCAAATATTCTTTCTTTAAATGTCAGTCTCGTATTTAATAATACATGTTGGACAATGCTCCCTTGGCATATAATACATGTTGGATGCTTTTTCTTTTACTACTCAAAAAGTAATTTTTAATTGAGAGGATTAAAAGTTTATGCCATTCGATGAAAATAGAAGCACTTTCAAATTGAATCCCGTTCAAAAAACATGAGAAAAACTTTTAATAAAAGCATCTGCATAAAGCATATAAAAGCTGTTGCAAGCACGAAAATATTCACCCATCATTATTTCAAGGCCTATAAAATTGTCAATCTTATAATATTTTTCATCAATTATTTGGTAGAGAAATTTTATCATATAATTTTTATTTATCATTGAAAAATGTTAAACATCTCCATCAATTATGTATTGACCCCTCCTCCCCCACTTGCACTACCTGCCTCCCTCTTCTTTTTTTCTTTTTTCTTTTTTTCTTAAATTTTAATTTTCCTTCTTTTATTCTTTTTTTCCATTTTCGTTGTGTGATTGCCATAGCCAATAATAATTGCCGACCCAGCAACAGTGATTGCATCACTTTTTTTCTTTAATTTAAAAAAATTAAGGATGAAAATGAAGGGAAAAGAAGGAAATAAATGAAGGAAAAGGAAAGAAAACAAATAATTGGGAGGTTGTGTTTGGGTTTTGATCAGTTGGAGGAAAAAAAAAATTGATTAAAAACGTAATTGAAAACCTACTGCTTGTTTGGTTGCAGTTTTTGAAAATTGTTTCTGAAAAATAATTTTTGAAAATAGTTTTTGTGTTTTCAGAAAAAAAAAAAAAAATATATATATATATATATATATATATATATATATATATATATATATATATAATTGAGTTAATAAAAAAAATTAAAATAAGTAAAACGAAAAACATTTTTGAAAGTTTTTTTTTTAATTAAAAAAGTATTTTCTTCCATTAACTTGATATTATAAATATATAAATAATTTTTATATATATAATTTATTTAAATTTAAAAAAAAAATATTTCATTTTAAAATTTTTATATCAGTTATAATTTTTTTAAATAAATGATGATTTTATCACCATATGTAAGTATATTAATTTCAATAATTTAAAGAAGAAGAAACCATTTGCGAACGAGGATGTGATGGTTGGGTAGAGGTCACCTTTGTAGATACACAAAAAATAGCTAAAAAAACACTAAAAAATATATATATATACGAAAAAAAAAATCTATTATTTGAACAATGAAAAAACTATGAAAACATCTTTTTATTATTCTCAAAAAAATGATTTTTTTAGAACACATAAAATACAAAAAAAAAAAAAAAAACACGCCCCCTTCTCCAAACAAGTTTTTTATATTTTTTATTTTCAAAAATAGAAAACAATTCTTGAAAACAAGAACCAAACAAACCCCTAATTTTGAAATTTAATTTTTTTTTCATATTTTCATAAAAATGTTTTTATTTTTTTTTCTTATAAAAATAAGAATTTTTTTCAAAATCTATACATAAATATTTGAAATAATTAAAGATATTTATATTAAAAATAGGTTATTAATCAAACAAAAACATAGAAGATATTAAATTCTTCATCCCCTTCAATCAATTATTAAAAAAAAAAAAAAAAACTTTCTATCATGTCTAAATAAATTATTCCCAGAAAGTGAAGAAAATTTGATGTGGACGGAAGTTGACCTAATCCACCGTCAACCTACCCTGATCTAGTCTTGTAGATATGAATAATTGTTTTCTAGATTTGGATAATATTTTTCTAATTTAGAATAATTTGAACGTGTATTTAATTTTAAATCAAATTTAATAATTTTGTAATCTTCTTGGTTTGGTATTTAAGATGTAACGCTTTCAATTACGTTACCCATTTTAATTTAATTTTGATGACTTGGCTTTGATGGGTGTGCTTTGTCCCAATCCTGAAAGTTAATTTTTTGTCCATGGTGTCACAAAATTTGTGTGAAAAGTGATGCAATTTTTGTCATGAGAATATAAAGCGTGCTACCACTTTTATAATAATAGGGAGTCCGAGACTCTCCTGTAAGGCTGCACATGTAATATGTTGTGTACGCCAACCTCAATTAGAGGGGCCCACCCCTCACCCTTCCAACTTTTTTGAATGCACACGTGGCCGGCCCCACAATTCCATTTGATGTATTATTATATTAAAAAATTTATTGAATTTATAAATTATTTTTCATTTATTATATGTTTGGAAAATGATAAGAAAGGGGAAGAAAAGGAAAATCTAAAAATATATTTTATCCTATTAAAATAAGAGAAAAGAAAATATGAAAAAATAAAAATTAAATTTAAAATTAATAAATTATTTTTATATATTATTTTAAATTCATTTCTTTTTTTATTTAAAAATACATATTTTTTTTAATTATATTTGATTTTTCTTTTCATAAAAAATCAAACATAACAAAATTATTTTTCTTAATATTTTTTTAAGTTCCTTTCGGAGAATCAAATCCTATCCCTGCAATCAAATGAAGTCTCATTTGATGTTAAATTGTTGAATATAGTATGAAATATGATAATAAGGTTATAATATTTTTTTTTCTATATTTGATTGATAATGAGATATGATAAATTATTTTATTATTTATTTTATTTTATATTCAATCAAATCTAATATAACATAAGTAATGATATAAATTCTCTACTTTTTTTTTTTTTTTATAACTCTTTTATATAAGATATGTTAATCGGGATATGGAATATACATGAGACATGTATCATAAATTTATTTGTTTGTCATTATTAATTCTTCATTACAATTACAATTAGTTAGATTATAGAATATTTTTGTTGTATTTCATCTATAGATTACTTCATACTTACAAAAATCAAATATTGGAAGAAATACATAATTTTAAAAGAAATACAAAGTATGTTATTATTTATTTAAAAGAGTCTCGACCAATGTTAGTGGTCTGCTTGTGATTTTCCTGTCATTGATTAACGACTTAGCGTCCTTTATTACTTTTTTATTTTTATTTTTTTAACATCATTTTCTTAAAAAATCAATACATGATAGACTCCCCACTTTTCTATTGGTTATATATTCACTTATGTAGCAAATACATATGGATATTCCCAACCTGAGGCAAGTGAGAGAGTTGCATAGATGACTCCACCTTGGAGTGATGAACATCACTTCCACATCCCTACAGCTTTGATTCTAACTTTAACATCATAAGGGCCTAAAACAACACAAAATTAAAGGGAAATTATGAAATGATACTTGAAAGAAAGAAAACATAGAGGGAGGAAAAGGAATAATACCCAGAGAAGGGAGAATGTAGGGTTGAATCTTGAGGATCTTGATGCCAAGATGCCAAGAAGCCAAGCTGCCATGTTCTCTTCTCCATGCTCCTTGCCTGAAACAGCATCCTCTGAATTGCCTCCTTAGCCCATCTCTCTCCCTCTCTCCCCTGCTTTCACAATTCACGCACACAGACCTCTGGACCCTCACTCTCAACTTCTCACAGGCTTTATCCACCCAATGGAATCAATCCTTTTTGGTACACGTCCAATCACACCCCACAGCTTGTCAATTATTCTGATTTCCTTTTGTCCCATTAGTTGTTATCAATTTAACTTTTCCTTTTATTTCTTCAAATTTATCTCCCTGTAACAAAATGTCAGATCTTCTTTCCCTTCGGAGTTGAGCTAAAAGCTGTTTCCTCGTCATTTTCTCCTATTTCCACGTGTGACTTTTTCACACTTTGTTACAGATAGCATAATTCTTTATTCCACCTCCAAGATTATCCCCTGTTTGAAATTTACTTCAAATTAAATTTAGATAAATATGAAGCATTTAAAAAATTTATTTCAAATTAAATTTTGATAATCGTTTTTAACGAGGCACGTGACACATCGATGGGGGCCCTGATATTCCTTTTGAAATGTCAGTTTCGTACAATCATATACAGCACGTCTTTAATAACACATGTTGGACAGTGGTCCCAGGGCACATGATACATGTTGGGTGTTTTAAATGGGTCGTCCTCTTCGGATGCTTTTTCTTTTAGTACTCAAAAAGTAATTTTTAATTGAGAGGATTAAAATTTTAAAGTTTATGTCAGTAGGTGAAAAAGAAGCACTTTTAAATTGAATCACATGAGAAAAACCTTTAGTAAAAGCATATAAAAGTTGCTATAAGACTGCCAATCTTAGAAAAAAAAATCATAAAAATATCCACAAAAAATGTAAAACATCTCCATCAATTATCCATTGACCCCTTCTGCTCCACTTGCCCTACCTGCCTCCCTCAATTTCCTTTTTTTTGTTTTTAAAAAAAAATTAATTTTCTTTCTTGTTTTCTTTTTCTTTCCCAATATGTGACAATCATATAGCCAATAATAATCGCCAATCCCGCGACATTGATTGCATCAACTTTTTTCTCTAACTTAAAATAATTGAGGATGAAAATGAAGGGAAAAAGGAGAAAATGAATGAAGGAAATTGAAAGAAAACAAATAATTGAGAGGTTGTGTTTGGGTTTTGACGAGTGTTAGTCGGTTTGAGTAAAAAAAAAAGAAGAAGTTATTTAATTAAAAAGTTTATAAAAAACTTAATTTTGAAAATCTTAACATTTGTACCTTTTTATTCATATTTAGGTAAAAATATATTTATTATTTTCTTATAAAAAAAAATTATTTCTTTTAAAACTTAAATATAATATTTAAATTAATTAAAGGTATTTAGGTAAAAAATTATAGACAAAATTAAATTTACAAGTATAGGAATTATTTTATCTTTCTAGCCAATTAATTCAAAAAAAAAAATTCTTCCATGCCTAAATAAAAGAATTAATTGATTAAAATGAATGAAATAATTTCTAAATTTGTAAATTTAACCATCTCTATTCTTTTTTTCTTTTTTTTTTTAAAAAAAAACACATTTTGGACATAAATACAATTTGTTATTTCAAGTATTTATATATAAGTTTTATGAGAAATGATTATTTTGATAAAAAAAAAAAGTAAAATGGAAAAAAAAAAAAATTTGAAGGATTAAATTTCAAATTTTAAATTTTGAAAATCCTTTTAATCAAATAACCGAAAGGAAGTGAAGAAATTTTGCATTCTTATCCTTTATCGGTAGCCAAAGTAAATTTGATGTGGTGATGTTATGGAAATAATTAAGGTAAGTTGACCCAATCCTACATCAACGTACCCTGATGTAGATATGGACAATTGTTTTCTAGATTATATTTTTCTAATTTAAAATAATTTGAATGGCGTATCTAATTTTTAGTAATCATCTTTGATTTGGTATTTAAGACGTAACGCTTTCAATTACATTGCCCATTTTAATTTCATTTTGATGACTTGGCTTTGATGGCTGTTTTGTCCCAATTCTGAAAGTTGTTAATTGCTTGTCCTTGCTGTCACACAAAATTTGTGTGAAAAGTGACGCAATTTTTGTCATGAGAATATAAAGCGTGGCACCACTTTTATAATAATAATAGAGACTCCCCTGTGAGGCTGCACATGTAATTTGCTGTGCACGACAGCCATAAGTTGCGGGGCCCACCCCTCACCCTTCAACTTTTTTGAATGCACACGTGGTTGGCCCCACAATTCCACCCAAAATTTTTATTGAATTTATTAATTATTTTCTATTTATTATAGGTCTTAAATGAAATTTTGAAAGTGATAAGAAAAGGAAAATCTAAAAAAAAAAAAAATTATCCCATAAAATCTGCTTCCTAAAAAATTCGAAGAAAAATACAAAAAAAATATAAAATAAAATAAAATTTTAAATTAATAAATTATTTTTATGTAATACTTTAATTAAATAATTTAAAAATATATAAAAATTTAATTAATTTGAATTATACTTGATTTTTTTTATAATTTTCATAAAAAATCATACCTAAAAAAATTCATTTTTCTTATTACTTTATAACTAATATTAATTTTTATCTTACGCACTATCGGTTCTTCCTTTATTTCATACATAATTGTTTCATTGAAAATTGATCTTCATTTAAGAAAAAAAAAAGTTTGTGTAGTCATGTTCTGAAGGATGATAAGGTTTTTCAAATGGAATCTGACTCACTTGTTGATGATTTTCCACAATGGCATGAATAAAATCATAAATGATGGTCCATATAGAAACTTCCCACAATGGCATGAATAAAATCATAAATGATGGTCCATATAAAAACTTCCCACAATGGGATGGTCCATATAGAGACTTAAGAGGTTAATGGGATTCCAACTTTTCCTTTTTTTTTTTTCGATTTTATATTTGAATACTACGACCCCTTTTCTTTATCGTGATTCATAGGGAATATGCCGATGCAGCCCATAATTATCAAAATATCCAACAATTTTTTTTTCATTATATATATATATATATATATATATATATATATATATATATATATATATATTCACGAACATATTATATAATATATAATACAAAATTTTTTATTTATAAATTTTAAATATTTTAATCATGGATATTATTAATGAATAAATATTTACTAAACTTTAAATTATTAGACAATTTCTAAATATCAGTAAACATAAGAGAAATGTCATTTTTTTAAAAGCAAATATTTGAATGCAATAAAATTTTTATTTTAAACAAATATCAAACAATTGTAAAATAACATTTTTAATTTCAATTTTTATTTATTTTTAAAACTAAATATAAGTGTGATATAACGTATCTTATTAGATATAATACTTCGTCATATCATTTTCATTAGATATAATATTCAAAAATATCACATCCCATTAAAGATAATATCTAAGTATACGTATATCTTATTTAATAGAATATAATATCTTAAAACGTACATATGTTATCTTTAATGAAAATATATTAAGCTATCATTAGTTTCAAATTTTGTTAATTAGCACCCTTATAGATATGAAGTGCATATAAAATTTATTTTTCAAAGATATTTTAGGTAAAAAAAAATAAAAAATTATGTATGTATATTTAACAATTCTCTATAAAATATATATATAAAGACATACATCTCTAGGATTGCTATCCGATTAAATTTGAAATGATTAGTGACTAAGTGTATTTACATCAAACCCCTTGATGTGAGTGAAAAAAAAAAATGATTTGTTTATATATATTTACAATATTGTATGTAAATATATTGTAAGTACTAATATATATATATATATATATATATATATATATATTATGAAAAAATTACAAGATGATTGTTTTATATTATGATAAATTTTCTAAAAATTTTGATTGATGAACATATTTAGATCATAATCAAAATTGAGTAAAAATTATAAATTCTTCTTTACAATTAGTTAGATTATGAAATATTTTTGTAGTATTTCATCTATAAATTACATTATACTTACAAAAATCAAGTGTTAAAAGAAATACGTTACATCAAACTCTTGAAGAAATACATAATAGAGTATGTTATTATTTTCTCTCTAAGCTAAAAGAGTCCGACCAATGTTAGTGGTCCGTCAGTGATTTCCCTACATAAATATTATCCACTACATTAATAATGGACCCAATATCATGTTTGTTTTCCTTTTTGTCAACTTTTCATTGATTAACACTTAATGTTTTTCTATTACATTGAGTTTGAAGAAATACAAAGTTGAGTATACTATTATTTTCTCTCTAAGTTAAAAGTGTCTCAACCAATGTTAGAAGTCTGTCGATGATTTCCCTACATAAATATCATCCACTACATTAATAATGGACCCAAAGTCATGTTTGTTTTCCTTTTTGTCAACTTTTCATTGATTAACGACCTAATGTTTTTCTATTATATTGAGTTTGAAGAAATATAAAGTTGAGTATACTATTATTTTCTCTCTAAGTTAAAAGTGTCTCAACCAATGTTAGTAGTCTGACAATGATTTCCCTACATAAATATCATCCACTATATTAATAATTGACCCAAGGTCATGTTTGTTTTCCTTTTTGTCAACTTGACATCGATTAACGACTTGATGTTTCTCTATTACATTTTTTTTTTTAACATCACTTTCTTAATAAGATCAATGCATGATAGACTCCCCTTTCCTATAGGTTATATATTCATATATGTAGCTTTCTTAATTGTCAAAATAGTAGCTAGAGCAAGGCAAATCCATATGTCTATTTCCAACTATCTCCTTTTACTAAATATGTATTCATTGCCCCCACACAACATGGATATATCCATATATGTGGTAACTTAAATGTTGTTTATGGTAGTACGATAATATCACGGATATAAGTTAAATAAACAATGATAATCACTTTTTTAATTCATTCAAACGTATTCACTATTTCTAAAACAAGTTGTCAATGTGTATTACTAAGGTCGATAATCTAATCATAAATCATATATAATATCCTCTATCAAAGATAATCTAACCAACTTACATAAAGATAATATTACTTATATTGCACAAATTAATAGAGGATTTATAAAAAGCTACAAAACTAATTATATTCCCTCCAAAATCTTTTATCTTCATGACTTCCAAGAGAAAAGTGAAAATGATTAGTAGATCCGATTATTATAATTTAAAAGATTTGTCCACAAAAGTATCATCATCTATTATATTGAAAAAGTTAAGATCCATTATTGGAATGTGAGGATTTTGAAATCCACAAATTGAAGTATTGAAGATATTATAAACAGATCGATATGAGGGAGAAAATGGTGGTATTGAGAGATTGTTATCTTTTTTTCCTTCTTCTAAGTTTTATGAGTTTTATTAATAAGATTTTTAACAAGACGGTTTTAATGATCAAATTATTATTATTATTTTAAATATTATAATTCTTTTCTTTCCTTACCATGTTTTTCTTATTAAAAGATTTCAACGAGATAACAAAAGGAGAGAGGGGGGGAAGTCTAATGCTAGTTCTTATTGAAACTTCTTTTATCATCCCACATAGGAGGAATGGTAAAAATATTCTTATGACTTTTAAGGGAGAGTGTTGTGAAATAAGAAATTGTGTTACAAGAATTTGCCAGAATATGATAATTTGTAATCATAAACAACATAGTTCTTGGTATACATAATTAATTCAAATTTCATCCCGACCATCTATAAAAGGGAGACCTACTAATAAAATATGTGAATGATTCTCTCTTTAAGCATTCTATTTGTTCTTTTTCTAGTTTTACTACTCAAATTCAAAATCCACCCATGTAAGTTATAACTCCTTTGACTCAATCAACCTAAATTTAATCTAAACAAAACTCTTTCAACATGACTAAGAGTGTGTTTGATAGTGATTCTAAAAAGTGTTTTTAGTCTTTCTAACACTTCGAAAATTTTTATTTTTTAAGTATTAGAAAAGTTAGAAACACTTCCTAGAATCAATGCCAAATGCACTCTAACTTGATCTAACCAAAACTCAATTCAAATTTGGAAAAAATAAGGTCGGACTTGGGTTGAATTTCTCGAATTAAAAGGCAGTTGGAATTTTAGGTCTGGACTGGATTTGGGTTAAATGCAAACCGGACCAAACCTGCAACATTAGGTGACCTCCACATCAAACACCCCACTCTTCCCCACACTGAGGCCCAGTCAGAAAGGCCCAATTAGGTCCAAACATGTAGCCTTAGGTGACGTCCACATCAGACAGTGTCCCCAGTCCCCAACATCAAAGCCCATTAACATGAGGCCCAATTACAACCAAACCTGTATTCTTAGGTGAACTACTCTCCCCAACACCAAAAAAAAAAAAAACAAAGCCCAGTATAAAGAGGCCCAACTACCCACCAAACAGAATTCGCCCAAACCAATTTCTGACCACATTGACGCAATCCTTGGCTGAAACTGAAAGTGAAAGCCACGAAAAAGTTGATGGATGATGTCTAAGGCCGTACATAAAATATGGAGCTTCTTCAAACATAAGGTGCTTATCGGCCACCTGTGGCTTAAATTCACATGAGTCATACTCCAGATTCTTCTTCTCTTTCACATATTTTCATTTAAATTTAATTTTAAAACCTCAAATTCAATTACAATAAATCTAATTATTAGTTTTTTTTTTTTTCACATGTAAATTATAATTAACCTTAAATTGCATTTTATAAAATTTGATAAATCTTAACATATTTAGGATAATAATTCCAACCAGGATATCGTAAGTTTATTCATTCTTATCTATTTTCAATTACTCCTATATTATCTAAATCGTTTCCGCTAGAAGATACGAAGATAGAGAAAAACGAATCAATAAAAAAATAATTGGATTGGATTGGATTGACGGTGATCCTTGAAAGGGAAAACCTTTTTCTGCTGTGACTTCAGTCACCATTGCTTCAGAGGAGTCTCACTGAGTTACTGAGAAGAGATTAGGGAGAAAAAAATGGGAAAAGGAGGGATGTCTCAGGGCGGAGAGGGAAGTGGTGAAGGAGAAGAGAACATGGCAGCATGGCTTCTTGGGGTTAACAACCTCAAGATTCAACCTTTCATCCTCCCTCCTCTTGGTAATCATCTTTCTCTCTCTTTTTTTAACATAACTTGATATGATGAAATTGCTGTTCTTGAGTTTGATGTTTTTTCTGATATATTTGGATTAAATTTTATTTTTTTCAAGTAGTTTCTTGATGACCCTTTTTCGCTTTTCCTCAATTTCTTTCAAACTTTTTATTTTTCTCTCTTTTTTCTTGTTGATTTTTTTTTTTTTTTTGGAAGGTCCTCATGATGTTAGAGTTAGGATGAAGGCTGTTGGTATATGTGGAAGTGATGTTCACTACCTCAAGGTAAAACCCTCCTGAGATTCAAAAATTTTGTATATTCTTTTAGGATTCAATTGGGCTATGTTTGGTTGCTGAGACAATGAAGGAAAAGGCAAAGAAATAAAATATTGTCAATCTTAAGTGTGTTTTTGTTCTGAAAGGGGCAAAGAAATGAATTCTTTGTGTCTGGAATCACAGACAGTGGGGGAATATACCACTGATAGCTACAGGTGTACTTTATTTTCCTCTGTTTTCTGAGCAACCAAACAAAGGGAGTATTTAAAATAAGGGGGTCCCCCCTTTGTTCCCTCCATCTCTTGACCTCTAGTCTTGTGATTGGTATTTTCAGAAATTGAGATGTGCAGATTTTATTGTTAAAGAGCCTATGGTGATCGGCCATGAATGTGCTGGGATCATTGATGAAGTTGGTACCCAGGTGAAGTCTCTGGTGCCAGGGGATCGAGTGGCATTGGAGCCTGGAATCAGTTGCTGGCGATGCCAACTCTGCAAAGAAGGCCGATACAATCTGTGCCCTGAGATGAAATTTTTTGCTACACCTCCTGTTCATGGTTCTCTTGCCAATCAGGTTAAGAAACCTCGAGCCTTAAGCTTTGCAATATATAATCAAATTAATGAATCTACTTGTTTGGTATAGTATTCCCTTTCACAACAATTCATAGCTGTCTGACTTAGAAATTTTATGATCGTGATTCAAAGAGCATTAAACCACGATGATGAAATCACTTGATCCCATTCTTGTTTTGTGAAGCACAGATGCAGGATAAAAATTTCTTGAAGCATCAAAATATTAATTTGAAGACAGTGAATTGAATGGTCTTTCAACTCTATTGGGAAAACTCTTTAACCTTTAATCAAATTTTAAAACTCAAAACGGCATCGAATTATTTGGATTTAAGATTAAATTATGGCTCATGATATCAATAAGAAAAGGGATTATCATAAGAACTGGACATTGATATAAGGTTTGATAGTAGTAGTCAAGTAGATATCTGGGGTTTGATGACATAAGATGAAGTAAACCGAAAGATTCATTTAGGCCAACCTGAATTAGTTGAGGTAATTTTTTGTTGGGTTTAGTATGATGTATGCATACCTTTCATATTCATATTTCTTGGATATAATGCGTAGCATTAAAAATGATTTGCATTTTTTTGATTGTGGGTCGTGCAGATTGAACCCCGTATAAAAATTTGGGGAAATTAGAGGCTGTCTTAATGAACCATTCTTTCCTGTAGCAGGTGGTGCATCCTGCAGATCTATGCTTTAAACTGCCAGATAATGTGAGCTTGGAGGAAGGGGCAATGTGTGAGCCGTTAAGTGTCGGTGTTCATGCTTGTCGCCGTGCTGATATAGGTCCAGAGTCGAATGTATTGGTCATGGGTGCAGGGCCAATTGGGCTTGTTACAATGCTTGCAGCTCGTGCTTTTGGAGCAGCCAGAATTGTCATTGTGGATGTGGACGATTACCGGTTATCTGTTGCAAAGGATCTTGGTGCAGATGAGATTGTTAAAGTTTCGACAAATATTCAGGTTCTGATATTTCCGTCTTGAAAAATTCTATTCATTACATCACTAAATAATCTGCTTCAAATTCCTCAATCTACAGGATGTAGCTGAAGAAGTGGTGCAGATACATAAAGCTATGGGAGCTAGAGTGGATGTGAGCTTTGATTGTGCCGGCTTTGATAAAACCATGTCAACTGCTCTAAGTGCCACTTCTACTGGTGGCAAAGTTTGTCTTGTGGGGATGGGGCACAATGAAATGACGGTTCCGCTTACTCCTGCTGCTGCAAGGTACTTGATCTAATTTTTCATTGTGAAAGTCTTGGAGTTGGAAACATGGTCACAAATTTAGGGTTTATGAATCTTTTGGAGTGGGAATTGATTTGGTGTTCAGGATTTAATTAGAAATTTTTTGGGGAAAAATTGAGAAGCTAATGGCATAGAAAAAGAGCATGTAGAAGCATTCAAGGAGTGATTTCAAGCAAAGAGAAAGAAATGGATTACAAATGGTTTTAGTGGGAAAAATGATGCAATTTGTCATTCTGCGTTACTATTTGGAAGAAATTTAGAATTTCTGCAGATGATTGGTGTGTTTGGTTCGCAAGGAAAGTTCTTCCATTTGGATGAATTTTCTTAAGAAACAAACACATCCAATTTGGATTGAAAGATGAGCTTGATGGGAGTGTAAGTGGCTGTTGCCTGGTTTCCCCAAAACCTAAAATGACAATTTAGGTTTAAATAGTGAGGAGAGAACTCAATCCAATTGCCAAAATTTCACATAGTACTGAAGATGGATCGATCAAACTTGAGGTCAGATTGATTAGGAAACAAGGCACAAAGAAACTTAGCTAGAAACAGCTATCCAATGACTCCCAAATTCTTTTTCAAAAAAATTAAGGTAACCATTAATTTGAAAAATCCCGTTGATTCATTTTTGTTCATTCACCACCTCAACTACTTACTTTGGTCTTTAAGCATTTTCGACAGCCTTGATCTTCATTAGTCAAGTAGTCCAAGGAAGGATTCAAAAGACCCGAGCAAGGAGTAAGCATAGGAATTTTAATCCAAAATTGTCAACCTAGCTAAATAACTCACAATCCGATACAAGGGATGTTTCTCAAGACCTGTAATTGAAGTTTGAAAGTGGAAGAATTTTCAAAACTTATGATTTGATGACATGAATTCTCACTTTGTTTTCCTTCCCTCGTGTGTTTTTATGTACTTAATAATTACAATCTTATTTTACGAATGGCAGGGAAGTTGATGTGGTTGGTGTGTTCCGGTACAAGAACACATGGCCGATATGCATCGAGTTCCTGAGGAGTGGGAAGATCGACGTGAAGCCCCTGATAACACATAGGTTCGGGTTCTCCCAGAAGGAGGTAGAAGAAGCCTTTGAAACCAGTGCTCGTGGTGGTACTGCCATTAAGGTCATGTTCAACCTCTAGACTCAGCCGGCCTGCTTTTATGTAAATATTTATTTGAATAAAATGGATTTAAAAATAAATGGTATGAATAAAACAGTCAACAGTCTAACAGTATAGATGGTGATGTGATTTCCATAAATTGTAGTCTCTACCAATCACTATGTAGAAATAGTTGCTATGGTAAAAACCCCTAATAGTTTGATGTTTTATTCGCTTTCAAATTTTCTCTAGTTGTTGAGTCTACATTCTTAGTTCTTGATTACGAAGAAATCATCACAATAATTATAATTGTAATCTTGAATTAAACACGTCTATTCAGTTAAGAGAAGTCGATTGCATGTAAAATTCAGGAACTTTTTTTTTTCCCCAATCCATCGACGACAACTTCCACTGTTATGGTTGGTCCCTACAAAAGATGGCAGCAAAGACTACCGTAGTTTATACGGTGGGACCTGGAAAAAGATTAATGTTTGAATCATTGGTGTTTTACAACTTAAAACATAAATGAGTTGGTGGTGATTAGGTATGATAAAGTTTGATATGATTTGTTAATACTGTTTGAATCTAATATATTTTTCAAGGGTCTGATTTGAGTATAATCATATTTGAATTAAATTCATTTAATTCATATAGGCTTGTATAACTCGATTAATGAATAGGAAGTTATTTTTTGGTTAACTTGTATAACATAAATTTGATTTGAATTAACTTATTTAATAATCGTGTTGATTAACTTGATTATTTATATAAACTTATGCAAAATTGTATTTTATTCTTCAACTTAAAAATAGTTTTGAAAAACAAGTTTAAAAAATATGGCCAAATAGATTCATGTTTCGCTTTAGTTTTTAAAAACCAGTGAAAATAATTTTTATTTGTTCTTCGAAAATTGATTTTTATTTTATTTTGTTTTTAAAAATTATTTTAAGAGAATAATGGTAGAATAGTGTTAAAAAATTTTAAAAGCAGTTTTCTAATTTTAAAAACATTTTTTTTTTAAATCACACAGCAAACATAATCTCTAAAATTTTCAAATCACAAAATTAAACTATTTTTTTAGCATTTTTAAATCAAAACGACCTTCGAGTATTTAAATATATTCTGTCACAAAGTAGGTGTTGTTAAATTAAATTAATTCAAAAGTTAGTTTTGTGTGAATTGATCATGAAGTTTATTATGTTAAGATTTTAAATTCATTATTTTGTTAAGATTTTAAATAATCGATTGAAAAGTTAATTAAGCAATTACCCGTCATTGCTATACGATTTATAATTTTTTTTAGATATTTGATGCTATATTACAATGTTTTAAAAAATAATATAAGTTTTTTTTTAGATATTTGATGTTATATGAGAATGTTGTTTGTTTCAAAAATAATTTTTAAAATACAATTCTTGAAAATAATATTGAAAATTATTTTTAGGAATAAAATTATATTGAGATAATTATCTAGGTATATTGTTCATAAAAATATTACGAATTTATTTAGGAATAAGATTATTGAGATAATTATCTTGGTATATTTTTTTTATAAAAGTATTATGCATTTATGCACCATGAAAAATTCTCAAAATATTATCTATATTTTAAATACTTTATAAATATGCTTCAAATCTATTCTAAAAATAATCCGATCCTATAATACATTCTCAAAATGGTGAAAATTTTGAATTGTATATCAAATTGACCCATTAACTAAACAATTTTTTTTTTTTTTATTAACCAAACAAGATTTTTTTTTTCTTTAAATTAGTTGAAAACTACATTTTGAAAAGAGAAAATTGGGTTTGACTCACTAATTTTAAAAAATATGAAAAAGGAACCCTAATTTTTACAAATCAAATTTATCTTCATCTATTTAAAAATATTTTTAAACACATATTTTTTTATAAATCAGATAATTATTTTCTAAATTGACTTTTTAGTTGTAGTTAATAATACTAATTGACAATCATTTTTACCACGATAACTTATTTGAAATCAATAAAATAAGAAATCTTAAAAATTTAAAATATAGTTAAAATTAAAAAGCTCAAAATATAAAAATAGTTGTAGTTAATAATACTAATTGACAATCCTTTTTACTACGATAACTTATTTGAAATCAATAAAATAAGAAATCTTAAAAATTTAAAATATAATTAAAATTAAAAAGCTCAAAATATAAAAATAAAATATTAACTTTTACTTTGTTAAATCACATTAATAAAAAATATATATTTGATAAAGAATTGGAAATATAATAAGAATCAATCATTTATTTTTTAAATTTTTAAATTTTTTGTTTTAATTGTATTTAACTTTAAGTATTTTAGTTTTAATTGCATTTTAATTTACTTCTCATATTATATAATAACAAATTTATAATATATTTATTTGTAAGATATTTTTATTTGATTAAAATGATAAATTAATTTTTTTGATAATTTTATTTAATATTATAAAATAAAAGAGTATTTCAAGAAATAATTATTTAATTTATGAAAAAATGTATTTTAAAATATTTTTAAATAAAATTAATTTATAAAAGTTGATATTTCTTTTTTAAAAAAAAAAGAAAATTAAAAAAAATTAGCCAATGAAGACCACTTTTTCACATTTGTACTAAAATCATATCTTGAAGATGGGTTTACAAAACTTGTACCGTTTCAAGATGCAACTTCAAATAATTCCTTTTAGAAAATAAAAACACGTGGACATGAAATGGGCTCATTTATGTTATGTGGAGCTGCCACGTGGAAACTATTCTAGACAACAGAACACTACCACACCTGATCCTCTCTCCCTCACATTTCGTCCGTCGCCACCACACCATTGCCGCCGCCACTCCCCCCCATCCGGTCAGTCTCTTTCGATATTCTCTCCGCTTTCTCTCTCAATTCAAATGATATCTATGCCTTCGGTTTTTAGGTAAAACACCTGACTTCGTGCTTGTTTCGTTGATTTTTGCTTTGTTTTAAAGATTGATTTGCCCAATTTACACAATTCATACTGTAAATTCCCCATTCTTTAGCTTCAATTCCACAGTTTTTATGCTGGTGATGGATTTAGCCTTGACCTTTTGTAGTTGATGGTGATGTGTGAGTGGGATATGAATAAAACCCATCTAAGATCAACATACATTATCAGAAAAAATCAATTGGAATTTGTTGTAATTGAAGGGCCAAACTGGCTCTCTATCCCATTTTCTGAGAAAAGGAATACACTGAAGTAGCTTGAGGAGGGTGTAATTTACAGTAATTTTCCATTTCTTGCCCTCATTTTTTCAGGAACAGAAATGAAAGTTTAGGTTAGAATTGGTCCTATAACATCAGCTAAGGCAATAGCTTCCATTTTCTTGAATGCCCCAATTACGGTTGATGGATTTCTACCCATGTTAATGCACTTGCTACCGTTCACAACTTGTATTATTTCTTGTTTAGGCTTCTAGTACTGTGATCTCAACCTTGTCTTCACTATTTGCAGAAAAAACGATTCATCTAAATTGAACTTATTTTTCCTTTTCTTGCTTCTCAAAGGTTTTAGGTTGATAGGCTGTTTTATTAACTTGTTTCTCAGGTGGTTAAACCACCGGAGTTTAAGGCTATGTTTGGTTCTCGGAAAGTACAAAGGAAAGAAAAAAAATGCTAAGGAAAATGATTTTCTCATGTTTGGTTGTCCTATAAAATATTTCAAAGAAAATTAAATATAATTAAAATTAGTTAAAAACTTATGCATTTTAAAATTATTTAATCTTTATATTGATGAGTTAAAATAAATAAAATGAGTTTGAAGTAGCAAATAAAAATAATTTATCATCTTTAACTCTATTTTTTATTTTCCTTTATTTTTTCTTTCCTTCCACTTTTCCTCTCTATTTTCTTTCCCTCACATTTTCCCTCAAATTTTCCGGGAACCAAACATAACCTAAACTTCATTATGGAATGGAATTTACATCCGCATTAATGTCTGGCATCAACTGATTTCCTTTGTAGAAGAAGGATCACACTGCTCTATAAAAGTTGTAACAATGCAGGTGGACATTTATACTAATTATATGCTTTACATGTATCCATAACACCGTACTCGTGTTTCATTTCCAATTGAGCAAAAATGTAGAGAAAATTCACATGCCAAAGCGAAAGTTCATATATAAATGTTAAGAGAGGAATTGATGCATATGTTGGTTGCACATGATCCCGTTTTCCAAGCATGCCTAGATTATTCAAAATTATATAGAGTGAGAAAGAAGTAAAAGATTATTACAAAGTATTGAAAATCGAGCAACTCCCAATAGTCAGGTTGGAGATGTTGTTTCTTTATTTATTTAAACACATTTCTGCCATGTGCATTGCCTGCTCATTTAACTCTTCATTCTTCCTGTTAAGAAATTCTCCTCTTGTAGTCTTATGTAGGGGATTCTTCCAGGAAAGGCCCTCTGATCAACGACGAAGGTATTGGAACCTTCAATGGCACATTCTTTGAGTTTGCCCTCTACTTGTCTCCTCAAATTTGGTTTAGCTACTGGAACCAGGATTTCACATGGGAAATGTAGCATGTTGGCTTCAAGATCCTCACCCAGGTTTTTTAGTGTCCAAGCTGTGCAAGAGAATGAAGGTCCTCGAAGGCTAGTTGACATTATCCGAATTGTGCCACAGCTCTCAAGAAACTACTTTCAAAGTCCTTCTCGAAGGGCACTTTTTGGGGGAATCTCCTTGTTAGGTGGCTTTTATGTGGCACAGACAATTTCTCTGTCCTTTGGAGCTTTAGGAGTGAACGATGTAATTGCTGCAGTATTATGTGTTCTCATCACAGAGTATGTGACTCGGTTTTATTACAGCCGTCCAAAGGTTACTTTTCCCCTTGCTCTTCTCAATAATTTCAAGATGGGTTTCACGTATGGCCTCTTTATTGATGCTTTTAAGCTTGCTAGTTAAGCCCTAGGAGCCATTTGAGCTGCTTGCCTTCTTGAGCAACATGCTATCTTTCAACATTAGCTGTTCTAATTCTCTAGTTTTATTTTAGAAGATAGTCTTCCCATTTGAATCCTTCCATTGTCTTCCTTTTTGATCAATCATCTTCTGCTCTTTTTCTGATTGACATCCTAAGCTCCTTTTTTCTTTTTCTCTTTTTTGGTTGCTTCACTTGTAAAATTTGTAATATATATGAAATCAAATTCTTCCAAGGCAATTTATCTCTTCTCCTGCCATAGAATTTTTTCTTCCTTGGAAAATATTTTGGTTAATGATTCCTATTAGGTACCCCATATCTGTATAGTACTGTTTGCAGTGAAAACAAAAAAATTTGTTGACATAAAGAGATGTTTCTCCTTTTGGCATTTACAGTCTGTATGGCTTGTTAGCTTTCAGTGGTGTGTTTCACATCAGAAGAACTGCTTTTGTAGCATTTGCAATTGCTATTGACTACAATATTTTGCAATTTGTGTAATGTGGTAAGATCATTTTGGAGTAGATGTTATTTCTGAATTTAGCATGCTCTATTTATTAGGATGGCTCTGGCCCATTTTGGGAATGGAATTATGGAACTCATGAATTAGTACTTATCTCAACTAGTATGATATACAATTAAGGAAGATGAGGCTCATGTGAGTTCCAACTTGCTCTCTCCTTTGTTTTGCTCAATGCACACAACAATGGTTGGTCGCAATTGGAACTCCGGAATAGAGAATGGAAAGGGAAATCAATTCCATTTCATTCTTTAATGTATTTAGATCACTGGAATAGAAGATGGGAATGAGAAATCAATTCTATTTCCGTTCATTAGTATGTTTGGATTATTTTTTAGAATGAGCATGAGAATAAAAAATTCATTAATATGAAATCAAATCCGACTTTCACTAGGATTTTGATTTATTTCTTCTACATCATATTGTTATTCACCACGATTCTCATCCTATTTTCATTCCTACTCTCACGTACCAAACACACCCTTATACCTCTTCCACAATGACTTTGTAGAGTGCTAGTTGGGATGGATTGGGATTTCAGGGATGGGTTCTTTATTCCAACACTCCCTTATGTTCCATCACTCATATTCATTGTCTAATCCAATGTTTACAAGGAGAAGTTGATGGGTCTCTGGGCTTGGATTAGATGAAAATAAATGGAAGAGAAAATGAGAAGTGTTATTGAGGGGCTCTCCTCACCAAGGACGAAAATATCGGGATATATCGTCGATATATCGTGTATCGGAGAAGGTGGATACGATATATAGACAAGATATATCGTCTAACGGAAATATCGGGGATATATTGGTAATTACGGATATATTGGTGATACAAGCAAAATATCAATCCTAAATGAGAAAAAATAGCTGAAATTTCGGAGATATATTGGGTATATCCAAGATATATTGGTGAAAAATTGGTAAAAAATTAAATTATTATAAAGAAGTTAATTTTAATTATCTTATAATTTATTTTGTATATTCCTATCAAAAAAAATTATCTTATAATTTATTTTGTATACTAATTAAATATAAAACAAATATAAAATCATAAATAAAATTATCCATATTTTTAAATAAAAATATTTTGTATCAAAATATATAAATATTTTAAAATAAAAATCATAAATATATTTAAATAACTTATTAGTACCTTTGCAATAATTTAGTTTTAAATTAATAATTTTATTTTATTTCGATATTCAAGTGTAATAATAGTATATTGAGAATAAATTAACTTAGTATATTTTTAAATTAGTATAACATTGAATTTAAATTAGTACATTTTTATAATTAATTAATATATTTTCAATAGAGGTAAGTAAATTAATTTAATATAGTAATATATTTAAATCATATAATTAGTATATTTATAATAATTTAACTCATAATGAGTCTATACTTACAAAATTCACATTTCTTATTAGTCAGACACTATATAATTAAATTTAATATCACAAATCATATCATACATATATTAATTTATTCAACAAAACAACTTTAAAATATTTATTATACTTTTAATTTCATTTTTAAAAGTTTTTTCTTACATTTTCATAAGTTTTGATGAGTTTTTGGTCTATCAATATCATGTTTCAAAATATACGTCGATATATCTCCGATAAATCCGTAAAATCCAAGTATCGATATATTCATGATTACCAATATTTTTATCCTTACTCCTCACAACACTTTGTTTTGGCACCCAGAATTTTGGGTTTTTTTTTTGTCTAATGACACTTTAATTATTACATTTCTGTCTAAAAGACTTTTAGAAAGAATTGGACAATTAGTGTTTGGGTGTAAAATTCCACATAATAAAAAAGTAATTTTTGGAAGAACCATATATCTTAGTATTAGTCTAATAATTATTTCAAGGGATTTTTAAAAATTTTAAAAGTAATTTTTTAAAAATATCTAATTTTTGTAAAGAAAGCACTTTTAAGCGTTAAAAAAATTCTTTTGTAGTCTATTTTTGGACTACACTTGCACCATGTTTTGCAAAGGTATCAGATAACAAGATGGTTTTTCATAGCAAAATCCCAAGTTAGGAGATGCAAGCAAGTGATTATAGCATCCACGTAATGTTTAATTGAACTAAGACACTGAAATTTAAAAAATAGAGAAGAATTAAAAATAGTTGTCAAAAACACAATTTTTTATAATAGTTTTTTTTTTTAATTTTTTTTAAATAGAAATTTGAATGTTGTCAATCTGTTTTTTGTGATTTTAAATATTTTTTAAAAATTATTTTTATCTTTAATATCTCTGTTCTTGGATTGAGTTTTACTTCTTCCTTTATCCATAGGCTATGGTGGGATATTCAGCAAGAAGCTTTGTTCAAGTTGTATCTCAAAAGTGAGAATAAAGTAGATTCCACTTATATGGGTGAAATGGGGCGGGTGTTTTTGGATATCTATATTACTTGGGATAAATTTAAAATTTAAATAAATAGGTTTGGAATAAGATTGAAATTTTCTTTAAAATCCCAAGGCGGGTTTTAATATTATCTTCGTCTTGTTTCAACTTGTCCTGATTATCTATATAATTAATTTAATTTAATTTTAATTTTTCTATTTTTAATAATACTAATAATAATAATATTTTTCATTCAAATAAGTTATAAAAAATTATAATATTTTAATTATTTATAAAATATGTTTATTTTAATATAATTAAAAATTTTAAAAATAATTTCATTTTTTTTATAAAAAAAAAAAGTTAAATGGATTGACGATATAGAAAATTCGCATACTTGCGCCACCTTGCCTTACTTAATTTTTTTAATAAAATGTGAATGAGAATTATTTTAAACAAATAGGGCAGAGTTAGGATATGAATGACCCATCTCAAACACCGTTTCATTGTCACTTCTATCCACAAGTGAATCATTAATTGAAGACATTGGTATTATCAAAAAATAAGTGAAAGCAATTAAAAATAATTAAAATACATAAAAATAACAAATTTATTTTTAAAATCAGTTTCCAACCAAACTAAAACCTTCTCTTCTAAGATTATCTTCATCGTGTAAAGAAATATTTTTTATCCATCTAACAATTATCTTTTCATAAAAAGGAAATAGCAATACCAAGTTTCACTAAGGATTAAAAGAGAGGTTTGGTTGATGATATAAGTTGTTGATTAAATTATCAAGTGTATTGAGCACTAAATTTTCAAATTTGATCATGCTATGTCTGGTATAACATGGTTTGGTGGATATAGATGAGATATAATGAGAGAGAATATATTATATCCTTTATTTTATGGATAACAAAACAAGATATATCTTTTATGTGATATATAACATATTAAAATACATAGGGGTGGGTTGGTCAAACCTAATTCGAATCCAATTAGATGTATGTGTGGGTTTAGACAAATATTGAAAATATTTTCAATATTTGAATTGAGTTTAGTTTAAGTTTTTTTGATCCAAACTCAATTTGGGTTGAATTTGGATTAACATTCTAATATTGCAAACCTAATCGAACTTGATTTTTTATAATATTTATAATGTTTATTATTTTACTATATAATAATATTCATTTTCTTTTTAGATTTTGAAGAAAAAAATCAAATTGTAATTATATAACTTTTTTTTTTTAAGAAGATACATAAGTGTCTTTTTTAATTAATCTTAAAATTTTATATTATTTACTATTTAAATTTTGATATAAATATATAGAAAAAAAAGTTTTTCAAATTAAAACCATTATAAATGGATTTTGAATCATGCAATTTAATCAACTTGACTAACCAAAGTTTAACTTGATCAACCTAAGTTTAACTCAACCATCCGAGTTTAGCTTTATCAACCCGAATCCAACTCAAGTTTCAAAATATGAGGTTGGGTTGGATTTGAGTTGTATACCTCGGGTTAGGTATGGTTGAGTTTGAGTTGATTGTTTCTTAATTTAAATTAGACTCAAGTTAGTTATCAATTCAACTAATTCGCCCAAGTTGTAGTCTTACTGGAAACATATAATACCATGAAGTGAGATAAGACATGTATGATTAACAATAAATTTTTTCTCTTCTTTATTTATTTATTTATTATTTTTTAATAACTTTTTTCATGTATGGCACTTTAAAAAAATTAATTAGAAAAATTAAAATTTTCGTTCAAAAAATGACATATTTTATATTTATAAAATTTTGAATATATTATTATTAATAAAGAAATAAAAATTATTTACTTGAAATAAAATTTTGTGGAATATTGAGAGAGAGAGAGAGTGAGAGAGATTTTATAGTTTTATAAAACCAAATATTGGGAAGTAATATTTTTATTTAAAGAATGCTAAATCATTATATTAAATATTTTACACTTTTTTTAATATATATTTTGATAAATTAAATATAAATATGGTATAAAATATCTCATTGCATATTTCATTAACAAACTAAATTAAGTAGTAGCTTTTATTTAATATCTTGATTTTTTATTATCTAAAATTATTTACTCATCATAGGAATTTTTACTAAATTTAATTAATAGTAATTTGAAAATAATTAAAATTAATTACGCTTTTTATATAAAAATACTATTTGAAAATTTTGAAAAACTACCTTTACCTTGATAGAAGAAATTACATTGTTCTACTCTAATTCAAATTATATATATATAATTATCTCCCTTGTTTATTCATTATCGATTCGGCTATGGAGGCCGATTGTGACTGGGCTTGGCTCCCCAAGAATTTACTGCATTCCATATTAGACCAACTACAGCCAATGGAAGATGTTATCAGATTCAGCGCCGTTTGTACGGAATGGCGTTCTGTTGTGGTATCGAATATCGGAAGTCGCTCTCTTTATCAACGACAAGTTCCATTCTTGATCAGCCGTACAGGAGATAATATCGGTAATTTACACAGTGTGACTCAGAAGAAGATGTATAAATGGCGGTTTCCGGTGCCTGACAACATGAAGTGCTGCAGGTGCTGCGGCTCGTCCCTCGGTTGGTTGATCATGATTGATGACACCATGGAGGTCATCCTCTTCAATCCCTTCTCCGGCAACACCATTACTTTTCCTCCCATCCGAAATTTGGTATTTGAGAAACTTTGTAAGTTAGAATATGAAGATATCTGTAGCCTCCTAATGCAAGAAGAATATGGGGAAGAAGAATTAGAAATGGCATTTGATTTAGAAGATGATGATGAAATACAAGGAGAAGAAGAAGAAACGCATGAAGAAGAAGGGAGACAGGTATGGTGTGAGTATCGCATAATAAAGGGTGTATTATCTGCAGATCCAGGTGGAAGTCCAGATGATTACGCACTAATGGTTATATATGGTGTAGAATACAAGTTAGCCTTCATTAAATCTGGTGATGAAGATTGGACTTACATTGACAATGAAACCAGTGGCTTTGATTATCTCTTTAAGACAAGTCCTCGTGTTAAGGGTTTTCGCTATTTCGAGGATATCCTTTATTGGAAAAACCTGTTTTATGCCGTGGACGGTCGCGGCAAACTTCTAACTTGTGACATCAATACCACTTTGAGGGTTAAGCTTGTTGATGTTCCAAAGGGAGGATTTGGGATCAACACTACTTCTAGTTCAACTTCTTTTCAACAAGTTGTCGAAAGTCTTTTGGGCAATGAAACAATTTTGTCAGCCTTTCTAGTAGAATCTGTTGAAGGTGATTTACTCTGGGTTTCCAAGTTTAGGTTTGATCTTCCTACTAAGAAATTTTGCGTTTGTAAGATAGCAGATAATGGTGGGAATGTAGGGTGGGTTAAGGAAGAGGATTTGGGTGATGCTGCCTTATTCCTAGGAGACAACCATTCTATTTCAGTTCGCGCTTCTGATTTTCCAGGATGTCAGTCAAACTCCATATATTTCCTGGATAGGGAGGATGAGGCTGACTGCTTTGATCCTGGTTGTCCTTTTGACATGGGCGTATACAACTTGAAACATAAATCATTTGCACGAGACTACCAATTGAATCCTTCCGAAAGGTGGATGCCACCTCCAATTTGGATATTGCCTACACTCATGTGAAGCCTTTTTTTTTTAGTCAATTTATATGTTACAATTTTCAGATAATAATTTTTAGTCATAGCCTTTATTAGAGACAATTTTTTTTAATCTCTCTAAATTCAAGATCTTTCTATTCATGCCACTCACATGAGATAAATGGAAAAGGGTATTAAAAAAGGGAAAAAAAGAAAAGAAATCAGCCTAAATTTCATGGTACGAATTTACAAAATCTAGGAAGGAAAGACTAATTAATATTTACAATTTATTTTTAAGAAAAGTAATAATTTATATGAGTTAAAAAGTTGAAAATGAAAAAAAAATCAATTAAAATATAATATATATTTTTAAAAATAAGGTAATAGGAGTTTCTTTGAAAAGGTTTCTACTCAATTTAAAGATTTATAATAATATTAAATATTTAAATAAGAATTTAATACAAATAACAATAATTATTTCAGAAAAATTTAATATAAAAATATATGAAAAAACAGTATCTCAAAAATTTTAAATGGACATTATATTCAATTATTTAAAAATAATTTGAAATATTTAATTAATCATCTAATTATTATCTAAAATACCATTTTTACTTATCATATTGTAAACATTAATTGACAATTAGACTCCTCCACTTAATTATTTTTCTTCCTTTTATATATATATTTATTATTATTATTATTATTATTATTTTATTTGGATTTTTTTTAGAAACAAACACCTAAGAAAAGTTGAGAACTTTTTTTTTTCATAAATAAATATCTTATTACAAAAGTGAGGTAGTTTGAAGAGTGTGGACATTAAAAGTAGGTAAAATCTTAACGTACCGTAGATGAGTTTAAATTTGCTGGAAATAAGGTTTATGATTTTTTCTATAGTCTTTTTATGACTTTTTTTTTCAATGACTAATTATTTAGGGTTTTTTTTTTTTTTTGCTTCATCTTCAATTTAGGAGATAGAGATACAAATAAAAAAGTAACATATTGTTGTTTTTAATTTTTTTTAATGTAGAATTCTTAAAGTGATTATTGGTAGTCAAGAAAATCTGAAATGATAAAAATAATAATAATAATAAAATATGTAAAAAAAAGGAAAATATTTATGTGAAAGAATCTAATTTTTAATTGATGTTGATGATATGACAAGTAAAAATGGAATAATTATGACTAATTAAAAGTGTATGTATTTCAAATTATTTTTACATAGATAAGATAATATTGATTTAAAAATTTTGAAAATTTTTTTTTTCATATATTTTCATACTAGTGAGTCAAGATCCACTTTTTTCAATGAATTTACCGTTAATCCATAGATATTTAGTACTTAAAATTTTTTATCTTTCATAATTTTATCTATCAAATAATTAAATTCACCTCTACACCAACTCAAGGGAGCTGTTTGCTTTACTTTGAAATTGTATAAACCTAGCTAGATTTGACTTATTTGATTAAGTGTTTAAATTTTTTTTTTATTGGGTCGTTTTTAATTAATGCCTTAAGTGTAAATCTACTTATTTTTATATATTAAAAACATATATAAGATTAATTATTATTTTTTATTTAGTTTGAAAATATAGCAATCTAATATATTTCAAAATATTGGAATGTATTGTCATAATAAATTTATATAATGATTAATTATATAATTATAAGGAAATTAGTAATGGAGAAATAATTAGATTTCTAAGTAAGTTGGTTACTAAGAAAATGTTAGAAATTCTCCAACTTAATGTTTGGTATATCTTCATATTCATGTGTTTGTGATTAAAACAAACGCTCCATAATTGATATTTATTGATTAGTTTTTTTAAAAAAAAATAGTTGAAAAAGACTATCAAATAGACTATTCATATTTATGTTTTTGTGATTATTATTTTTTTTCAGAACTAATTACAATTATTTTTCTAGTAGATATTTGGTGATTGTTAGTTTATTTTGATTTTGTTGCATGGTAAAAGATTGAAATTATAATAAATTCATTTTTAATATAAATTTTATAGTTCTATTTGTAGAAAACATTTTTGTTTTTCTGAATAAGTTATTTGAAAAACTGTATTTGCTAAAAAAAATTATTAGATATGTTTTCGGATCATAAAAATAAAAAACTCTTTTAAAAAACAACTTCCAACCAAACTAAAATTTCCTCTTCTAATATTACCTTGATTGTATACATAATTTTTTATTATTCAAACAATTGTCTTTTCATAAAATACAAAAGGAAAAAATGTATTTCCATATACTTACATGAATCAAAATGGGAATCAAAGTTTATAAAATATAGATTTCAAGTGATTATCTTAAATCAATTAGCATGTCACACTTTTTGATCAAATGTATTCATTTGATCATTTAATTACTAAATTTTAATGATATAGGTACTACATTTCACCATCTTAAATACTACTTATGATGGATGGATGTATGAAACTTCAATTATTTTTAGAAGATTCATATTTTTGTAATTATTTTTACATTAGTGTATGTAAACACATTTTCTTTGAAATGAGTAGAAATTAAAAATTTTAGTGAATTAAATTACCACTAAATTGATCTTTAAAATTATGATTTCGTAATTCAACAAATTAGGCTTGACAAATGATGGTCCTACACGTGGTCCGTCTACACAAGGCATGTAACTTAAAAAATAACAAAATTTGAAAGATTACAAAATTAAGTCTTTAAGAAAAAAAAAACAAAAAACAAAAAACAAATAATTGAAGTCAAAAGAGAATTAAAAATATTCTCTTATTGATAAGTTTGCTATAAGACTAAATATTTTATTTTTGACAAGTTTCCTAAAAATGGAAAACAAATCTCCTATTGAAGCAAAAAAAAAAAAAAAAAAAGAATAAAAAAATAATAATAAACATTTTTGTTGGCAAAGCTTAAGGAAAGGAGGAGAAAAGTTGCTAAAATTAAGCAACCAAATTCCTTGAATAAAACAATCAAATTTTGGGAATTCACGAAATTGGTACGTACACCACTACTAACAGTTTCCTTGCATGATTCCAAAAATGAACGGTTTTATTCGAAAATGATAAAGGCTTTGGTTTGAAGAATGATTTTAATGAAATAAATTATCATTAAATTGGTCTTAAAAAAAATATGACTCTCCAATTTGAAAAAATTTGGGATCCACAATTGATCCTACACATATTTGACACTTGGCATACATTAAAAGGGTGACATGTGGTCAAATTTGGAAGACTACAAAATTTAGTCTTCCAAATAAGATCAAATCTTCTAAATTATTGTTAAAAGAGAATTAAAAAAATAAATAAATCGACATTTAAAAAAAAAAAGAAACAAATAGTCCTTTTGAAATCAAAAGAGAACAAAATAATAATAATAAACAAATATTCTCTTGTTGACAAATTTCCTTAATGGAGAAAACAAATTGCTAAAATCAAACAACTACATAATTCCAAAATTTGATTCTCTAATTTCACCTGACAAAAAATACTCCACATGGAAAAAAAAAAATCTTTGTAGAAGAAAATAAAGAAAAAAACTTCACAAAATCTCCTTACAAGTCCAAGATTTTTATAGAAGAACTACACATATTTTTAGAACAAGTAAAACAAAAAACACATTTGAAATATGCTTTTTTTTTTCTTTTTCAATAAATAAAATGTTTTCTTCAAGTAATTTTATATTATAAATTTATAAATAATTTTTAGATATACAATTTATTTAAATTAAAAAATTTATTTATTTTATTAATTTTAAAATAAAAATATTTTTTATAGTTTTTTTAAAATAAATCAAACATGATAAAATTATTTTTATTAATATTTTTTTTATTTAATTTTTAATTTTATTAAAAATTATAGTATATTATATTAAGATGAGATAAAATTGTTCTCATGATTTGTTTATTTTTTTTATCTCTACTAAATCTAAAAATCAAAAGGCCACCCACTTCTCTCACTCGGGCATCAAGAAACCCTTTTCTGAAGTTGCCCTCCAGCCGGGAGAATAAAGCCCTTCTCTCACTCTGCCACTCTCAATCCTCGCAGGTACTAATCTAATCATGTTATTATTATTATTTTTGCAACCCCCGTTTGATTCCCAAGAAAATCCATGCCCCATTCGATTTCCGGGAAAATTTATCCTCGTTTGATTTCCGAGAAAATCCATGCAAAACCCCCAAGGAAAACCAAAAAAATTGCTTTTCTTTTGCTCCCTGTGTTTTCTGGATCCGTTTTAGGGGTCTCTTTGCTGTTGTGCCATTGGATTTAAATTTCACGAACCCTAAATCAAAACTGAGAAACGGGAAAAATCAAGATTTTTTTTTTTTCTGTTTTCATTCTCGTTCCCCACTTTTCTCAGCATCCAAACAGGAAAATATAAACGGGAAAAATAAAAAAACTAACAACACATGATAAAAAAAAAAAAAAAGCTCAGATCTGAAAAAAAACATTTTATGGCTTTTTTTGTTCTGTAAACAGTAAAAAATGGAGAAAATATCATTTTGTTGTTTTCTAAGCAGTGCCATTTTGGGAACACGAAGAACAACAAAAATAAAAACAAGTTTCTCAACCACACAAGTTTTTGGTGTTTTTTATTTTCAATAACTGAAAATAGTTATTGAAAACACTAACCAAACAGGCCCTAAATTTTGAAATTCGGCCGGCTATGTTTGGTACAATTATTTACTTATTTTAGGATTTTTTTTAGTAAATTTAATTTGTAAAAATTCAAAAATAATTAAAATTATTACGTTTCTTATCTCAAATCCTCTCTTATATATAAAAATTCTCAATATTTCTCATACATTATATATTTCTTTATATTTTTTCTATATAAAAAAAAATACTCTCAATTAATATACCAAATAAATATTTTCCTAATTTTCTATTAGGATATTATTTTTTTTTTATACTTTCCTTGTTAGTAAGAACTTTCCTATTATTAATTATTTAAATAATTGATTTTTTACATTGAATATTCTATATATATATACCTTTCTTACCATTTTTTTATTTGTATTTTTCTTGCTAAATTAAAAAAATACAAATAAATAAATATTTATAAATTATAATATTTAAAGTCTAAGTATAATTTAAATTTTATTTCCTACTTTAATTCAAACTAATAATAAATTTCTACTCAAATACAAACTTTATATCCTACTTTAATTTAAACTAACAAAAAATAAATAAATATTAATATTTAAATTAAGTACAAATATTAATTTTTTCTAATGACATGATTGATTTAATAAATAATTAGAGTTGGAGAAATTAGGTTTAAATATTTGACAAAATTATATATAACATAATAGGTGAATTTGTTTACAAATTTAAATATAGATTAATTCGAAGAAGTTAATTTGTTTTTGTTCAATAAAAAAATTAAAGAAAATTAAAGATAATACAATAAAATAATAAAATTAAACTTTAATTTTTCTATTCTTTCTTACGTTAATAATAGGAGGGCATATATGTCAATCCAAGTAGTAATAAAATTAGGTTACCTCTTTCTATTCCTCTATATACAGGCTATCGTCTTCCCGGCTTAGTCTTTATCGATTCAGTTATGGAGGACGATTGTGGATGGGCATGGCTCCCCAAGGACTTACTGCACTCCATATTAGACCAGCTACAGCCAATGGAAGATGTTATCAGATTCAGCGCCGTTTGTACGGAATGGCGTTCTGTTGCGGTAGCGAATTTCAAAAGTGGCTCTCTTCATCAAAGACGAGTTCCATTCTTGATGAGTCGTACAAAAGGCAATATCGGTAATTTACAGAGCGTGACCCAGAAGAAGGTGTATAAATTTCGGTTTCCAGTGCCCGGCAATATGAAGTGCTGTGGCTCTTCCCTCGGTTGGTTGATCATGCTTAATTCCACCATGGACGGCATCCTCTTCAATCCCTTCTCCGGCAACACCATTACTTTTCCTCCCATTCGACGATTGGAATTTGAGAAACGTTATGCACTAGAATATCACTATATCCACGGTCTCTCTGCTCTCAAGCGATATGAATATGAAATACGAATACGAGAAGAATATGGGGAAGAAGAATTGGGTTTGAGCCCCGATGACATGACATTTGATTTAGAAGACGATGATGAAATACAAGGAGAAGAAGAAAAAGAAGAGACAAAGATAGGGCGTGAGTGTCGCATAATAAAAGGTGTATTGTCTGCAGATCCTAGCGTATGTCCAGATGATTACGTACTGATGGTTATATATGGTGTAGAAAACAGGTTAGCCTTCATTAAATCTGGTGATGAAGATTGGACTTACATCGATAATAAAACTAGTGGCTTTGATTATCTCTTTCAGACAAGTCCTCGAGTTAAGGGTTTTCGGTATTTCGAGGATATCATTTACTGGAAAAACCTGTTTTATGCCATGGACAGCCGCGGCAAACTTCTAACTTGTGACATCAATACCAATTTGAGAGTTAAGATTGTTGATGTTCCAAAGGGAGCATTTGGGATTGATGCTACTTCTAGTTCAACTTTTTTTCAACTAGTAGTCGAAAGTTTTTTAAATTTTTCAATAATTTGGTCAGCTTTTCTGGTAGAATCAGTTGAAGGGGATTTACTTTGGGTTTTTAGATTTAATTTTCTTAGTATAAAATTTTTGGTTTATCAGCTAACAGATGATGGTGGGAATGTCGGGTGGGTTAAGAAAGAGCATTTGGGTGATGCTGCCTTTTTCCTGGGAGACAACCATTCTATTTCAGTTCGCGCTTCTGATTTCCCAGGATGTCGGCCAAACTCCATATATTTCGCGGACAAGGAGGATGAGACTAAATCGTGTTATCATGGTTATCCTTTTAACTTGGAACATGAAGCAGTTGCACAAGACTACCAATTGAATCGTTCCCAAAGGTTGATACCACCTCCAATTTGGATACTGCCTACATTCATGTGACGCTTCTCTTATTTATTTTTAGTGAATTTATATATTTCAATTTATTTTTAGTCAATTTATATATTCCAATTGTAGTTAAATCATATGATTTTATAATCCATTAGATTAAAATCCAAGATCCTGCTTTTCATGCCACTCACATGGTCGTGGCGTCGGAGATTAATGGAAAGGGGTATTCAGAGAAGGAAAAGAAACCAACCTAAATTCCATGATACAAAAATTAATTTTTGGCAAATCATTGCTAAAAGAAAGAATGTCAATAACAAAAGGGGGAAAGGACTCAAAAAAATGGAATGAAGTACAAATCATACTCATTGAAATGTATACTCAAAATAAATAAAGGATGATCCATAGCATGCCTTTTTAACATGTATCAAATACTAGGAATTGGAAGAAGGAACAACATTCCAATCAATAATTTACCACAATTCATAATTTTAATTTAGGGGTTATTTGATTAAAAGAGTTGTTAAAATTAAAAATAGAAATTTAGAAAAATGACATCCCTCTTTTCAAAACATGAAATATGATCCCTTTGGGTAAAAATATTCTTCAATAATTTTTTAGTCCTTATCTCATATTCAACTCTTTTAGGCTAAAAAGTCTTAAATATGTGATAGGGACAAACTTATCAATCAACACATAAAAAAAACGACATTCTTAGCAAAACACAAATTTAAGCTTTACAATCGAACCGATAGGATATGCATATCCAAATATATCATATCTTAAAATCATATTTTAAAATATGATTTCTAATGAGATTCATATTTAATGGGATATATTATGTTTATATTTAATTTTTAAAATAAATAAAAAATAATATAAAATATATATCATTTTCAATTTTTAAAATAAAAATTGTATCAAATTCCAATATTTTTTACTTAAAAAATTAAATTTTCTATTATATTTGACAATATCTGTGGTTAAACTTTATAAACAAAAAAAAAATTATGTTATGTTATGTTATTCAATATATAAAAATAATTTATATATTATATATTAATATTAGTTTATAAATATTTTTATTTTTTATTTTTTAATAATAAATTTAATTTATCACAATTTTTTATTTTACAAAATAAGTATATAAAAAAATTGATAAAAAAAATAAATTTATGATACATGGGATATCTTATATTTATTAACATACCTCATATAAAAAGATATAAAAAGATAAAAAATAAGGATAGATAATATATCTCACCATTTAAATTAGGTGAGATATAACAATCAAAATCTTTCATATATTTCTCAACAAATTCTATTTTCTTTAAATTAGGAATCCTACTATACACCAAATTCTATTTTATATTGAATAAAGAATACTACCGTTTACCAAACTTTAGGCTCTATGTAATTCTACTTTTTGTATACTTGGAATGAATACTAATTTATAAGCATTAACCTTTATGTATTTATTTATTTATAATACTAATTTCTTATCTTATGCATATAAGAATTTCTATTTACATTAATACCTATCTCTCTCAAAAATCCTATATTTTAAAAAATAAACTTCCCTACTTCACATAAAAATTTTCTTCTAGGTTTTAGTAACAAAGCATTAAGCTTTTAATTTATTTATTTCTATCATTTTAAATTTAATTACTTTTAATTTATTTTTATAATTTCCTGCTTGCATTAATTCTTTATGAATCCTAGTAGGAAACTAAAGTTTATATTAAAAAAAAAAAAAAAAAAGTAAAATAATAAAAAAAAATCTTTAAGAAGTACTACTTACCTAGAAATTTTTAGGTAGAATAGAAAAATCAAAATTCTTCTTCTTTTCACTTAAATCCAAAACCTTAGATTTCTCTGTGTGCATTCTCTACTATTTCTAAGAGTTTAAAAATGGTGGTTAAGAACGTAAGTCTAGTATTTATATTTTATTTACTTATTTTAAGTCCATAATTAAATATTAAAACCTTTTGGACTTAGGGTATTACATAATATCGCATCAAGCAAAAAAATGAATAGAGAAGATGTTTATTTTCTAAAAAAGGATGGAGGAAATTACATTTATTTTAATCTTAAAAAATTAATAAATATTGAATAAAAGAGAAAAATAAAATAAAACATATATATATCACAAAGGTTGGTTTTTAAAAAATTATAAAATAAATCTAAGGGTATTTTTATCATTTTCATTCATTAATATGTGTTTGGATTGTTTTTCAAAATAAGAAATTTATTAGTATGAAAATTAATATAAATAATTTAAAAACTTTATTTCCCTCATTGGAACGGAAATAATTTGGATAGTGTGAAGCTTCTTTTATTTATTTTTATTTAATTTATATTTTACAATTTTCAAAATTAGTACATTAATAAATTGATAATGATTTATAATATTTAATCTATTCATACTTAATGGACCAATGGTATTTAAGTTCTTGATTTTGGATTGAATTTTGAAAACCTAGGAAGGAAAGGCTAATTATGGGATCAAAAATTATTTTTTGGCAAGTCAAATGTATTCTCTAAACATTTTTCTATGATCGAATCATATGGTACTAAAAATAAAATGATTAAAATGGTATCATTAGTAAAGTACTAAAAACTCTTCTAGTATACGTACCCACCCCTGTCACCGCCACGTCAACAAAACGTAGTGGTGGCACGCAAGGGAAGGGTAATTTGGTAATTCAAACTTACCTTCACCTCTGCCTATTCCATGCTATTTGATTCACCCTCTCCAGAGCCCGGACAACTGAACCCAATTTTAGGGTTTGTGATTTCATCCTCAAGAACCTTGCCTTTTTCAAGCGGCCACTTTTTCTTGCCTTCCAAACAAGCGTTTTTATTCTCTTTAGACGGAAAACTTGGCAGTAACAGCAAGGAGCCACTCCACGGGGATCGGACTCCATTTATTTCAGTTTCGAACAATCGCCTATCCTCGGATTCGCTATTTCAGCTTGGAGTGTTTCCGGAGAGAGAGCTGAGAGGGAGGAGATTGGGGGTTTATGGTGATCAGGTCTGATGAATCAACTGTTTTGACTAATCATTCCAATGTTTAGATTTCTTGATTATAACCTGACGATGCTCGATTCTTTGTTTCTCGACGTTACTCCGCCGGGGCATGCACTGTGTTTCCTTTCCGAATATAAAATTCTGAATGGAAATTTTGAGGAAATTAGGGTTTCCCATGATGAGATTGGATCTATAACTGTTGGAACCCATGGTCTAATTCTTGAATTGCTATTTCGGGATACCCTAATTCCCTGTTTTCCGTATAAAGATAAAGATTTTCAGTTCAGTTTCAAAGCAAAGCTCTACATTTAATCTCTGTTTTGATCTTCTTTAGCTATGGATGTTGACGAGCATGGTAACAAACGGGTGTTTCAACGACTTGGAGCTTCGAATGATAGTGGCAAACAACAAAAGGTTTGTTACCATTGGAGGGCAGGCAGGTGCAACAAGTTCCCCTGTCCGTACCTACACAGAGAATTACCAGCTCCTCCTCCCCAACAACACCAACCATTTATAAGCAATGGATCATCGTCCAAACGGCCAAATCAAGGAGTACATGACGATCGCAGCTTTTCTGGTGCGCGAAGAAGTCCTAATTTTAATCCTACGTGGGGGCGAGTTCATGGCGGTGGTGCAGGCAATAGAGCTCAAGGTAGTGGCGCGGGCAATAGAGTATTTAGGAAGATTGAGAAGCTTTGTAATTATTGGCTTCAAGGAAATTGTAGTTATGGGGATAAGTGCAAGTTTTTGCATTCTTGGAGTGTTGGTGATTGTTTCTCGAGTTTGACACAGCTTGAAGGGCATCAGAAGGTAATAAATTTGTTTGAATTTTGGTTATATTTGGAGTTCTTGTGCATTTGAATGGATGGGCTGATTGAGGATTAGTGGACAGGTTGTCAGTGGGATTGCTTTGCCATCCGGGTCTGATAAGCTATATACTGGGAGCAAAGATGAAACTGTGAGGATTTGGGATTGTCAATCTGGTCAGGTTGTTATTATTTAATCTATTGTTATTGTTGTTGTTATTATTTTGTTTTTGTGGTGAATTAGTGTTTTTACTTTTTATTTCTTAATGCTTTGGTTAGTTGCTGGAAAAGCGTAGGAATATGTACGAAATCAAACTTCTTGATGGCATCAGAATGAAAACAACTTTGATATTAGAAATGGAGAAAAAAATGAAATAATGCCAAAAATGCTTTTGGGATGGGGATGTGGAAGTTGCAATGATACAAAAAACAAAAAACAAAAAAAACTATAAAAAAAAAGAAACAAATGAAAAAGAAAAAGAAATAACTAATGTTACCTATCAAAAAAACAAAATGCTTTTGGGATGGGATGTGGAACATGGTTCAAAGTCATGGTATCTGTTGTTGACTCAGGGAGTCCTAAGCCCTATCGGTCTCAGTATTTTGGATTGGTATTGGATGATACGCAAAATATGTTAGTTAAAAAATAAAAATTAAATAAAATTTTAGAAAAATTATCATAATTAGATGGACTCAAAGAATTAACGTCTATCTCACTTGGCATGATCTAAATAATTATATAAATATGCCTTGGAATTGGTATATGATAATATTAAGAATTAAAAAATTTGAAGCACTTATATTCATTTTTACACCGAGGAACAATTTTTAATAATGATGTATCTTAAAAGTAATTTACACCAACAACATTTTTAATAACAATTTTTACACCAAGAATAAATAATGTTTCCTATCCAAAAAAAAGCAGAAAATGTGTTTGGCAGTGCATTTCATAAAAGAAAGTCTTCCTTGCCCCTTGGGAAATGTCACAAAGTTGCTTGCACTGTCATTTGAGGTGAAAGTGTGAAACAACATAAGATGACATATTTGGAAAAGGATATGAAACAACAAAAAATGGTGTTTTCTTTCACCATTTGACTTTGGAGAATGAAAGCCATCATAAAAAATGGGTTTTGGGACCTTGAATTGAATGGACCTAAAGTTTAGAATATTGGAATTGTAGTTTTTGAGACCTAAGGGGAAAAAATACCTCCCCTATCCCATATGTATATGAATATTATCTTGGTTAGAGTGAAGTTTTAATTTTCAATGTTGTTGAAAATTGAGAAATTGCAAAGAGGTTTTCTATGGTCAAGGGTTAGGGAGTATAAGTAAGAACAAGACCATTTCGTTAGTTGGGACTTAGTGTGTAAGTCTAAGGGGGAAGGGGGATTAGGGTTTGGGAAGGTTTCTGTAAAGAATTGTGTTCTATTAGGGAAACAACTTTGGAGGTTTCCTAAGTTATGCTTTTTGACATCAGGTTGTTCTAAGCATTTATGGGACACATATTAATGGGTCGAATGTCAATACTATAGTCAGGTAGTCACATCATTGTCCTTGGAAGGCCATTGCACAAGTCTTTCAAGATTTTTCTAGATACACTCAATTGGTGGTAAGAGATGGGATAATAATTTGTTTCTTGGAAGACTTGTGGTGGGAGGATTAACTTTTCTATTCTCAATTCCCATATCTATTTAGAATTATCACAATTAAAAACCTTACTATTTCATCAGTTCTTGGGTCCACTAATCCTTTCTTTTTGGAATCTAAACTTCTGCCGTAATCTTTTGGATTTTGAGATAGAATATGTTGAAAGACTCATATCCTCTCTTTCACGTTTGCATTTATCTCCATCTGGTCTTGATTTGAGAGTTTGGTTTATCTTATTCAGGTTTATTTACAGTAAAGTCATTCTTTCCAATCCTATCCAACCATATTGATCTAATTCCATTATTCCTTATTGATTTTGTTGGGAAATCTCAAGCCTCATTTAAGGTCAAATCCTTTGCTTGGTTAGTGGCACTCGAGAAGGTAAACACTAATGACATGTTACAACTGAGAAAATCCCACAAAGTCCTCAGTCCTGATGATTGTTTATTGTGTATGGAGAGTGATGAAATGGTAGATCATATCTTCTTATATTGTCCATTGAGTTTAGGACTATGGCATAGATTATTCAACTTGACTCATATGGATTGGGTTCTTCTTAGGAGTATATGTGACATGATGATTGTCTCATATAAAGGATTGGGAAGTACCAATAGAGCAAGGTGTTGTGGCAGTTCACTTGTCTTGCTCTGATGTGGATTGTGTGGCAGAAAAGAAATGCTATGATTTTTTAGCACAAAGTGAGAACTTTAGTGGGTCTTTGGGACATAATTCATTTTTTAGCCTCCTTTTGGGATTCTTGCACCACAACTTTTAAGGGTATTCCCCTTAATTTGATCCAACTTGATTAGATGTTGGTGTATAGTTCCAAGGGTGTGAGCTAGCAAGGATAGATTATTTTTGTCTATTCCCACATGAAACATGGTTCGTGGAACCTCATTATTGTATGGATTTACTTGAACTTTGGAGGTTCCTACTTTCTCTTTGTGTAGTTTTTGGAGGATCTCTCATTCTTCTATTGTACTTATTTTTACTTACCTTAATATACTATACTGTTGTTTCTCATTAAAAAAAAAGAATGAAGTTATAATTTTTTTTAGTGATAAAGGAAGTTTTATATTTCGTTTTCCTTTCTTTTTTTGTTGGCAAACAAGCTGTCCTTAGTTTTGTATCTTATGGCCTTTCTTTGTTTTTTCTTTTCTTTTGTAGTGCACTGGTGTGGTTAATCTTGGTGGAGAAGTTGGTTGTATGATTAGCGAGGGCCCATGGTTGTTTGTGGGTATACCAAATGTTGTTAAGGTGGGTTTGAATGCAAAATCTCCTTCCTTTTGCTCTTATTATATATACTGTAGTATTATTACTACTATTTTTTTCTTTTTTTCTTTTTATAGGAAATAAGAAAGAATATAACTATAAAAATAAACGGTACTATTGTTTTTTCTTTTACTATCACTGCTATGTTTCATTGCACCTTTTTCTTATAGGATTAGCAACTCGAATATAGCAGTACCAAGCAGATGATATCTTGCCTCACTGGACAATTTATGATGATATTGCAGGCATGGCACACTCAAAATAACACTGAATTGAGTCTCAGTGGACCCACTGGACAAGTTTATGCATTGGTTGTTGGTAATGATTTGCTCTTTGCTGGTGTACAGGTAATTCTTTTGACTACAAGCTGATTATTCTTATTGTCATATAAATTTCATGTGTAGGTTCCATAATAGGTTAGCCAGCGCCATTTTGAGTCTCTTGGCTTTGTCTTTGGGTTTTAGGTGGTTAAGAAGAACTATATGTTTGCATGGTTCATGTGATTTTAATTTTTAACCATGTCATCAAGGGATAGAATTGTGATAATTGATGTTTTGGAAGTACTCACTGTTTAGGCAAGTGCGTGCATTGACAGTTTCATGAGTACTTCGTGCACTCTTGATCTGGGTTGAGTCAGCTTGTGTTGTTTGTCTTTCGAACACTGTGTTCAAGCTCAGTGCACACTCTTAGAAAATTTTGAAGGCTTTCCAAGTCTTGAAGGCCTCAAGGATGCTTTGTTATCTGAATCCCTGAATTGAGTACTCTGTTTGTGTGTTTAGCTTGGATATGATTTTTAGCTTGGGGACAACACTTTGTCGATGTTAGGCTTTGTGAATTGGTTAGGCTCTAGGTAGGGCACATTTGCCGGTTTTTGCACCTCATCTTGGGTACTGCGGCTTCCTTGTATTCATCATGTATACCTTTTTTCATTTATAATGCATCTTATTTACCTATCAAAAAAAAAAAAAAAGGTCTTGTCTTTTCTTTTCTTTTCTCTGGCTCTACTTTATTCGTAAACTCATGCATGACTTATTGGTAAGCTTGAGTTGAGGCCTTAGGGCTAGGATCAAAACATTTGGCAGTATTTGTATTGTATTTCTGTTATGGTTGTTGAGCCTTCTTAATTGGGTAGGCTAAGAGGGCCAGGTTGATTGGTCTAGTCTGGTCAACCAAGCTGTGCAGCTTGCTTTTCGGGTCAAGTGGGTAGGATCAACCTGTTTTGGAGCCCTATTGTGCTTTAAAGTGTTATCATTAAGACTTATCAATTCACAAAGACCTTTAGACTTGAGGTCTATCTTGAAGTTAATGCACTGAAATTTACTTCGCTTTTTTGTGGTGTGGAAGAGGCTTTTGTGCCAGGAATTTGATAGACTTGATCAGGTTACTAACACTTTGAGATAGCAAAATTCCAATTGGAGTCCTCAAATATATTGTCTGAGAAATTGTTAAGGAATTCCTTTCTTGCACCGAGCATGGGTTGATTGGCATCAGGAAGGAGATTGAAAGGCTAAAGTTGAAAGAAGCTTAGAAGAGCATTTCATGAACTAAAAAGCTAATGAGAGATTTCAAAATCTTGAATGCTCATTTAGGTTTTTAGAAAGCCTTGGTAGCCAAGAGAGTGTTGCAACAATTTAGGTGAATTGGTTAAGATTCTTGTGTCTTCACTGTTATCTTTGCGCCTTTTTTTATATTTATATCTCAAAATAGTGAATGATATCTCGGTTATGTTGGTGTTTTCTCATCGTTGTAAAACTGAAACTGATGAATACTTGCAAGGTATTTGATTAAATAGCTTAAGGAGAAGATCTTTGATAAATTGATGAAATACATAATTTGCTAAAGAATTTGGAAAATCTATTCTCCTCTAGAAAATTCTTTTTATTTTTGATAGGCAAATTAGAAATATATATAAAATAGGTGTGTAACTGAATCCCCTTTTGGTCATTCTTGAGTATAACTGGTATAGTTTCGCTTACTGTGCTAATGTGATATAGTTTGGTTTGCAGTTATATTATGTATGCTCTAAAATTATGATGATCATGAACACATTCAAGTTTTGGCTGGCTCTTAGGTTGAAATACAGGGAAAAAAAATTGTTGCCTGTTTACATCCACTGGATTCACTCTATCCCTCACGTTCCCCTTGCTCTCATGAAAACATGGTCATACACAAAAGCAAGAATAACAAGGAAGAATAAGTGTGTTTCCTTCTCTTTGAATTTTCTTCTGCTGCAGGATGGAGCCATACTGGCATGGAAATTTAATGCAGTTTCCAACTGCTTTGAACCAGCTGCCTCACTCAAAGGTCACACTCAATCAGTGATCACGCTAGTTGTTGGAGCTAACAGGCTCTACTCTGGTTCCATGGACCGTTCTATAAGAGTAAGTTGGTTTTTAGCATGATATGTATTATCCATTGAGAATCTGATATTCTTAAAGGAGCATCTTTAAAAACATACTTGAATCTGTTTTAGCCACTTAGTCCTTTCCTGATTTGCCTTGGGTAATATTTCTCTTTTTTTCAGGTCTGGAACCTTGAAAATTTGCAGTGTCTGCAGACATTGACTGAACATACTTCAGTTGTAATGTCTCTTCTTTGCTGGGACCAGTTTCTTTTATCTTGTTCCCTTGATCAAACTGTAAAGGTTTGTCTTCTTTTTATTCATGCATTTATCCTTATAATTTTGCACTGAATGCTATCAAGTTCTAAGCATTCTAAGTTTTCTCCTCTCTCTCTCTGGTTTTTTCCTCTTACTTTGTTTCTTTGGCAGGTTTGGGTTGCAACAGAAAGTGGAAATTTGGAAGTAACATACACCCACAATGAAGAACAGGTATGTTTATGATGTTTCTTCTTACAAAGTCTTACAATCGTATTTTATTGAGTGTGTGTTTGATAGTGATTCTAGGAAGCGTTTCTATTATTTTGAATACTTGAAAATTTTTATCATTCAAGTATTAGAATAGTTAAAAACGTTTTTTAGAATTACCATCAAACACACTAAAAGTAAAGAGTTCTTTCTTTTCAAGAACAAAAAAATAGGAAAACACTGTTGAATAACTAGAAAACAGAAAACAATTTCTATTATTAAAAATAGAAAATAAAGTGTTTTTAGAAAACATCCTTTAATTGTTTTCAGTTATTTTAACTTATTTCGTAATGGTTGTTTTAAAAAATAATTATACAAATACAAAAAATGATTAAAATTAAAAATAAAAATAACATATAAAAGTTATTTTTAAATCATCTTTAAAAACACAGAAAAAGGGTTAAAAACATTTCAAGCATTTTAAATAGATTTTTGTTTTATAAAATATTAGAAAACAGTTTTAAAAAACTGTTATAAAAAATTGTTTTTCAGAAAAATATTTCCCAAACAAAGTCTAAATTTTTGCAAATTCAGAGCCTGGTGTTCTTGTCATATTTTTGTGTCAATTTAGCTTTGTGGGGGGATATGTTATGACATGAGGCCTATTGCCTATTGCAGGGTGTTCTCTACCTCTGCGGAATGCATGATTCAGAAGCCAAGCCAGTCCTTCTGTGCTCTTGCAATGACAACACCGTCCGCGTTTACGACTTGCCATCGTGAGTTTGTGCCCACAATCAATTCCCTTTTCTTTTTTTTTTTCAAAGCTGGTGGAATTTAAGTCTAAATAAAAGTGCTCTTTCTTCTGTTGGGTTTAGATTTTCTGAAAGGGGGAAGATATTTGCAAGGGAGGGGATCAGAGCAATTCAGATAGGACCAGGTGGTCTTTTCTTTACTGGCGATGGAAGTGGTCAAGTGAGAGTATGGAATTGGTTGACTGAGGCGGCGGCTCCTGCTTGATATCCCGCATTGCCTTTTCAATTATTTTATTTATCTTTCTTCCTTTAAAATGTGTAAGCTTTTTAGTACGAGCGATTGCCTCAAATCATAAGCACACACTAGGGGAAAAAAAAGAAGAGAGAATGTACGCTTTGTACGTTTTTACATTGATGTTTTCAAAGAGCGTGATATGTGGTGAGGAATTGTGACACTCTACGGGCGTATCTTTAAATTTACTGGACACCCTTTTTGGCATCAAGGATGATAAAAGCGTAATTTATAAGCAAAGCTTTGGCATTCAATTGGCGTATGTGTCGCTTCATTCACATTTAAAGAGCATCAAGATTTCTTTGCAAAAAAAAGTATATTTTAAAATTTATCATTGACGTAATAAAAACATGGTTCTCCCACAAAAAGTTTCTTCATAGACCCATTGATGCATCTAGGGACATGTTTGGACCTGTGACCAAACATGGCTCATTTCACATCCTAATCCATGTCTTCATTCATGTTCGGTTACATTTAGGTTATGACGTAATTTTTCATTAAAAGCTCATTATTTTCAAATATATTAAATTATATTTTCAAATTTTAAAAAGAATAGATTGATTTGTTTAAAAATTGTTTTCATTTTTTGACCCAGTACTTTTATCCCATAAAACTATCACAGGATCAAGTTTCCTCTTTATTAAAAAGATTATGGTTGACTCATATTTTTTAACATGCATTCTAATTTGATAGCGAGATGACTCGTTGTTTATAATAAAAGTTGATTTTCAAAAAGTTGTAGTCATCACTTATTTTTGTTTATTCTTGAAAAAAAAATAAAATAAAAAATAAAACTTTAAAAACAACTTCAAATTCAAGATTAGGTTATTTATTAGGAATGTATCAGAAGGATAATATTCATCCAAACTCTAAAAAGATCTCTATTAAACAAGTGAAGAGAAGTGTGACAATTAATTAATATACAAAATAAATGATAAAAGAATTGCACAAATTGATTTATTAAACTAATTTAAAAAATTAATTATTCCAAAAAAAAAACACATTTTCAAGAGATTTCAAAAGAGTCTATTTAAATTAAAACAATTTAAAATTAATGATTTTAATCTATTTATTTACAAAGAAATGTTTTTACTCAATTACAACAAATGATTTAATTCATGTTTATTTACATTTAATTTTATTTTCAAGAAAAAAAAAAGATTTTTTGCTTATTTTTATTAAAACAATGATTGATTCCAATTTTATTAAGAAAGAAATGTGTAAAATTAATTTTATTTACATTAAAATGATTTTTATTTACTTTCTTTTTTATATAAAAAAAAAGGTTTTTTTCTTACAAATTTAATTAGGAAAAGGTATTTTGATTTAATTTTTTACAATTTTATTTGCAAGAAAAGTGTTTTCTCAATCTTTTTAGAAAATGATTTTTACAAATTTATTTTTCTGAAAAATATTCCAACTCAATTGTTATTTACAAGAAAATGATTTCTATAATTTTTATTTAGAAGAAATATTTTAGACAAATATACTTTAAAAAAAAACTATTGCAATCCTGTTTTTTTTTTTGCAAATTTATTTACAAGAAAATTCCAATTCAATTTGTTTGTATAAAAATGATTTTTATTAAGAATTTTTTTTTTTTTACAAATTCATTTACCAAAATGTATTCCAATTCAATTTATTTGTGCAAAAATGTTTTTTATTAGAAAAAATGATTTTTAAAAATTTATTTTTAAAAACTCTAATTCAATTTGTTTGTAAAAAATATTTTTTACAACTTTTATTTTAAAAATTGATTTTTATAATTTTATCTCCAAAAATATTTAACTCCCCTTTTGTTGACCAAAAAATGATTTTTCCGTATTTATTAACACACAAAAAAAAATCTAAATCAATTTGTTTGTAAAATAATCATTTTTACAACTGTTTTTTCTAAAAATGATTTTTATAATTTTATCTACAAAAACATTTAACACTCCTTTTATTGACCTGAAAATGTTTTTTATTTAATTTCATAGGAATAGAATTATTGAAAAATTATTTCAATTTTACAGAAAAGTTTTCGATTTATTTATTTTTTTAAAGATTTTAAGTTTATTATTAAAAAATATTTCCAGCTTTATTAATTAAAAAAAATGTGTTATTCCAGATTTGTCAAGAATCATAAAATAAAAATAAAGATTAAAATAATAATAATACTAAATTTTCTATAAAATTACATGGCTAATTAAATTTATAATGTTTATTTTTGTAATAATAAATTTGAAATTAATATAAAAAAAATAAACTAATATCTTTTAAAATTATAAAATAATTTGATATTTATAAATAAAATTAAATAATATAACTTTCTATTATTATTAGTTCAATAATTGAAGTGTATATTAATAACTTTTTTTATTCAATGATCGATCAAGTTTTCAAAACATAAGATTATTGGAGTAAGCTTCTATTTATAACTTTTCTTAATAAATTATTTTTTATAAAATCAAAATTAATTTTTACTAAAACTCAGAGTATTTTGATTGTTTTCTAATTGGATATGGATTTAAAATTTCAATTTTTAAAAATTTTCTTCTACAATATTTTATTGAAATTATTCATTTAATATAGGGACAATTAAATACAATTAAAGGGTTGTTACTATGTACTATCACTATCAGAAAGCAAACTAACATTATAGAAAAGAAAGCCAAAGATTAGCCTAACCTCAAGCTGACACTAACATCCAGCATATGAACTTGGACTTAAGTGCAAACCCATTAGATTACATGGCTAAGAAATTTTACCCAATTCCCCAAGAAATTTTTTACTACTTAAAGTTTTAATTACATTAAAAATCAATATATTTTACAAACAAATAGAAATTATAAACTTTTAAAATTGATTTTATTTAAAAATAATAAATTTTTATTATTTTATATGTGTTAATAATAAGAAAATAAAAAAACTATATTGCATTATTTTTAAATTTAATATATATACCATGGGAATGCAACCATGTGAAGTCATTTATACATCTCTATTAATAGTGGAGTATAGAGAATTCTAGAGAAGGTTAAGGATAGAAAAATGGAAGATGAGGAAAAAGTATGGGGAATTCTATAGAGTTCTATAGAACACTTGTAAGTAGCATTTGTGTAGAAAATTTTAGAGAACATCTTTTAAGTTCTATAGAGTTCTAAAGATGTAAAGAACCTTTTAAGTTCCCAAGAGTGACTTGGTTGCCTATAAATAGAGGGATAGTCTCATTCTAGTGTAATACAATTTCTTTTTTTTCAAACTTTTCGAGTGTTGTTTTCTTTGTTCGCACTTCAATTTCGAGGTGGTTTGAGTTGTTTAAGTGTTGAGTTGTCTAATTGTCTAAGTATCAAGTTGTCTAAATGTCACATATGAACTTAGGAAGTTAGAAAATAGTAAGGTGGCGTTTGTTTTTTTGGCTTTTTGCTGAAAACAATTTACTTTCAGAATTTAGGTTATTTGTTTTTTCGGTTTTTGATGATTTATTACTGAATTTTTAAAAATTTTGGCTAAATAGAAAAAGCAAGCTTTTTAAACCTCCCCAAATCACAATTGCAACCCGACACCCAACACCCAATCCTATCCCATCCCTTATAGCTCTCTAGTCTCAATTGCAATCGACGATCCCCAACCTTCACCTCATCCCTGTGTAGCTCATTGGTTCCACGACCATCACCAAGTTTTCTCAAGGTAATTTCTTCCTCATTTTCTCTCTCTATTTAGGTTTCAGCTTTCATTCGTGTTCTTTCTCAGCCATGGGGTTAAACCATAGGTAGAATGGTTGTTTTATGTTTGGAAATTGTTTATTAATATCTTCTTTGGTACGATTCTTTATAATTCTCATGCCAATGGTTTATTTTGGGGTTTTGTGGGGAATTTTGATTTTGTGGGAGTGGGTTTGATGGGTGTACAGGTTCAATGAATTTTGTAAAGATGCTCATGGGTTTTGTCGATGCATTTGTGTGATTTGATTATGGCTTTGAGGAACCATTTGTGTGATTTGGTGGGCTATTTTCTACCTACTTGGGTTGTTTTTTGTTGTCCTATATTGTGTCATTCACTTGTCCAATGAGCAGAGTGAAACTCTGTCATTCACTTGTACTTGGTTGCTGGAAACAATCTTTTCTGTTGTGATAATCAAATGTATGTGTGTGCGTGTGTGAAGTGATAATCAAAAATAAAATTATTCCTTCCAAGCATGAGGAGTTTGATTCTGATATATAATTCTGTTAAGAAAATGTTTAAGAGTCTGATGGGACAAATTTATCAAGGTAGATGAGTTGAAACAGGTGAGCAATGGAATTATGGTGCAAAGTGGAAATGTCCCCCACGAGTCAGTTGGAATTAGATGATGTTTCAAAAGCTAGAGAAAATATACCTTGTTAAAGCATGCATGATGGTCTATGGTGATGGTGATGACCCTAATTCTTCTTAGTCTAAATTTTGGCTAGAAAATCCTAGTGAAGTTGAATGTATTATTGAGAAATATATGAAAAAGGAAGGAAGATTGGGGAAATAGGGCATTGAATTAATTGGATGTTCTTGGTTCTTGAAATCAGGAAGAAGAAGGCAGCCCTTGAGCCGCAAAAGTTGTAGGAAGAAATTGCCAACACAAAGGGGAGGACTTTGGAGGGTTAGAGTATATGAGTTTTCTTACGTAGAACTAATGGAAATTATTGGTAAATTGTGTACGAAGCTTGAAGAAGTGGAGAATATAATTGATTTCAAAAAGGGAGAAACTAATTTGATGAATGAGCCTACTGTGCATTGGTCTCATATGTAGGGTTTGTCTACAATTCAACCACTTGATATCCATGTGCCCATGCAAGGCATCTTAGAATATGATTTAGGGTTTTTAGATCAAGGCTCTAGAGAGGTAGAATATGGTTTAGGGTTTTCAGATAAAGGCACTAGAACTGTGGTACATGATTTGGATTTTCTTTTTATTCTCTAATGCTTGCTTTGGGTCCCAAGAGAATGCTGGATTGCATATTTTGATGATATCTTGTAGTAAACTGTGCCTAATACTATTTAGGTTAATTTAGGTGGAATTTTCTTCCTAAGGAGCCATAAAAATATACATAGGGTTCAAATGTTTTGGTGGCTTCATCTATTTCATAGTAATTTCAGCATTTAAAACCGATCCATTATATAACTGAAATGAATGTAATGATTGTTTTCTTTTATTTGCTTATTTTACTATTAAAATTTTCTTTTATTTGCTTATTTTACTATTAAAATCAAGATAGATGAGTACTGTCATATAGTCCTATCTGTCAACTTGTTGTAACAATCAACAACGGTAAGCTAGGTACTTAATGTAGCCCAATTAGGCCAATAGTGTGAGAACTAGAAATTATCATAGATATTGTCTCCCAACCTAAGAGAGATATTTGTGCCTAAGTGAAAAATCAAATGTTTAGTAATTAAATAAAGAGAATTTTATAAAAAGACTTATCTAACTAAGCCATAGGGGTGAACCAAAACACCCTCAAGTAGTGAACCAGTGATGCAGATTCAGTTGGATAATGGAATTATTCAAGCCTTAGTTCTAATGCTGATGTAGAAGGCTTTCTAAAGCTTGAATTTACAAGGCAAACATATAATTTGATGAAAGATTATGCATGATCTCCCTTGATTATAGCACTGGATGCATCATTGGATTTTGTTGAATCCTGTTAATGACTTATCAAGTCTAAGATGCAAATAGAAATTCTGGTATTTGACATTTAGCATCATGATTCCAATGCATGGACCATGCTCTCATTAAGCATTTATTGCCTTTGTCACTTGTAGGTCTCAGGGTGTAATAGTTTTTCATATCCATTTTTTGGATATGGAAAAATAGCCTAGGAACACTAAAGATTTAGTCATTTAGCTGAGGTCCCAAATATTATCTAGAAAAATGATATCTAGTTAATATCGTAAAGGGTAGGATAAAGTCATCATGAGGTTGTCATATATTGGCACATCTAAGGCTCTCTAGATAGAAAAATGCATCATTGATGCTCTTCACAAGGTTGTATCCTTGAAATACCTTGAACAAAGGATCATTGTCTAGACACCCCATGCATGGGGCACATCTCAATTCTTCTTGTCAAATTTTCTCTATTGATTTACTTTTTACGCCACATGCTACTTAGTGAGAGTAAAATGTTGTGAATTGACAAATTATTTTGTCGTGTAGCAACTTATTTTAGGTCTACTAATAAAATATGCAAATTTTCTAATATTTCTTGCTACTTAATACAAATGTGCTTGTGGCTCATTAAACTAGATCATAACCAAGCTGCTAAATAATGTTCACTTGCTTAACCATATGTTATCCTTTCTAAAACTTTACTGGGGTAGATTTTCTTTAGATGTCAATTACTGTACCATAGATTTGGTCATCTTCTACTTGACTTTATTTGTTAATCACCATTTCGGTTTGCTGGAACATTAAATTTTACCATCTTCTTTTAATTGAAAATATGAGAGACAACTACCCTGACTGATATACCATAATATGATTAATCTCAACTCAGTTATCTTCTAGTCGTGACAACTAACTTGCCTCCTATACTATTTGGTTTTAGGGAGGACAATTAACAGCTATTAACCTGGAGTCACATGTAGCCTTGCTTGTAGCAAAACAGGTGTGTCTTTTTTATGATTTACACTGCCATAAATGCATTTTCACATTTTCAACATATGCTGCCACTAAATAATGTATTACTATATTATAGAATGTCTTGAAAATGGGTGATTATTAATAGGAGCATCAACAGACAATCTTATATATGGGGTAGTATGGAATGTACAGCTGCTACTACATGTATATATACAAAAAAATGATGACATATTTGAGACAATGTATCTTGTAATTCATAACAGTATATTAATTACCTCAGAATTTTATCTATTGCTAAAATTCACAGTTTTCTTGATAAACTTCTTCTAGTATTTGAGATATTTGATCCTATAACGTTTGAATCAATTTAGCAGAGTATCAATAATAAGAAATCATATTTTATTGTTTTAATATTAGAAAAAATAAAATGCATTTTTGTGGTTAGACTTTTCATAGGTAAATTACAATTGAATTCTCTCGCACCTCATTCTTCCTTATCACCAGATTCGACTTTTAATTGCAATATTTCTACAAGTAATCCTTAAATCATGTTGAAATCTGCAGTTTGACTCAACTCCATTCCTCAACCTGCTTGCAAATTTTATATAAACTAAAATAGTCTTGTCTAAACCACCTTACTATCATCCTTCAATGCCTCAAAAACTTCTACAATAGCCATTTCTATAGATTGAGAAGCTACAAAATCTCCTACACAGTAAATCTAAGTGTATGGACTATCAAATTTGTCTTCTATGTGGAACTTGATTATTTCCAATGCCTTCTTCTTTTACTTCCTACTTACTTTTTGTTGTTAATTACAAATTAGGACATATCCCATTAAATGTTTCAGCCTTTGATTTCATCCATCATTGCAATCTAACTCTTTGGAAAACTACTAAAATCATGCTAGAGGTTTGGGAAGTCTGTATAAAATTAGGTGATTTTGGTTTTGCTTATATCACTAGGACCTGGTTTAAGATTAAGTAATTGACATATATATATATATATTCATTTGCTTCTCATTTATTGTTGAAAAGATAGATTTCAAATTTTCTTTTTACAATTCATTTAACATACATTCATAAGCAACTTAAAAGGCTAGTCCAAGGAATGAAGAAACCAAGAGTTTTACATGCTAACCTAATTCCTAGAGAAAAATAAAAAGAGTTTCACATGTACAGGTGTGGCAACCAACAAACCAATATACAATTTACATTATTATTGTGCCAAAATTACTTTTCATTTACTAGTGTTAGGGCTATTTTGTCATTGATATTAAGTAGCTAGATATCCAGAATTCCTTTTTTTTCCTTCATAACTTGTTCTTATGTTTGAGAACCTGTTTAATTGGACATAGGATTGCTATTGCATACATGTTTGATCAAATATTTAAAAAATCTTTTTGGTCAAACACTCTCATTAACTCCTCTGAATGCTTGTGAGGGTTTTTATGCAATAATTTTAGAAATGAAAAAAAAAAAATTATGCTTCCCACATTTCCTACCTTCCTCTCTATGCATGTCCATATTTGGGTGCTTTAGAAAAAATCATCTTAAGGGACTTTGGACAATTTTTATAAATTGTCTTTAGGTGTTGTTGGCATAATTTGGGTTTTAGTGCTTCTTGTGCTAGATGAATTCATTCTCTACATAGAATGGTTACATGTGAATGGATTGATATTTGTTGTCTATTCTTCCATCATCCAAACTATATATTTATTGTCTCTAATTTAATGCTACTATTTGAATTTAATTTTCAAATTCACACACTAGATATATATGCAAAATGCCACTAGACATTTAAAAAAAAAATTGAAAATTAATCATTAATGTTGGTTGGTTTTTTGTACAGTAATGAGTCAAAATGTTGAGATTAGTAGGGCAAATTATACTGACCACATCGAAAGAAAGCCTTTATTGATCTTTGTCTTCAAGAGGCAAACAAAGGTTGTAGATCAGGTGGAGGTTTAAAGTCTAGTACTTGGCCTCGAATTGCTGAAGAGTTGGAGAAGTTATTTGGAAAATGCTATACTTCAAAACAACTTAAGAATGGGTGGGATTAGATGAAATGAAAATATCTCATTTGGAGTAAAATGATGACTATGACAGGACATGATTACAACTTTGTAACTAAAACTTTTGATTGGCTAGCTGAAAAATGGGAAGAATATCTACAGATAGTTTTCTTATGGATTTGAGTGAATTTTAAAAATAATTGTCTTATATATGTATGCATGACTAATTTGTTGTTTATCTTGTAAAATAGAAATATTCAAAAGCTAAACAATTCCGTTTCAAACCATTAGAAAATGTGGAAGAATTAGAGCACTTCAATTGCTGCAACAAGAACTTTATCTTTTGTCGTCATGGGAAATGTGGACTGGCATTTCCTGATAAAGCATATTATAGAGAACATCTACTGAAAAAACACGATGACAAACACAAAATTTGATGCAGTAAATTTTCTTTCTCTTTCAATGGTTTTTCTTTCTGTACATTTTATTTTTTTGGTTTTTTTTTTTTTTTTTTTGCATTTGATTATTCTTACATTATAACATGTTTCTTGTTTTTCTTGTCAGGTATGATTGATGGAGCACTTTTAGGTTTCGTTTAATGTTGCTTTAAAGGAAAGGAGAAATTTGGCATGTTCTTGTGTTTAGGCATTGTAGATTCCAGTTTTGCATTTTAATATTATATCTGAATATCTTGAGGGGATTATGCTTCTTGCTTTTCCCGATTTCAACTCCATTAAAGCAGATTACTGTAACATTCTTTCAAGAATCATGGAAGTAGAATTTTATGAAGGTGCGTAGTTTTAGGTTTCGTTTAATGTAGTTTTCAAAAAAAAAAAAAAATCCTTGGAGATGTTCTTGTGTATAGGCATTGTTTGTAACTTTTCGGTTTTCATATTGCATTTGAACATCTAATAAAGTTTCTTTTGTTTCAATGCGATCATGCTTCTTGTTTTTCTTGGTTTATCTATTTTTGTTTTCTCTTTCTCTCTCTCTCGCTTTGAAATTTTGCTCATTTGTTGAGTTTTTGTTGAGAAGAAACAAGAAACCTATGGTTCACTATCATATGGCATTGCAGGAGAACTACATAAATGAAATCAGACTGCAAGACCAGGTCAATAAATTCCCATGCACAAGATTTTCTTCTTTTTATTTAATTTTTTGGTTTTGCAAATGATGTCTTGATTTTTCCTTTTTCTCTTTCATAATGCCAAAAACTGCTTTTGTTATGGATATGATTAGCTTCTTTTAGCTTTAGTTAATAACACATTAACTTAAACTATACTTGATAAAACATATCTAAGACTTTAGTACACTAGGGTTGAATGCTTAAAATCATATGGGTATGTATGAAGTGTCAGGTTTCACGTGTATGAACTAGTGGGTCATTTTGAAAATAAACTTAAAGTGTGTTTGACAAATGAATTTAATTTGATTAATTTAATTTAATTTACTTTATTAACTATATTAAGTATGTTTAATAAAATAATTGGATGCTCCAAAGGGAGGATTTGGGGGTCAACGCTACTTCTCGTTCAATTTCTTTTGAATAAGTTGTCGAAAGTCTTTTGGGCAATGGAATAATTTGGTCAGCCTTTCTAGTAGAATATGTTGAGGGTGATTTACTTTGGGGTTTCCAAGTTTAGGCTTAATTTTCTTACTAAGAAAATTTTTCATTTGAAAGGTAGCAGACAATGGTAGGAATGTAAGGTAGGTTAAGAAAGAAGATTTGGGTGATATTCCTTTATTCCTAGGAGACAACCATTCTATTTTAGTTCGTGCTTCTAATTTTCCAGGATGTCGCCAACTCCATATATTTCCAGGACAAAATGGATGAGTCCATGTATTTCATGGACAAGGAGGATGAGATTGAGTCCTGTTATCATAGTTATGTTGAAAAATTTAAACCAAACAGGATCTCATGTAGACATTAAAGCATGCAATAAAATTGGGAATTAATGAAAAGCTAACCTTGATTAATCCCATGGAAAGCCATTTTGTGTTGCACTGATGTCCAAGACTACAATCAGTTTGTGATGGAGTGAAAAATCGGGTTCAATTGGCTCTTTCCTTTCTACACCGAAAACAGTTTGTGTGTGTGCTCTGAAAAGTTCGTGTAGTACATGTTTTTCTCAGCCCCAAGAGAAAACAGAACATAATAGAATAGATACCCTGCCTTTTTCCCTTATATATATATCACATATCACACATACACAATTTGGACCACTTTACTTAATGGGCCAGTCAAGTGAATTAGGGTGAACCCATAAAAAAAATCAAGTAATAATGTGTCCAGCCCCATTATGGACCACAATGCAAAATTAAAGTAACATTGATTTATGGCATTATCACATTGATTATGTAAGTTCACACGTAAAAATTCCAACAGATTATCGTTTTGACATGGGCGTATGCAACTTGGAACATAAATCAGTTGCACGACACTACCAATTGAATCCTCTTGTAAAGTGCATGCCACTTCCAATTTGGATATTCCTAGACAAGGAGAATTCTCTTGTTGCTTTTAATCAAATATTTCTAAATTTATAAGTTGATAGCAACTACTACCTAACAGTTTTATTATAATTCAATAGTTTTATTATTAGGCTTAATATTTATCTTCTTACCATGTATTTGTTATCCCACTTCAAAATTTTCTTTTTCCTTCTTTTCATATATTATTCCCCTTTTTAATGCTTTGCGTTTTACTTAATATTAACAAAATTGATTTTTTTTTTTTTTTTTTGTTTAATCTAAGGAAGCAAAAATAACAAAAATAAACATTACATTTAATCATTCTTTGAACTTCTTTTTTTCATAATAATAATGGGTCACTTTATCCTAACCTCATTGTGTTTATTTATAATTATTCTTATCCCCACAAAAAAGATGATGCGAAATGATGCCAATGTAAGAAATTCTCAAATTGACCCTATTTAACCTTTTTATTAATTTTTTTAAAATTTTCCAATTTTAAATTTTTTTTCTTTTACTTTTAGCATTTTAAATTATATTTATAATTTATAAATTAATAAATATTATAAATATTTTGTAGACCCTAATTTTGGATCTTGTGGGAGAAATTTTTTTGAGCATTTTTGGGGACCTCCTAGACACTTCTAAAAACAGCTTGATAGGACACGTGTCAACAAGCCATCCTTTTTCTCGAAACATATGACATAAAAGGATGACTTGTTGACAATAAACATTTGAATGTTGAAGAGAAAATGGTCATGTTTCTTATGACTATTAGTCATAATCTTCGGAATCAATTGATTAAGAATAGATTCCAACATTCAAGTCAAACAATTCACAAATACTTCCATAAGGTTTTAGTGGTCATGGTGAATTTCTCAAAAGAGATGATTACTCCTCCATCATTCAATGATAGTTCAAATGATATCTCCAATCGTCAGCTAAGACATGTTTTTAAGGTATATTATTTTTTTATTTCTAATTATTCATATCATATTTTTATTATTCTCATATAAAAATAATTATTTATATTTTGAAGAATTATTACCATGTAGGATGTTGTTGGTGCAATTTATGGAACTCTTATCAATGCATGCATTCCTACTAATCAACAAGTACCTTATCGAGGTCGTGGGAGAGGAGAATGTTTTCAGAATGTTATGGCAGTTTGTGATTTTGACATGATATTTAGGTTTGTTGTTGTTGGATGGGAAGGAACAGCTCATGATTCAAGAGTCTTGACAAAAACTATTTGTAACCCGTAACATAATTTTCCAATGCCTCCATCAAGTAAATATTTTATTTTCATTTTATTTAATATAATTTTTATTTATTCATTATAATAATCAACTCAATCCTTTTTTTTTCAGAAAAATATTATTTAGTAGATACAGTATACACACACACACTCAAGGTTTTATGACACCATATCATAATATACGCTATTGGTTGAGTGATTTTTGTAGTGGTGGTAAAGTTGTAGGAAAAGAGGAGATATTCAACCAATGCCATGCAAGATTAAAAAATGTCATTGAACGTGTTTTTGGTGTTGTTAAGGTGTGTTTCCCAATATTGAAGAGAATGACACCTTATTCGTTTACTACTCAAACAAAAATTGTCATGGTCTGCTTCTCCATTCACAATTTTCTTCAACAAATCTTAGTTGCGAATAGATTATTTTTTGAATATGACAATAAAGTGAAATTGGAAAGTGACAATGCAAATCAAAATCAAAACTCAACTACAAGCAATTTTTTTGCAGCATCTGATCAAGAATTCATGCAACAGTTTCGAAACCAAATCACAAATGAACTCTTTCAAGTATTTAATTAACTTGTCATTTTTAGCTTTTTACCATTGTAAGAAATGCAATGTTTAGATATTAGTATAAAATGTGATGTCTTTGGATATTTGAAAATATGTACTTGAATTGTTATATTTTTTCTTTAATTTGATTTAGGTTTTATCAATCTATTATTTTTCAGATTATTAAGTTTAAATATTTTATTTTAATTATATAAAAAATAAATATATTAATTTTTTTTGTAAGGGCGATAATGATAAATTATTTATTATAACAATTTTATTATTTTGAACCTTTTAGAAATATGTTAAATCAAATTTTTTTTAATACATTAAAATATTAAGATATTAATTTTTAGTATATAAAAAAACAAACAGTTTATTACTTAATAGAAATAAAATATTAAAAAAACAAATAACTTAATACTCAATACCATTAAGCATTATTTAGTATTAAGTTAAATATAGGTTCTATTTAAAATTAAGTCAAAAAAACAAACGCCACCTTAACGTCGTTCATGAACTTAAGAATTTAGGAAACAACAAATACGCAACAATTAGCTTTCTTATAGTTTCTTTTACTTCTCATCCTTGAGGAAACACCTAAATACATAGCAATAAGCTTTCTTATACCTTCTTTAATAAGCAAAGAGTCATAATTATATTATTTCTTTTTATTCTCTTTATAAATGATAACACACGTTAATAAGCTCTTCCCTCAATTAGTACCCTTCACTTCACTCCATAGCTTCCCACTTCTTCTCCATTCTTTCCATGGCTGACATTCAAGAAAATCAGATACAGCAAGTAGAGAAAGCTACACCTCCAGCACAAGATCAAGAGTAATGTTCTTTCTGCCCAAAACAAGAGCACCGCATCCGTGAGATTGGTCCGTTTATAAACGAGGGAACAAATTTTTGTCTAATTGAGACTTCCAGTAGGTGATTGGTTAAACATGGGTCCAGCTTTTTCGGTGACTACTGATTATCATGACTATCATATTACCATGGGAATGGGACGGATGGAATACCTAGAAGAACTTGCCCATTATCATTGTCAACTGTGGACACATGGCAGAGTGTCCTTAGATTAGGAAGAAGGTGATTTTCGTATCTGAATCACATGTGTCGGTACCAGACACTAATTGCACAGAAAATCCATACACCGGGCGGAAAAGATAAGGTGATGACTCGAAAACAAAAACTAACCTCATGTTTAGGATTCTCCGGATGAACTGCTTTTCCTTACCTCTGAACTCCGAAATCTTAATTCCACAAAAAATGGGGTCTAAAATGAACTTCCCAAACTCTCCAATTCTGTGCAAATTGCACACAAACCAGCCATATAACCCCAGAATCAAAACCATTGCCTTCTCTTCTTTCTCCATTCAAAACCAACAAGCACCCACTGATCAGACCCAACTCCCAAAGACTAGTGCTTACACTGTTAAATTCAGGGCCCTAGGAGCTTCTAAGCTTGGCATCTCTAGATTTCCTGACTTTGAGTATAATGCAGAGGGTGGATCTGGAACTGGGACTGGGACTGCCCCAGTTGTTGAAGATAATGACTTGAAGGATCAAGTTTCGGTTTGTTTTGACCTGAAAACTCTTTACGTTCCACCATTGACCACTGCAACAACTAGGTTTTTGGGGTTGCCTTTTCCACCATTTCTGAGGATCGATATCGTTCCGGAGCTCTTCCAGGGGAACATCAGTCGAGAATCTGGCAAGGTGGATTCCCAAACTTCCATTAATTTGATTGATAAGTTGATTATTGTGAAGCAACTTAGAGACAATAATATGGTTTTTGCCTGTGATTTTGTAGGTTGATCTTGAATTCAAGGCTAAGTTTTTGTTTTCGGTGGGGAATATCTACAGAGCGCCTCCTTTGATGGTGGCCACGGTGTTGACGTCGGAGGAATCAGAAGGCAGAATGAGGAGGGGAAGAGGGGAGAGGCTGGATGGAGAAGGGAAGTGCAGGTTGGTTGGGGTGGCAACAGTTGAAGCCATTGATGATGTCTTCATGAACACCTTTCTCGGCCTTCCCACTGAGTGCCTTGCCGACTTGAATGCCGTTATTACCTACTCCCCTTCTTAAAAACTTTCAAATTCAGTATCATTCCCATTGCCATACATCTTCTGGATTGTATAAATTTTTCATTTAGAATCTATTTAAGCAGAAAAGTTACTGTAACATTTTGGTCCTTTTTATTTTTTTTTTAATTAATTTTTTTTTTTTTCATATTTTAAACAGGTTTGTTGAAACTTATGGGGCATTCTAAGCTAATTTTATTTTACTAAAAAAAATTAAATTAGAATAGAACAATACACTTTTTTGTCTTTTATCTTTTGAATTTGAACTTTTTTAATTCTGAAACCTAATTTTTCGCTTAAAAATAATTTAAATTAATATAATATATTATAATAAAAAAATTTCAGCATTCTAACTCTTATTTCTCAAGAAAAATAAATCTATTTAAAAAAAAATTCTTACTCAAAAAATGAAATCAATAACACAAGAACAAGCTAATTTAGATATGAAAAAAGCATAAAATAAATTTATGAATTTCAAAATTAAAATAGATACCCAATAATATATTAAAGAATTTATACCACTTATATTAATGGGTAGTCTGCCAATTTGGTTCTCATGCTACTACTGGACCTCTTGCCTTCCAAAATTTGATTCAAGTTGCTCTGTTGATTATTTTCTGTAGCATAAGCTTTTTGTAACTTTTTTTGACAGGTAAAAGGGTCATGGTCATATGATTTCTTTCTATTCTCCTTTGGCAAGAACATACCATAAAAGAGTGTCTGTTTGTCCCTTAAAGTGGGGTTGAGTTGGAATTGCATGGATGCCATAGTGTTTTTCTTAGCATGATGGAGAGCTCGCCGTGCCTTTCTCAATTTTGTGGATAGCTGACCATATGACACATGTCCTTGGGCAAATTTCCCTCAATTTTGTGGACAGCTGACCATATGACACATGTCGTTTGGCAAATTTCCCCTTTGACCCAAATTTTTTTTCAAGTTTTTCGAAGCTGGAAAGTCTTTGATTTGGAGAGGAGCTTCTCGCTCCGATGGGCAATTTTTTTTGTTTGGCTGCACAAGTAGGGGAGAATGGAATGAAACTCGGAATATTCGTTTAACCCTTCTCCGCTAAGGAAGGTGACAATACTTAATGGTCGGTCTGTTGACTATGAACCCTGCCTTCCACACCCCATACAACACACACAACACAACAAAGACCTGTCCCCAAAGTCAAAAGGGCTTTTTCTCATGAGCTTTGACCTAATATATATATATATTCATGCTTTATTTGGTGTTAAAAATCACTGCTGGGAGTAGTAGTCTTGCTGATTTTTTTTTTGACCCCAAAGCCCTGTGTAGCACATTGTCCACAATAGGGCATGAAACACACAAAATGCTCATTATTTCAAACCCATCATGCATCAAATTTATCAACGAAAAAAAAACCAAGAATTTGATCCAAAAATTTTAAAAAATAGAAGAAAATGTTCTGCTTGCATGGGTCCTGCATCTATCCATCATAATAAATATTGGAATACCCACAAAGCATATCCAGTTTGAAGTACTGGCATTTTTCTGACTACCATCTCATCATCTAAAAGCCTCTCCAGGGAGGCTGCAACATATTCAGGGAGCTTCACTTCATTTGTATAAGCCACTTGAAAACTAGCTGGAGCATGAAAATTGGAAACCTTTGAACTGTGAAGACATAACTTACTTTTTACACATTAAACATCCCATTAGAGAGTTTGTTATCAGCAAGCAAACTAACAGTCGAGATCACAAAGACATCACTCATCATAAAGCCTAAGATTAACCCAGCCTCAAACTGGCACTAACATTGAGCATACCTACTTGGACTCAAGTGCAAACGTAGGACATTACTTGGCCAGGAAATTTCACCTAGGTACAGTAGTTTTTGCAGATCAGAATTTCTCAATTCATCATCTTATCCCATCAGTTTGTCCACTCCATTTAAGAGATGCAGCAGTAGGGAATTACGTGCATGAAGCCAAAGCATTTAGTAATGCAGTTACCATAAATTCATCTATCTCATCGGCTGGTCCATGCTTTCAACAGACGAGAGAAGATCTAAGTGATGGTGCTGTGGGGAGATGTGTGCATGATGCCCAACGAATCACTGATTCAGTTACCACTAAATCAAGCTGATCAAATTCACCAAGGCCAATTGTTCTGTTCCTCTTGTGTTGAATGCCCGACATCCTATACCCAGATGTTCCTCCAGCCCTCTTCACTTCAGCTGTCTTGTACTGAATGTCTTTTGCTTCATGCCCAAGGCAAATAGAAGAATCCGACAACATAAACAGCCTTCCCAAGCTTGCCTCTGAATAATCAGGCAGAAATATGGTTTAATTAAAGTTTTTATGATCAAGACAGAAAGTTGGCAAAATCAAGGAAACTTAAATACCTTTCTGAATTGCATTTACAGTGGATATGTTGGCTGAAAGATCCAATGTATAACTCTCTTGCACAGTGATGGGGCAAGGGCTGAAGAATGCGAAGCTTGGCATTGAGGGAACAGGAGATGAGAATTCCAAGGTGTTGGGATCATCAGTGCTGCCAAAAGAAAACCCACCAGATGCAAAGCAAGGTGTTGATGGTTCCAACCCAAAGGAAGTAAAGGATGATCTGCATGTGAATTGAGGTGACTGGGCATCACAAATAACGCGTGGTCCAGTGCCAAAGCTGATATCCTGATTCCTAGTCATAAAAGTAGAGAAAGAGCTTCCGCCTTCACCCAAGTGTTCATAACTTTGGTTTTCATGTTCACGTGGTTCCTCAGAAGATTGTGCATGGTCCCTAATCCATGAGTGATCTACAAAAGGAGAGAATCAAAAGCAAGTATGAGGTAGAGGGATAGGGGTTATTCAAAACAGTGGAGAACAGGAAAATCTTATTTTAAGAAATTTAAAATTAAACTAGGTCAAATTACAAGAAATTTTAGGTTAAATAACATAATTCTGGGGCATACCAACACTAATTAACTGCAAAAATGACTTGCCTCAATTCATACAGAACATAGATTATTGCAGTAAACACATGATCCCATGCAACATTATCAAGACTAACCAGGGCTGCTCACTGTTCTTAAAACAGCAAAGAAATTGTAAAGGATTAACATGATCAAAATTATTACAATGCAAACAACAGTTTTAAATAGGATTATCACCCTGTTAAGACAAATTCCCAGGCCTTCTCTTGATTTGACAACTCAGCCACTTCATGAATTGTGAACCTCTTCTAGTATTTCTGTTTGGTTTTGTACTTTGTGCATCTATGTAGATGGCTTTGCACCCATCCTTTGATGCTTATAGTATGTATAAAAGTAATTAAAACTTTGTAAACCTTTTCATCAGATTGCTCTCATTCCCAATATGCCCCACCAGTATCCAAAATAGGACATCTGAACGGTTATAGAAACTACAAAAAATATTCCTGTAAATAGTGGTATCCAACCTACCTAGCGTCTATAAAAAAAAATTATAAAAAAAAAACCTACCTAGAACCTCCTGAGCTGTGAGCCTTTGAGAAGGATCCCTACAGAGCATTCCCCTAATTAATTCCTTAGCAGAACCAGATAGCTGGTCCCAAGGATCAGATGGAAACCGTAGATCAGCTGCCCTAACAGCATCAAATATCCTTGACTTAGTCTTTCCCCAAAATGGCGGCATCCCACTAAGAAGAATATAGAGAATAACTCCGGCGCTCCATACATCGGCAGCCTGGTTATAACCCCCTGCCAGTACCTCAGGAGCTATGTAAAATGGACTCCCAACAGTCCCATACAAACTCTGCCCTGTATCAACAAAACCCAAATGCTTAAAACATTTCAGAATTCAAACTTCAGATGAGATGGTTATAAAAATTAGAAGGAAAAGTAATGCATGTCTTTACCAGGCTTGATGTAGGTTGCAAGACCAAAATCAGCCAATTTAATTGGTGAGGATGATGCTTTTGTGGCCAAGAGGATGTTCTCAGGCTTCAGATCTCTATGAACAATACCTTTGTCATGGCAATACATCACCACTTCCATCAGATGCCTAAAGAGAACCCTAGCCTCGGCTTCAGAGAACCTTCCATGCTTCTCTAACTGGTGAAAGAGTTCTCCACCAGCACAAAGCTCCATCACCAAATGAACACAATCTTCCTCCTCATAAACTGCTTTGAGATCCACAACATTTGGGTGCCCCGATAACTTGGTCATTATTTCAATCTCAAGTTTCACACTCCGCACATCATCCTGAGTGACCAACCTGTCTTTGGCAATTGACTTGCATGCCAACACCTCTCCAGCTAACTTATCAGAGCAAGCCCTAATAACACCAAACTGTCCCCAACCCAACTGCTCCCCAAGAACAAATCGGTCTTTCAAATTTGAGGTCTGGTCTGTGTCCAATATGGTTTCCTTCAAGCTTTCAACTTTATAACAATGAGGGGCTTTGGTCGATGATTCACTGCTGCTGTTGCTCTTGGCAACAGCCATACCAAATTTCCAGCACCTGATTGATCCAGAAGTAATAATCGAGATCCAGGATTATGATTATTGCAATATAACACAGCTTTTTTTGAGACAGTTCCAATAAATGGGAATGCTAAATTTGTTGGTCAAAATTTTGATCTTTGCTTAGACACCCACATTTGCTAAAACCACACTTGGGTCAAATTACAGAAAGAAGTTTCCCGTAGTTAGTAGTTGAAGCTTGACAAGGATGCTTACCACGCAACCAACAACCTATGGCGTGCGTATATGGACAGATATTTAAAAAATAAAACCCAACATAAGAAAAATTCAAACCCTGAACCCCGAATTTCTTTGATCTCAGCTAAATCACCAGGATCTGAAACACAATTAAATTCACCAAATTCAGCAAATTCAGAACTATATTTAAATACCAAACACTAAACCTACTTCAACGTTAATCAAATAATTAATATAAAAAAAAAAACAAATTTGAGCAAATTCTCTGACAGATCATATATTTTATTAATATAATTATTTGAACTAAACAAGCTTCAATTCAAGCTCACAACAGAATTCAAATTTAATACAAAAAAAAAAAAAAAAAAAAAAAAAAAAAAAACATCAACTCATAGGGGAAGATCCACCAGACAACTCCAATCACAAACCCTAATCATAAAACAAAAAAAAACAAAAAAAAAAAAACAAAAAAAGGCATGCTAAGCCCAGATCACCTCAAAACAAGAAAGCCATTCACGACCAATAACAAAATTAGCATAAACCCATTAGAACTCAGTTCAGAAAAACGACAACCCAGATCCGAACTTCTTACAAAATCAAAGGAAAAAAAATAAAAAATGCAAACAAGTAAAGTAAAACTGACATAGTATTCACAACCAACAAGACGACTGATAAAAGCCATTAAAATTCAGCTCAGAAAAAGACAACTCAGATCCAAACTTCACACGAAAACAAACAAGAAAACAGCATAACATCCAAAACCCACATTTCCGAAAACAAACACAGAAAAAAAAGAGTAGTGAAAGAAAGAGAAAAACCTTGAGAGACAGAGAGAGCGCCACAGAAGAGAAGAATTAGAAAAAGAAGAAGAAGACGAAGAATGAGAAGTCCGTTGGAGGAGTTGCCCAAGCCCTCCAACCAAAGGGCCTCTCTGTGGGGCTCTTCTGGTCTCTCCCCACTCTGTTCCCTCTCTCTCTCTCTTACCAAAACAGAAACAAAATATATACTCTTATGCTGTTTTTCTGTTTTGTTTCGAAAGCTCCTTCGGACATGAAAACATACTCTAATTTAGTTCAATTTAATTTTGGACCCTTTGGTTATTGGGATAATTGTGTACTCGCTCGTGTATACAAAAAGCCGTATACTCTCGCTCCTTTGAATTGAATTGCAGGTGGGTGCCTCCTTTGTATATTCCTCTCTAGAAGAGTATCACTTAAGCAAGCTTTTAAACTTTATAGTAGCTGAATATAAATTTAAAAATAATATTAATAAATAAATAAATAAAGATAAAAAATATAAAATAATTAAAATTTAAAAATAAATTGTTTTATTAAAATTATGTTTATTTTCTAGTCGATTTTATTTTAAATGATTGGATTATACCAACTCGAGGGCATAGTAAAACTTGATTAAAGTTGGGTCATGACCCTCAAAATTGGGTCAATAATAATTTATTAGATGCCGCGTTTGGTCCCTTGGGGGTCTTAAACCCATAATTATTATAATAATTATGGTGAGCCTTTGCTTTCCTAAGAGCTAGTGTTGCCTTTTATCTTAATAGCCAACAATTATTATGACCCTATGCTCTTTATTTAACATCCAAGGATTAAAATGATTGTGTATATTAGTGACATTTTGCGTAAAAAATCAAACATCAAGCAACCATGATGTGAAAATTAGTGGAGAAAGATTATTCGGTGATCACTCAGTGGTTTTGGCAGAAAGAAAAATAAAAGTCTAAAAAGTCAACCATCTTTCAAATCGAACCGCTCATGATATTTCACGTCAATATATTAATGAAAAAATCGCTAGTCTCTTCCAATGTTTCTACCTCCTATCCAACGATAGGAGATTATTCTTAATGCGATCTAATGATTAGAAATGTTTTTTGATGAGTATTTCATTAGACGATGATCAAATATAAATTTGGATGCAATCCACTATTTACAAATGTTCTATAATAGCTATTTGGCCTTCAAATGGTTCTTTTTGTTCAAACTTCGCTTATAAATACCTCATTTTCATGCTATTCCATTCATAACTTAATTTAAAGGGTGTTTGATACACTAGAACATAGAATAGAAATAAATATTATGTTTTTATTCCTTTTTTTTTTTTTAATGGAAATGAATTTAGTAATTCATTTCTAGTGTTTAGACAAACCTAGGAATTCAAGATCGGAACAATTATTTGTTTCTATTTAATGTTTGGTAATAATATGAATGAGAATGAAAAATAAATAAATTAACAATAATACCCTTACACATAGTTTAAAATAATTTTTTCATTTTTATTTAAAATAAATAAATTTTGACAGTATTTTTTATTACTAAATAATAAGACTAAAAAATGGTTTTATTATGGGATGAAAAGGCATCATGGTTTGATGAATGAAATCCAATAGTAAATAGTAATTTTAAACTATTTTATATTTTCTTATAGGAAAAATGAATCAAAATACCACCTACTTACGATAAATTAAAATCTCACTTATAAGTGAGATTTGATTTATGTCAAAATAATTTTTTATTTTATTCATACCTTCATAAAATTTATCCAAATATGGGAATTAGGGTGGAAAGGAATGTAATATTTATTCTCACTCCTCATTCCCGCGTGACAAACAACGCTTAAAGTTTTGTTGGTGACATAATTTTCAAAGTTGTCTCAATGGTACAAATTTACTACAAATGGAATATCAAAAATTACTTAACCCATATTAGCAAATTATCATTGTAGTTCAATTTTAATATTAATTCAACTTTAATAATAGTTTTATATTTAATTTAGTTTAAATTTATTGTTTATGCTCTATCATTGCTCTTACAATTAAAATTGTATATACATATAGTTCAAAATTTAAATTTTATTTAATTTTACTTTGTTAGAAATAATTATGTAATCAATTATTTCAATTGAAATATTAATTTAACATTTAATTTGGTTTAATATAATTTTGTACAATTTTTCATTTTCAAATGTATATAAAAATCATTACTTCAAATATTTAATTTATTTTAAATTATTTATTTCAAGGTAAATTAATTTTCAATTTTATATCTAATTTAATTTAGTTATATATGTCATTTGTACTTACATTGGTGCAATTTATTTATTTTAACTTTTGAGGTATTTGTTTAATTTCTTTTATTTAAAAATTAATATTTTATTTTATTTAATTACATATAGTCTGTCATTTATACAAACAAATTTACTATTTCTTTATTTTAGTGTACATGTTCAATTAGTCTAATTTAAAGGTCACATCAAGTTGTTCTCCATATCAAGCTGTTCTCCATATGGACCATGTCAAATTTCTCCTTAATTGGACTCAATATTGCAAACTCATTAAAGGTCACATATATTCTAATAAAATATTTGGAGAATTTTGAATCTAGACACCACAACACGTGCCATTTCACTCCTTCAACAAATCCTAAAAATATTTACTTATTTGCCCTTAGTTTCAAATTACCTTCATTTGCCTAAGCACAAGCAAAATGATAAAATAAAAAAAAATTAATTTGCGTAATTAGTAGGGACCATACATCTTCATGAGTCCTAAAATTATTAAAAGTTAAATGATATCTCTTCATAAAATAACCAAGTGAATTAATTGCTTCAACCCGAAGATCTATTTTCTTATTTATTTCTTCAACACGTGATATATTTTTTTTTTTATTTCTTGATCATGACTTTCCATTGCTTAAACTTCTCAAAGACAACATTCTTATATTTCAAGATATATACCTAAACATTTCTAGAGTAATCATCAATAATGGTCAATATGCATTTTCCACAACCATGTGATACAACCTAAAAAATGATTTCAAAGTTGCAATGAATGTATCTAAATTACCTTTAATCCTATCAGTAATTGTACTGAATTTAACCCTCCATTGTTTCCCAAATACACAATACCCACAAAAATCAAGTTCTCCTTTTGTCCCCTAAGCAAATCTTGTTTATTCAAGATTGTCAACCCTCTCTCACTTGTATGCCCAAAGTGCATATCACATAATCTCGTAGTTTTTGAAATTGATTCTAAGGTTGAAACTACAGTTATACCTATAATCATGCTACTTTGCGATATATAAAAACCATTAATTTTCTTTCCTTTCATCACAACAAAAGTACTCTTTAAATTTCTCATAACTTTACCTCATGTTTTACATGTGCATTCATTGGAATCAAGTGTCCCTAAAGAAGAAATCAAATTTTTCTTCAATTCTAGAACTTGTCTTACATCAATTAATGTTCTTATAATGTCAACATGCATCTTAATTCAAATTGTATTTATCCTAACAACCTTATAGGCTATATTGTTTCTTATGAGAACCTCCCACCATGTATAAGTTGGTAGATACTAACCCCTATCAAGAGACATGAAAGAAACATCCTGAATCAATGATCCACTCATCACCTGAGTTACTACTTGTAATTGAAAAGACATTTATAGTATCCGATTTTTTTTCTACAATTGTTGTATCTACAGAATTAAAAGTTTTCTCTTTTTATTTACTTTTATGGTATGAACAATTTCTTACATAATGCATTTCTTTGTTACAATTGAAACACTTATTATTTATCTTAAACTTTGATTTAAATTTGGATAAATCTTTTTTGTCATTATTGTTCTTTCTTAATCTCCCTCTAGTCATCAAAGTTGCACATGAGCTTTCTTCTTTACTCCCAAACACCCTCTTTTTCAACTCCTTTGCTTTTAGGATTGCTCTAGCATCCTCTATGAAGTATATTTCTACCATACATCATGGTATCCACATAAAAATCATAAGAATTCAATAAGGAATACATAAAAATTATGTTTTGGTCGTTATCATCAATTCTAATATCAATATTCCTCAAATCCATTATAATTTTGTTAAACTCATCAAGGTAGTCTTTAATGGATATATCTTCTTTCCTGTGGAGAAATAATAATCGCTTCTTTATATACAAGTAATTCGTAAAAAACTTCGTCACATACAGACTTTCTAACTTCAACCATAACTTGGTAGTTGAATCATCTTTTACAACCTCACAAAATACTTCATTACCCTAGCACAACTTAATAGTACCATAAACTTTCTTGATAAATTCATCATTCCCTTCATCAGAAATCATTGTTGGTATAGTTTCTTTATTTTTTAGCACTTTGAAAAACTCCTATTAAACCTACGAAGCACATATTTTAATGCACCATAAACTAAAATAGTTTCTCTTTAAACTTCTCAACCTCAAACTTTGTCATCATTTCTAGTCAAATAACCTAAGTTTCAATAGTAGTTTATTGTTGTTAAAAACTACGACAATGAATAATAATGAGAAGAATAAAATAAAAGAATAAATATACAAAGCACACAATGATGTACATGATTTGGCCTAAAGCTCTCAAATCCCAAAGTACCAATTATACCTGAAAAGAGACTCATCTCTTAGCCAAAATATATTCCTATATGTTCCTAATTAGATAAGAATATCCCTGTCAAAGTGATTGATGGAGTAAAGGCTGAAATTGAAGCTCAATGACCACAAACTATTACTTGTGCAGATGCCCTTGCATTTGTTGCGTGCAACAGCATGTACGTTGGTGGAATCAACCATGTTTTGCCACGCGATGAAAGTGTATCACTCAAAGATGAGCCTTCCCAACACCTGCCCCCTCCTTTCCTCGATGACAAATAGCTTGAGAATAATCTTGCACCAAGAGGCCTTAATCTTGATGAAATGGTGACACTCTCTGGGTCACATTCTATTAAGTGTCACATTGTTCTTTCTCAAACCGTATCTTCTCTTTCAATGCAACTCACCCTCAAGATCCTGCAATGGATCCAAGTTTTCTAGACACTTAAAGACGAAGTGAACACCACCATCGAACGCAGGCAGTGATCCAACAGTGCTATTTGAAAAATGAAATAGAAAGTGTGAACATCTTCTTAGCATATAATACCATTGTCGTTTTTGCCACAGTTTCAGGTCTTGCTATATTATATTGCAAATAATGAAAATAATGCAATAGCGTCATCTTAGTAATGCCATTTACAACTGGATTTTTGTTCTTTCAATGTTAGGTTACCATATAATGCAGTCTTATTACAAGTAACTGGTAAAAGTGCTGCAAAACAATAATCTAAGAAAAAATCCAGTGAAAGCTTATCTTTTGGAAATCATGGAGTCAAAGTGTCTCTTCCTAGCCATTCTGCTTTCAAGCATGGCATAATTATCTGCATGACAAGGAGAATTCCAAATGAAAGTAAATACCAGTACAGCTAGAAGCCTTGCAACAAGAAAGGATCAAAGGGAATTAAATCTTATGACTCACATGTTTGGATTCTGCAGTTATTTAGAGAAAATGGAATACCCTGCAATTTCATGTCACTCAAAAGCAAGTCTCTGAGTGCCAACTAATGAAGCATATTGGCCCTTCTTAGCCAATAACTCAAAGTGACTCCCAAGCTCTGCAATCCTTCCACTGGAACAAAGAGCTATCTGGTCTGCATTCTGAACTGTACTTAACCTGTGTGCAATCACTAATGTTGTCCTTCCTTTCATCAGATGGCTCAGAGCATCTTGAACCAGGCGCTCACTGATTGCATCCAAGGCACTTGTCGCCTGTATCACAGAAGAAAATCATATACGATATAATAAATATCAACTGGGCATAGTGGTGGCAATCACATGAGCCAAGACCCACAAGTTAGCAAGACCAGGAGTGAGATACAAGGTATCTAATAGGTCTAGGCATATTAATTTTAAGCAAGAATATTGTAAGTGTTTATGTTGATATTAATTCCAACAAAGTGATGAATGCTATGCTTGCAATATAAATGACATGAGTAACATGTTGGAAGTTTTGAACTGATATTAAAATAAATATCACAAAAAGAAATTGACATTTTCTTATTATTGAGCTGGACTAGTACTGGATATGAGAGCTTTTATAATGATTTTTCCAGTGTCATGTTCAAAGTAGCCGAGCCTGGACCACCCTGATATGTTGCCAGACTTACAGAGGCATGATAAAGCATGAATATACACAGAGAAGTAATTAAAAGGTCCAGAAACATACCTCATCAAGTATCAGGATTGGGGCATTCTTGAGAAGAGCTCTTGCAATGGCAATTCTCTACAAATTGGTAATAGGAAGAATCAAATCACTAATAACACACACGCAAACTCTACACATGTGTGCACACATATTTCAGTACCTGCCGTTGTCCCCCACTCAGTAGACCTCCACGCTCACCAACTAGAGTGTCATAACCCTTTAATACATTAAATAATCAGTAAAGAACTCAAAGACTAGCAAGAGGAAGTACAACCTAACCATATTTAGAGATCACAAACCTGAGGAAGAGAAATTATGAAATCATGAGCATTAGCAGCTTTGGCTGCCTTTATCACATCATCCTTGGATACATTATTGTCTGGAAGCCCATAGGCGATATTTTCTCCAACAGACACCGAGAATAGAACAGGTTCCTGAATCACTTTATATTGTTATCTTGGGGAAAGGCAGCTACAAATGTTTCAAGCAGGTAAAAAATGCAACTTCATCAGCGCTGTCTCAGGATAACTGCAAACTTTTTTTGTCTTGTCATCAAAGCTAAATAAAACCAACTCTTGAGGGTCAGATTAACCCAATCCAACGTTCTCTTCGAACTGATTCACTAACAGACCGAACTCACACTTTTAACTTCCCAATCCTAAAACTAACCTTCCCCAAGCTTCCAAAACAAACCTGAAAACTGCACTTCAATATGAAGTATAAACCAACTACAATTACACACATGCCTCCAGTATATCTGGATTCACAAAAAAATGCATATGCTATGTATATATATATATATATATATATAGGTAGGGTATGTTCATTTGGCCAAAATCAATCATATCTGAATAAAACCTTAAATGGTTCCTCTTTTGCCAACCTAACCAGTTCAACGTCAAAGGATCACAAGCATTAATGCATGAATGCATGTATCAGATATGTATGAATAGGTACATACTTGGTTTACTATAGAGACAACCCGAGCCCATTCGCTCTTGTCAAATGTTCGAACATCCTCTCCGGAAACTGTTATGCAGCCCCTGCTTGGCTGCAAAAATAAGAAGCCAATGGATGCACAACATTCTTCACCAACCCATAACAGGAAAATGAAATTTATTATTAAAATGAATGTAAGTAAACCTCATAAAAACGTGCCAATAGCTGTACTATTGTACTTTTCCCAGCACCACTTGAGCCAACTAGAGCAGTTACAGTTCCACATTTTAGCCTTAGATTAAGACCATTTAGGATTTCCACATCAGGCCTCAAAGGGTAAGAAAAATGCACATCTGCACAACAAAATGAGGGCATTTGTTGGCAGCAGTGTCATGAAATGTATAATGAATTCATTGTAGGATTAAATTGACAAATAAGCAATAATACCACATATCATTATCCCAAAGTAATACCCAATAACAGAAAGTGATTTACAGGATGCTATTGCTTTGGAATGCATCAGACACACAAAAGAAACATACGGCATAAAAGGTCAAAGTCATATACCCATGCTAGCCAATTTTGTAACTAGGTAGAAAGAACCAAGTAGTTATTATATATGTTACCTTGATGATGTTTGACTCATCAAGCTACTAGGTTAGCCAGTAGTTTAATAACAAGGATATGGTTTCTCCTTCCAAAACAAACCTTCCTCATAACAATGATGTTTTTTCTTACTAGTTACCGGCCCATGTTAGAGGACAATGGAAAGACAAACAATCCTTTTCTTTTGGATGTGAGACAACATCTCAAAACTGAGGTATGAGAGAACATGTGAAGGCAGACTTAATTTTAATTCGTGAAACTGCATTGGTAGTACCTTCAAGACAAACATCACCAGACCAAGCTAGGCTATGCACATTGCTAGCTGATCTCAAGGCTGACATGTAATGAATATTTGGAAATATGTTTTTTTCATCAAAACCATTGACAAAGAATAATCCAAGTTTTTCATCATCCACTTCTTTTCTCCGGATTTCTCTTTCTAAACCATAGGCAAGGGCCTCATCAGTTTGTCCCCCAGAAAACACAGAATTAATCCTCTCAACAGCAGCAAGACTTCCACGAAGATCTCCAAATGTGTTAACCAGCCCTTGAACCTGAAAGATGTATTACATCGAATAGCATGTAGAAAGAAAATAGCACAAGTGCAAGAACAAAACAAAAATGGACTCACAGCAAAAGTTAATGTGAAAGTGTATCCAATAAAAGAAGCAACGGTTCCAATAGAGAGTTCACCCTGCAAGCAACAGATGTTAACTTCAAACAAAAAACATGAAACAGGCTAAAGGATACAGTGTCACAAGCTAGAAGTTCTTACTGCTTTTACTTTGCTTCCACCAAGACAATACAAGGCCATCAAAGAAATATAGACGGCAACTCTAGTCAGTGATTCATTAAGAGATTTGAAGGTCCCAAGCTTTATACCACTTCTCTGAAAAGCCAGAACCTGCAAAGCCCCATGAAGATGGTTGCTATAAGTGCATGGAAGGGTTAGTATCTCCATGTATTTACAAAAATAGTATTCATGGGATTCTCATGAATAACCAATATCTTACCTGACTACCAAACATAGACATTTGACGCTTTTCGCCACTAAAGGATCTTACCTGTATCAAAAAAAAAATTTCTTCAATTACAAGTGTGTACTTCCAAGGCCCAATCCAAAAGAAAAATGTTAAATTTCAAAGACTACAAGTGAGAATCCTGATTTCTCACAAAGAAAGCCACAAGAAATTATGCAGCAGGGACTTCAAAGAACTTACAGTACGAATTGCAGAAAATGTTTCTGTTGCACAATCTGATATGGAAGCTTGGGCCAATCCATGAGCTTTAAAAACAGGCACAGTTGACCGCTTGTATACAGCTGAGGAGATTTACAATAGTCAGCAGCAGGTGAGAAAACATGAACCAAGCAAAGGAGTTCCAAAAATTTCAAGAACCACCTTCTAGCAAGCATGATATGACCATTTTTAGACCAAATCTTAGTGGTCAGAAACAAACATGGTTTCTACAGCATGAGCTTAAATTACTCAGGTGTACTGAAACATGCACATGTTCATGAAACATTGCCAATCAAACAACTAATCATAATTTGAAAAAAGGAATACAAAATTTTTGACAAATACTGCTATATTAGAATACTATAAAAATTGACACCTCCAATACCATATATAAGTTTGGAAACAAGAGCATCAAGAAAATCTGACAATCATGTTTTTATTTCTATTCTAGGCCTTACATCAGACATTTCACAAATTAGCCTGAAGGTTGTAAAATTTATGAAAATTTTTCAATGACAAATAATAAATGTAAACCTTATTTCTATTGCAATTATGCAACAAAGAATGGACACTAGAAACTTTAAGCATCGAACAATTTACACTGCCTCATCCAATAATCTATTTTTTTCTTATCCTTTTTAATTTTCTTTGGACAAATTAACGGCTAAGCAAATGATTTGAAAGAGAAAATGTTTACCAACTAAAACAGATACAGCAAGCATCAGTATGCCCAAAATTGGTGCAAGTTGGGGGGCTAAAGTGAACAGGATGCAAATTGTGCCAATGACCTGTAAGAAAACACATATACAACTGAGTACTGAAATCACATAAGACTTTTCCTAAAAATAATAAGAAATATATTTTCCATAAATTAATCTCCAGGAATAAGTAAATTCTCAAACAACAATAATAGATCCGTAGTAAAAAATAAATCAGAAGGTTTTGCTACTTCTGAATGTAACTCAATTCTCTCAGAATCAAGGACAATAATTTACATCTTTAACTATAGGCAACATAAAGCTCACTTTTGCTTAGTGTAGAGTAGCTTGCCTCAGAAAGTGCCCTGAATCCACGATCCCTTGAAATGTTTTCAGTCACAATATCTTTAAGAGAACCCAAGTCAGATGTTAACAAAGCAGTGAGTTCACCAACCTATAAGAAAGAATAATGTGTTCTTAACCATCCAACTACAACAATATATACATATATATGGGCAAAAGAAGAAAAAGATAGATATAGACATCAATTACTACTCCATAACTCAGACAAACAATAACATATGTGTAAGCCCACCATGAGAAAATGAAAAATAAAAATAAAATAAAATAAAACACCGTTGTAAAATATACACACTAAGAAAAAGAGGGGAAAAGTAAAAAAGAACGAGTTAGATATAGGCATCAATACTACTCTATAACCTGGACAAACTATAGTAGATATGTAAGCCCACAGTGGGGAAAATTTATAAAATGATAATAATAAATAAAAAAAAACAAATAATAAAATTGTAAAAAAGGCATGGAAGATATGAATAAACTAAGTCCCTTGCCAAAATGAATCTTTATAGTCATTAATATACATAGTCTTATTTGCCTATTAAAAAAAAAAAGGGGACCATAAACAGCATTATTGAGAGAGATAGAGAGAGAGAAGTGGGAGAGGAAAGGAGGACATGCAGAACAGATGGCCATCGTGGCATTCAGTAAAAGGGATGGATAGTAACAATGGATCTTTCTGGCTTTCTATGAGAAGTTTTAATGCAATGGAAAGCAAGTGTAGTGACCTATTGTTTGTTAAAGCACCAATATATGCTTTATAAATTTGTGCACCACCACCCTCACTTGTTACCATGGACAAGGTATTTCAGATGGCAATTTGAGCAATCTATGATCTCACTAGCTCAGTAACACCAGCAGGCAGAATATCTGCAAATAAAAACCTTCACACTCTAGTGAACTATATTATTCAGCTAAAAGCATGTCAATATTGTTATGTTTCACTGCTAATCAATTCTATATTGTGGTTGTGTGATATAACTTTACCCACAAAGGTGATTCATGAGTTCTAAGATAATAAACAAAACATCTGAATCACGTATGGGTTCAATAGAGTCAGTATTGATATATGGCATGCAGAGACCTTGCTGAAAGATTGCTAATCTTCTTTGTATAAAGATTTTTTCTAATAAAAATGCTAGAGTTGGTGTGATTTGGATGGTGGTTTGGGCATTTCGTAATTAGGAAACGGAGTAGATTAGTAGTTTCTTTGAGCACATTCATGCAATTTACATGGACCTGCTAAGGGTAGATTGGTGGGGAAGGTCATAGGAATGAGTGCTTTTCTGTGATGTCTTTCTATTCATCCGTATCTATTGGGGCCCCAGTGAAGTTCCCAGCTAAAGAGATTTGGACCTCAAGGGCCCTTAAAAGGATTTACCTCTTTACTTGGTAAGTTGTGTGGGAAAAGATCCTTACAGTGGATGATCCATGAAAAGGGGTTGGCCCTTGCAATTAGATGAAGTTTCTGTGAGGCCAAACAGGAATCAACAAGGGATGTCCTTATCCATAGTGCCAAAGCTCGTATGCTTTATGATCTTGTGCTTATTGTTTGGTCTTCAGGGAGTGTTCCCTGACTATACAAAAGAAGGTCTCTTAGCTTGGCATGCGAGGATGTGGCTAAAAGTAATAGAGTTGTGTGAAGAATTGCCCCCCTTTGCCTATTCTGGGGCATTTGGAAAGAGCACAAAAAAAAAAAGAATGTTTAAAAAGAGAGGAGAATTCAAATGAATCACAGAAAGATGACTTCTTAGCAATGTTTCTAGATTGGCTATGATTCATTGAGAGTTTGACCTGTCTCTTTGGGACTTTATTGAGGAATTGTGTCAGAGACAGGTTGTATAATTCTCTCTCTCTCTCTCTCTCTCTCTCGTGTAAAACCCAGTTGCTTAGTTTGCATCCCCTTGTTGTCAAATGCCACTTATTAAATATCTTTTTCTTTGCCTATCAGAAAAAAGAAACAAAAAAGTCATTTATAGCACTAGGATATAAGGTCCTTTACATCATCCTTAAATAATCAATAGCTTCCATCAAGATTGTCTGTCACGTGAGGCAAGAGTAGAGGTTGGGTGGCCTTCTTCCAGAAAGTTCTTTATGCCACAGATTCAAGGAAAATATAAAAGAGGAAAATTTCAAAAGCCACAAGATTCAGAAACCATATTATGATGCCAGTTCTATACTGATATCATTTTCTAATCCCCCTTTCCCAAGATGCATCATTACTTGCTATTTCATCACTTTTAGCAATAATGAGAACTCCATACAAAGTCCAAGCTTCTCTGCCCATTTGCCAAACATTCTTATTTGTTCATCTTAGGATTTTATGTTTGCTACTGAGTAATTCCATAAATTATGATGCAGACTCAAACCTTCTAGATATTCATGATGCACAAAATATCAAAGGAAAATGAGCAAGAAAATACACCAGGCATATCACTAAAAATATTTGGCTAGCAGAAAATATTTGAATGCATTTACATCATATCCACACCAAAGAAAAAAACACGTAATGTTGCAGAGTTTCCAGGATTAATGTTGAAAATTCATAATTACACACAAATTATTGTGCAACTCCAAAGAATTTGTATCAAATATATCATTTCTTCCGATTTGCAACTTTTAAAGGATAACTAATGGAGAAAACACCAAATCATAAGACTCGTTAACAGAAAAATGCAGCACACCGCAGCATAGGAAAAAAGCTAGTATGCAAAATGTTGAACATCCAATGTCTGAGCACTAAACCCACACTAAACTCCTGCTTTCAAAGATATTTATTCCTAACAAAGGATTATAGGCAAATAGAATTTAGATTGACACTTGGACCTTATTGCAGTCCATATCCAGGCTGACATTTTTTTTCATATTAACCATAAGTTATACATGCTTACACAAGCCATATTTCTTTACAACAGGAGTTTCTTGGGCAATTTCAAGAGGGAAAAACTGATGACTGCACATAGCATTTCCATGATTTTCAACCCCACAAATGATGCGCAATAAAGAAATTGAGGATGTCATATCCATACCTTGTATCGGTCAAAAAACTCCACCTGCATAGACAGAATATTAACATATTAAAAGACACGATATATATGTTTTGCATGGTGAAGTAACAAAAAATTAATAAATGAGCAATTAAACAAAATATAATCTAAAAGCATCAAGCAGTGTAAGACTATTACAAGAGGATCACTATTAATCAGCCTATCATAATAATTTTTCACACTCAGGCCATACTCCATTTATGAGCACTTTGACCAAGACAATATTATGTACTAGTGCATAGTTAGGTCAGCAATTCTAGTCAAAATTAAAAATCCCAATGAGCCACTACTACCCCGGGTCTTATTTGAATTAAAGGCTGAAGGCAGAGTTTCAGGAATGCACTTAAGACCGAGTTCACCATCATATATCAGGTATGTACAGTTACTGATCAAAAAAATATATATCAGGTATGTACAGCGGTTCTAGGTCTCAACATGATTGATGAATGCATATTAAGTAAAATGATCAGGGTTGGTGCCAAAATGCAGAGAATTCAATCCGCTAGAGGACCGATCAATCATTTGATCATACCTCTAGCAATATCCCACATGGGTTTTAAAATTACATAACTGACAGATAGCCCCTGAGGGCCAATTGATCGCCTACATGGAAGTATCTCTTGGACAGCTTTCTGATTGATGGACGATCAAACACCTACCATTTCTCTAAAAATAAAAATTGATTTGTTTAAATGGGTTTTTATTGGATAAGAAGTTCAAGAAAATACAGGCTCAATTTCTAATCAACTTATAGTCTGCTCTAAAAAGAAGGTAGAATTTTTTGTGTCATTTTTCATCTATAAGAACTCACAACCTTCAATCTTTGGCATCGGGATTCAGTTTCATAATGCCCTGAGCAGTAGGAGTTTGCTCAATCAAGGATGTGAAGCAAAGTGTGAGTGTGATCGAGAATAAGACACTCAAGAGGAGTGAGCACCTCAAATCTAGTAAAATCTATAAATTCCTTTTTATTTAGTGACTGTCCTCTCAGCCAAATAGGCTCATTGTTTTACCTTAGAGAAAAAGTGTTCCCCGTATTTCTGGTGTTCTTCCTGTGTGGTGTTTGATTTATTATTTGCTGCATCTTAATTAATCTTTCATAATTAAATTCATGTTAAGAATAATTAAAAATTGGACATTTATTACAATCAGGGATTAAATTTTTAAAGGACCACCTATTCACCCATTCCCTCAATTTAATTTCATAATTCAAAAACACACTTTAATAATGACTGAGAAAAATAAAAATTCTCATTCATTAAGTGCATATAAGGAAACTTCATGTTCCAAGCAAGTCTTAAGTTTTTTTTTTTTTTTTTTTTGATAAGTAACTTTTTTGAGTTTTTGGAACTCCAAGTTACATACAATCCCACTGACATGAGAAAGGCATCACTAGTCATTACAATAGAAAGCAATAAAATTAATGAAACTTACCACAAAAGTTTATGAAATGAAATGGAATATAATCAAGCCACAAGCATAAAGAGAATATTCCTCTAGCTAGCCATAACTAAAATGTGGAACAAGGAAAAGGAAATCTCATGCATCTGCAGACATAGAGAGGAACTAGCACAAAACTAAAATTAAAAGAAAGGGACCAAAGCCTCATCCCTAGGGAACAGGAGTCAACCAGGCAAACTTGCATCAGAAGGATTTTGGGGGTCCAGTGGTGGAAAAGATTTTTAGAGAAGGTTAGCAGAAACTGGGTTGAGAGAAGCAAATATAACAACAATCAGTGCCCCACAAATTGGGGAAAAGCAAGCTGAAAAATGAGTTGGTACTCCAAAAAAGATGCTGATGCATCTAACTCTTTTCTAGAGGATAAAATATCCCCTTCATTTCTTTATTTTGGGTCTTTCTTAAATTCTCCTCCTGGGAATATTTTTCTCCTAACAAGGTCATTAGCATAAGATAGGTAATCTTGCATCTCCATCTGGCACACTTATTTGGTTAATCATACATCCTACTGTCAAAAAAGAGGAAAAACTGGCACTAAGTTCATAGAAACCAATTATAACAATTAATACCAGGTCTATCAAAACATAGAAAAAGCATTCTTCATATTCTAAGGTGAGATTGTTACTTGTTCTGTACTCATAATTATTTCTGATGGCCAACTTCAAAGAAGAAAACTAGTATAGTTTATCTTTTAGTGTTTACCACACAGCAAGGACATGATGTAAAACTCCCTTAATGCAAACGCAATTTTCTTCACTTATTTCATTCATAGAAGTTAGACCCTGATTCCTTATTTGTCAGGGCATTCAATTCTAGCACTATAAATTTAACACTCGCATTAAGTTACATTGTATAGAACAGATAATTTCATGATAAAGTGCAGCAATTACAAAGAATTACAGTCACTGACTTTACCTTCTGAATCAATAGTCTTCTAAAAATCTGAGCACGTAAGGTTGACATAACCTTCTCCCAAATAGTATTCATGTTTACAACATAAATAATAGTGAAAACTGGCTCCAATGTATACAGCACTCCAACAGTACTAAGCAGTCTCCACAGAGGTTCTGGTCTAGTGCCTATAAGTACTTCAAAAAATCTCCCTGGACAAATCATCAACAGAGTCACTAAGCAGAGGGGGTAAGGGTATTATTTTTATTTTCTTATTAAGTCAACAAAGAACAATTCATTGGCTAATTAGTAAGCTAACAAGCTGGTGCATGATTATTTTCACAAATATTTTATAAAAAAGGCAACTGTCATAATTCTCAAGATTGAAGATCCTGTACTAAGGAATTGAGAAACACAACACTTGGAACAGGCTCTGCTGTTGTGTCCATTTTAAATTTTGAAGTTGGATCTTAACTGATTTGTACATTCTTGAATTCCTCTAAACTCTGTTTGTTTCAATGGAAAAGAAAATCAGAATAAGAAATGGGCAAATGCTTTAGTTTCACCTCTCTTATGTTACAACATCAATCATGAGCTTATATTAATCTCTACCATACTTTTAAAGGCTTGTTTCATTCGTTTTGTGATTTTTAATTTTCCCAATTGTTTTTTGCTTTATTTTTCAAAATTTGCACACACCAATTACATTCTCTAGAATGTCTAATTTCTTTGCTTCTAGAAACATAAAAATTGATCAAAAGTGCATCCAGATGAGCATAAGTTATCAAATAACTATCCCATTACTAAGATTGGATCCAAACGTGCAGATTATTTTCAGAACTCATCATGTTATTGTCATTAATATCAAACTCTGAGACCCAAAAAAAAAAAAAGTGTGCTTCACTTTTCCATATATTTTGAAATTAAATCTTAAGTTACCTTATTTTCAAAATTTTAGTACAACCTCCCATTATGTTTCCATTTCTTAATTTTCATATTTTTACAAATTCATATTTTTTTATATCCAATTCATCTACATGGAGAAACTCAAGTTGTCAAAACTTCGGACAGTAATATGATGAATGACAGTACCACTAGTAATGTTAGGGCTTGTTTGGCATTATCATCAATTTTAGTGAAGTGCTTTCCAGTAAAAAAATAAAAAATAAAAGCAAATCCATGCAAATGAAAGGTTTCTATTCAATATTTTAGAACAAATTGAACTCTTAAAAACTCTTCTTCTAGAGTTCTTCTGCAAAATGCATCACAATCCCAATTTCACTCAAAAGAACTTTTTGACCTCAAACCTCTTACATTTTAAAATGCTTTAGTAGTAACCAAAACAAATGCAAAGCTCTTTTAATAATGAGAAAAGACCTCTAAGCATTCAAAAAGCAGTGCCAAATGGGGCCTTCACTGAATAGAGATGAAATGTGTAAAGCAATCATACAAACTTGTACATGTATAGTTTTGATATTTACAAAAATAGGAAACACGATTTTTTTTTTGCCTCAAATAATCAAGAAGTTGACTTTACTAAAGACGATACAGGCTTTGAGAGTTAAAGATTATTATTTCTATTGATCAACACAAAAAGTATATATAATAGTATACAACCTAGCTGCCGTTACAGACTTACCATATTAACTCCACAATAAAGGGAACTATACATGGTTGGTTACCAAAACAAATATAGGAGATTAGTTGTGCATATTACTGAAATATAAACCTGATCATAGAGGATCAGATAGAGATTGAAGTTGACTTTCAAATGAACCATTTTCCTTATCATGCCCCCTCAAGATAGGCTTCAATTGAACGCCTAGCTTGACGCACAAGTACTATAGACGAGCTAAGGATTGTGGCTTTGTTAAGGCATCAGCAAGTTGATCAGCAAAAGCAACATGAGATATGCGAAGAGTGCCATCTTGAACTTTGTGCACGCACGAAATGAAAATCAATAGCAATGTGCTTCATCCAAGAATGGAAAATTGGGTTGGCGCATAAGTAGGTGGTACCAACATTATCACAAGAGATCGGCATGGGGTTGGGAATTGAAACACCCAACTCAAGTAACAAAGAGTTAAGCCAAAGAAGTTCAAAAGAAGTTGCGGCTACAACACGATACTCTACCTCAGTTGAGGAACATACAACAGAATGTTGCTTCTTTGAACTCCAAGAGATGGTATTATGACCTAAAAACACAACATGAGCACTAGTCGAAGTACGATCATCACGATCACCAGCCCAATCGGCATCAAAGAAGACATTTGACTGCCAACCAGTGAGTGGTAGTCAGTCTATGCATGAATTGAGAAAGTTTATTGATCGAGAAAGCAATGTCTAGTTGAGTGAAGGAGAGGTATTGAAGACCACCAACAATAGATCGATACTCAATCGAATTGGTCAAGGATGTGTCATCCACAAGGCTAGGTATCTAAGATGTTGACATAGGAGTTGTGATTGACTTGGAATCCATCATTTTTGTGCGCTTAAAAGATCTAAAACATATTTGTGTTGAGAAAGAAAGAGACTGGATGAGCTTGGAATAACCTCAACCCATAAAAAATAAGAAGGAGAACCTAGTAGCAAGGGTGCGAACAAAGCAATTGAGAGTACCATCATCACTGCCAGTAACAATAATATCATCAACATGCACAAGTAGGAAAATGGTAAATGGAGACTTCATATAGATGAACAATAAAGTGTCAGATTTGGAGTTCACAAACCCTTAATGGAGTAGAAACTGCTTCAGTTCTTGATACTAGGCACGTGGAGGTTGTTTGAGGCCATAAATAGCTTTCTTGAGATGGCACACATGGGTTGGAAACTAAGGATCAACAAACCCTGGTGGTTGAGCCATAAACACATTTTCGGCAAGAGTCCCATGAAGAAATGCATTGTTTACATCAAGTTGGCGAAGCGACCAATTGGAGGACAAGGCAAAACTAAGAATGAGTCAAACAGTAGTAGGTTTCACAACCAGGCTGAATGTCTCGGCATAGTCAATGCTAGGGCGCTAATGAAAACCCTTGGCAACAAGACAAGCCTTGTATTGAGCAATAGAGCCATCAGAGTTGCATTTGATTCAGAAAATCCATTTACAACCAACTAGATTTTGTGACTTAGTAGAAGGAACCAACTCCCATGTGCCATTACGAAGAAGAGCATCAAATTCTTCAGACATAGCTTGACGCCAATCAGGAAGCTTCAAAGCCTGGGTAACACAGGTAGGTGCAACATCAGGAGTGGTAGAGACAAGAGCATATTTGGTGGATGGTTTAAAGACATTATTCTTGGATCTCGTAACCATGGGATGGGTGTTGAAGGTAGGGGGTCGAGTGGGTAGGATGGGGAAAGGGACAGGATTTGGGGTTGAAGGCAAGGTTGGGCTTGGAGGGAAAGTAGGTTGGGGTTGTGTAGTCTCAACATTGGGGGGTAATATAATTGACTAGCCAGCAAGAGTGGCATCATGAATGATCGAATGCTCAACTGAAGTGGTACCTAAGATTGCATTGTCTTGTGATGAGGGAACTAACACAGAAGGGAATGAAATAGGTGGGACTGTGGTGGGTGGAGGTTTTTCGACAGTAGAAGAAAAAGGGAACACTGTCTCGATAAAGGTGACATGACGAGAGGTGAATAACTTGTGGGAAACTCGATCAAGGCAAAGGTATGCACTTTGTGTAAGAGAGTGACCTAAGAAGACACATGGATGAGATTTGGATTGAAGTTTGTGGTCATTATATGGACGTAACCACAAATAACAAAGACAACCAAACACTTGTAATTTGTCAAGATTAGGTTTGTGATTGAATAATTTCTCATTGGAGGAGAGGAAGGAGAGGTTTGGTTTAGGCATTCGATTAATAAGATAGACTACGGCTTGAAAGGCAAAGGGCCACAAAGAAGTAGGCATGTACGCATGATGGAGAAGGGTGAGTTCGATTTCGACAATGTGTCTATGATGACGTTCAGAGTAACCATTATACTCAGGAGTATAAGGTGGAGTAGTGAGATGAGTAATGCCAGTAAGAGCAAAATAATCTTTTAATGCTAGAAATTCACCACCATTGTCAGAATAGATTTGAATTATTTTGGAATTGAAGTAGTTTTCAACTAGAGCTTTAAATCGAACAAAAACATCATAGACATCAGATTTCTTTTGAAGTGGATATAACCAGACATATTTGGTGAAATGGTCGACAAAGATAACATAGTATTTAAAGTTATCATTTGATACAACGGGAGAACTCCAAACATCTAAGTAAATAATTTGTAAAGTAGATGAACTTGTTATAGATGATGTAGAGAAAGGCAGTTTATGACTTTTATTGCACTTACAAGAATTACAAGCAAAAGTAGAAATATCATTAGATGACAAAGAGAGACTCTTAGAGGAACCTGAATATTGAAGAACTTTGCAAGAGGGATGACCAAGTCAATGATGCCAATTTGGAAGTGAAGTCTTAACACTAGAAAATGCAATCAAAGGTTTTGTCATAGTAAGGGAATTTGGCCATACATAAACACCACCACTAGTTGGTCCATGCAAAATTCTTGCCCCCGTACGTAGATCCTTCACATCAAAACAAGTGGGTAAGAATTCAATGGAAACATTATTTGTTAAGAAAAATTGGGAAACTGAAATCAAGTTCTTTTTCATGGTGGGAACACAAAGGATATTATTAAGTTGAAACAACTTTGATGCAGTTGGGAGAGTGGTGGATGCTCTGTGATTTGCAGACCTTTACCATCACCAATAATTATGTCGTCTGGGCCAGCATAGTCAGAATGCAAAGATAGATTCTAAAGATCATTAGATATATGGTGGGAGGCACAAAAATCCAAGAGCCAATCTAGAGAGGCGGCAGTTGGTTGAGTTGCCACATGTGCTTGTGCTGAAGAGGGGCAGTAACTGTAATGGGGTGGAACACCATGATGCTGATTGGCAACATATCAAAATGATGGACATCTTTTCGCCAAGTGTCCTTGAACACCACACAATTGACAAATCCCCTTATATGGATGAGGGGTGTAATTCGAAGTATTTGAGGCAATCATTGGTTGAGGTTGGTTGGACGTACGGTATTGAGACTGAGACGAAGAGCGAGGTTGTTGATTGAATGACCGATGCGATTGTGGTTGCTTGGTAGCAACATTGGCGGAAGCAAGCAGTGAGACATTCCAAGAAGAATTCTTGGCAGCATCAGAATTCATTTGAGCCTCAAGAGAAATCAAAAAGTTCCTCAAAAGAAACAGCAGTTTCACGGGCACGGATGGCTAAGTGTAAATCTTTGTACGTCTCAAGCAGACCATGAAATATTTGAATAATGAGTTCCTCAAGGTTTGTGGTGACGTTCATGAGAGAGAGAGCATCAATGCAAATTTTAACAGATTGCATATACTCTGTTATGGACTGAGTGCCTTTGGACAGGTTGTCGAGTTGAGTCCGACAATGAATTATTCGGCCTCGAGATGCTTTAGCACAGGTGTTGTGACGTGCAGACCATGCCTCATGGGAGGTTGTGGCTGATGCAATGAATGAAACAATTGTTGGACTAAGTGAAGAAACAATAGCATTAAGAAGAAGATGGTCTTGACGAATCCAGTGGATGTATGCTGGGTTTGGGGTTGCAGTACCATTTTCAGAAGTAAGAGTGGCAGGAGGACATGGTAAAGTGCCATTGACATATCCCAATAAATCATAACCGACTAGGAGAGTGTAAAATTGGAGTCCCCATGCAGAAAATTTGTGTTGAGTGAGTTTGATGGGGGTTTGGGAAGAGGCATTTATGGCTATGAGGTTTTGATTATTGTATACAAAGATGTTGGCAGCAGTGTTGATGGAGGAAACAATTGAGGGGGAAGGGCTGGAGCCTTCGTTGGTTTGTGGGTTTGGTGAGGCCATGAGGATCAGCTCTGTGAGCTATGGTTGCTCTGATACCATAAAGACGATACAGGCTTTGAGAGTTAAAGATTATTATTTCTATTGATCAAGGCAAAAAGTATATATACAGTATACAACCTAGCTGCGAATACCAAATGAACCCCACAATAAAGGGAACTATACAGGGTTGGTTACCAAAACAAATATAGGAGATTAGCTGTACATATTACTGAAATATAGACCTGATCACGGAAGATTGAAGTTGACTTTCAAATGAACCATTTTCTTTATCATGTACATCTTTCCATTCCAGCATTGGTAAGAATCTGGCAGTGACTCTAATTCCCAATACTGATATAAAACTTAATATTCTTTCTTCCCCACATTTCTCAGCAACCAAATAAATTTCCACAGACCTAATAGCCTAATACACATTCTAAGACACCAAAACTCTAAAGTCAATGAACTGAAAGAAAATTGCTTGAATTTTACTTAAAATAAATGAAAATTTTGCAAAGTATCCCTCAAACCCTGAGAAAATGAAACCTCTATTAAAGTCTAACACCACCATTTGATTTTTCAGTCACCCAAAAAAGGGGCATCAGGATATTGAATTTCCTTTTTCTTTTCCTGCCCTCTTATTTCAAAGCACCCAAAAGGAGGATTATTCGATGCCGCCCTTTTGAAAGGTTAAAAGAATTAAAGAACTAAGAATCCTAAACCTTTCTACCTTTTCGGACCAAAAACAATATCAAACAAAAAAAATTCAAAACTTGCTTTCCTTCTCTTTTCCTCCGTTTTCTCCGCAACCAAGCATGCGCAGCGAAGAAGATAAATAGAATCATTAGGAATTTTACCTGAAAATAGAGGCATTGACAGAGTACAAGCGGAGCAACCAATGAGAGTGACGGCCGAAACAGCGAGTCTCAGCTTGTACCGCATCAGGAGACTCCACAAGAGACTCGAACTGATCGCACTCGGCGGCTCAACAGCTTCATCATGAGCATCGTTCGAACTCTCGACCTTGGGGTCCGGCTCGGTGATTATCGGGTCGGAAGCAGGACCCGATACGTAGGCAGAAAGGGGCCTCGCAAAGACGCCTTTTGATCTGCTTTGAATAAGTGAAAATGGCGGGAAAGGGTTGGAGTGGCTGTGGGAGAGTTTGACGTGACAGGCGAAGGCTCTTGGCGCGTGGCTGATAGGGGGTTTGAGGCGAGTGAGGGGTGGCCGGAGAAGGAGTGGGAGAGTTGCAGAGGCCATGGCTTGTAAGAGATGAGCGTTGGGGACGGAGCGCAAATATTTTGTTAAGTGTGCTGTGTGACCTGTGTCCAAAATCCAAATTGGGGGAGGTTGTCGCGCGAAGTCGCTGGCGTACGTAGACGAACTTACTCGCTAGGATAGGTGTACACGCATAGTTTTCTTTCAGAGCCGCAAGTTGAATGCTTTCGAGTATGTCCCAACTCCCAACTTCCAAGACGGATTAAGATGTCTTTGGACACGTTTCACTCTCCATATATGACTTGCCTTTTTCGTGTCCAAAAAAATATGAAAAATGAAAATGAGATAAAAAAATATCTTGCTCCACAATAATTTCAAAAATATTTATAAAATTAGAATTATTTTAAAATGGCAAATTATTATTTTAATACTTCAAATATCATAATTTCCTTGTGACGAAAATAATTTTAAGTGTTTAAAAAATAAATAAATAAATAAAATATTAGTTCCACACAATTTATACATGTATAAAAGTGGTATATTTTTCTTTTACTTAATTTTAAATAATATTTAATAGCGTTAAATATTAAATTATTTATTATTTTAATATTTTATTTGTATTGAATTTTAAAAAATTAAAAAGAAAAACAATGATTTCATATTAGTTACGTCGGTTGTGGGTGAGGAGTCCGGTCTTCAAACTGTGTTTTCTTTGTTGGTTTCAATAACTTAATTTTAGCCTTCAAAAAAAGTGAAGTCTTATTATTTTTCCTGTACGATCAAAAAAAATTAAGAAATAAATAATAAATCACCAAAATGTAAAATAATAAATTGTTTAAAATTTAAAAGCAAATTAATTTTAATAAAAAGTTAAAAAATTAAATAACACTTTAAAAATTATTTTCTATTCTTTAACTTAAAAAAGGTTTTAGAAAATATGAGTAAATGGACCATATTTTTTTTTCATTTTTTAAAATTAATTAAAACAATTCTTACTTATTCTCTACAAATTATTTTCTATTTCACTTTATTTTTAAAATCTGTTTTCAAATAATAATAGACAAATAATGTTAGAAATTTATAAATAAATTAAATAATAATAATTTTTAAAAACAAGTTTTAGAAAACATGATCACATGGGCTTATATTTTCATTTTGTGTTTAAAAATTAGTGAAAATAACTTTTACTTATTCTCTAAATTTTTTTTTTCTATTTTACTTTGTTTTTAAAAATTATTTTTAGAGAATAACGAGCAAACATTGTTATAAATTTTTTAAAATAATTAAAAAAATAATAATACTATTTTTAAATCACATAGCCAAACGCACTCTTAGTAACTTGCTCCTCTCACTTGTTAGCTATAACCCAATTTTTTTTTTTTCATTTTGCTTTCATTTCTCTTTATTATTCTAGTCTTCTTGCCTTGTAACACCAAGAATCTCTCAAAATTAATAAATAGACTTTTAGGTAATCACTTAATATGATTTAATGATTTAATTTAAGTTATTAAATAAATTAAATATATTTGATAAAATAATTTAATATTACGACTTAAAGTCAAAAATAATTTTAAGTATTAAGTAAAAATAATTAACCCATTCTCGGTCTTAAATCTCTTTTATCTCGTTTATACATGTTTAATGAGATTGCATTTTATAACCATGACTTTACATTCACAACTTATTTTTTATAATGAATATTTTTGTAGTTATTTTATATGTTTATAATACTTTAAATAAAAATGTTTAACAAATAAATTTATTATTTAAGATGAGAGAAAATGTGAATATTAATTAAAATTAATAAAGATAAATATATCGATTTAATGATTTATAATAAAAGTTTAAGTTAATTTTACCAAACAACTTTGTTATAAAAATTAGGCTAATCCAACTTATGATAATCACCCTAAAAGAGGGTGAATAGGGTGATGGTCTTTTTTTGTAAATTTAAATTATATGAATGTAAGAGACATATAAAATTTTACAGTGGTTTGGCGCAACTCGACTTACATCCACTTTCCTCTAACTTCAATCCCAACCTTAAGGTTTCATTAATTCAAAACTTCTAAACCAAGCCTTCAAGCAATACAATTGAATTATGGTTCCAATTCACCCTCTTGGACTTTTTACTCCAAACACTCTTTACACTTCGCAAGAGATACCCCATTCTTAAACAACCTCTCAAGTGATATCTCATACTTGACAATCCCTAAATAATACCTCACACTTGATAATCCCTAAGTGATACCTCATAGTTAAATTCGTCCTCTCAAATATATACAAATAATTTCACAAAATCTTAGTATAAAACTTTATGCTCAAATGATACAAAAAAACTATGATTGAATGGTGCATTAAAGATATGCAAGTTTTAGAACAATGGTGCACTGAAAAACACTATTCCAAGGCTCAATATATATTCAATAAAGGTTTGAGAAAGTTAAACTCGTGAAATAATGAAGATTTTAGCATTTTTATAGAGGAAAAAAGCCAAACTAGTCATTAGCATTTAATGCTTGGCAGGTGACCATTGAACCTTGACCAATTATTGTTCACACCTTGACCGGTTGAGGTGGGGGTCAACCGATTATTGTTTGCACCTTAATCGGTTGAACAACTGTTTTGAATAAAGATAAGGTTTTTTGCACCTCTCGACCTATTGAGCTGGGGGTCGACCGGTTCCTCATCCGGTTCAACCGGTTGAGCCGGTTTTTGTTCAACAACCAACTTTTTCAACTTAAAACTTTTTAAACAAATTTGGAAAACATTTAACACAAAGTTTTAGTTGAAAACATGAAATTATTCAATTTAAAAAAATTTTAAACAAAATAACTCTTGAATGATTTTGGTACATTAGTAAATAATGTAATACATGAAAATCCTAGTGCACCAACAACTTTACAAAAAGATTTTATGAAGTTTGGGTCTTGAAAAACACTTATCTTTGAGGTCTTCTTTTTCTTCATGATTTTTCTTTAACTTGATTTGTCTTTGTGATTGCCACTTTGGAAATCGTCTTGCCTAATCATACTTGAAATATAATCATTAGTTCTAAACCTTGTTTTGTTAATATCAAAACCAAAATTAACCAAACCTTGATTTCACAAACTTTAATACTTAAAGTAAAAAAACAAATAATAAGTTTTAAGTCAACAACATAAAATCAATTTAACTTAGGGTTAATTTATGTGATTAGTTAATAAGTATTAAGTTTTACCCAAACACCCTATAACACTCAAAATTGTATTATTTTTATACATAAAATAATGGTTTAATCATTTATTTTGAGTGTTAATCGTTTCCTTATGCTTTGAATATATGCTAAGTCCTAAATAAGAGCTTATGTGTGTATTCAAGTGGAACATGTGATAAGAGTGAGATAAAAGGTTCACTCGACACAATTTCAAAAAAGTGAGACTATATTTGATTTTTGAAAAGTACTAAAAAAAAAAAAGTTATCAAATAAAATTATTCTCTTATGTATGGTTTCATTGTGAAAAATACAAAAAATAAAAAATAAATCAAATTTTATTAAAATATTATACATTTTAAAATAAGTTAATTTTCACACAAAAAGATGAAAAATAAGGAAAATGAGCTTGGAATATAATATAAAAATAAATTGTTAATTTTAATTTATTTTTATTTTCATTCACTTTTTGTTTTTTCTACTTTTCCTTTTTATTTTGTTTTCTGCACATATTCCCTCAAATTCGATAGGAACCAGTATAGCCTAAAGGCGTAGGAGGTTGATTAAAGTAGAACGAGTTTATAAGGGAAGCCAACACAATAAGCATTAATGGAATTAATAAGAAAAGTTGCTAAGTATGGTAGGTCAAATATGCTTAAGAGGGATAATTCAATTACATATGAGCAAAATTTATTAAGCATTAAGAATACTTATTATTACTAACTTCCATTAAGAGTGATCCAATTCATATGAAATATATGACAATTTTAGGATCTTACTCATAAGTTAAAGTCATTGATAATTTTTGGCATAAACTCAATATTTTTTCAATGTTAAGAGACAATACAATGAAACGGTTTAGTGAAGTTATGATTAGTTGATAGTAAGAGACAATACAATGAAACGGTTTAGTGAAGTTATGATTAGTTGGTAGTTTTACTATAACTCACCTTATATTTTGTCCAATGTAATACCATATATACTAGTACACCCACTATGAAAAACTCATCTTGATAGCTAAAACCATTCATTCAATTAAGAAGATACTGCACTATAGTTTCTAATGAGTTGCTTAGGCCCATGCGCTAGTTGTGAATAAGTCATCTCGTACTTCTAAAGAATTCATGACTTGGATATTTTATGTAACTTGTTATGCACTCAAGCAATGTACAATGTAAGGGATGCAAACCAGAATACTCGTGAAGTACAATGCATGGAATGAGAATAATTAAAAATGAAACTAAAAATTTATTAATTAATAATAAACCCTTAATTTTGTTACAACATGTCATATTTTTAAAAATTCTATCCTAATAAATGCATGTTGCAAGAGGTGATGATAATTAAGGATGACAATAAGGTCAATTTTTTTCAATACTCACTTTATCCCACCCTTAATGGGACATGTTTGGGATAAAAATAACTCAGGGGTGAGTTTGAGAAATTTTTTAAAACTTAGGATAGGTTCAGTGTGGATTCGTATATTACTCAATCTCACCTTGTCCTATCATAATTATATATAATATTAAATAGAAAATTATTTTAGTTCATTTTTTTTTTCAAATTTTCAAAAATTTTAATATTATTTTTTATAAAAATAAATTAAAAATATTTGCATACTTATAAGTTATACTTATTGTTAATAAAATGTAAAAATTGAAAAAAATAATTGAGAAGGGGTAGGGTGGGTATGTAAATTATTTTCCTACCTCCACTTGTTTATATATATATATATATATATATATATATATATATATATATATTATAAATGATGAGAATAGATGTAAATAAATGAGGGAAGTTGGATAAGGTGATTAAATTCCTCTTTGCCTAGTAGATAGACATGAGCTTTGAATCAATCATGGGACACATAACAATTGATTGAGACAAAAAGGTGATTGGAAGACCTTTGAATTCAAAATAGGTCGTTCCTGTGAAAATGTTATGTAGTTGGCTGATTAAAACCCAAGAATTGCACCCAAAGTGAACGCGGGAATCTCTGTAATTTTTGCTGTCTTGTCTCGTCTTATCTCTTTTTTTCCTTACTGTTGGAGGACTTAGAGGACTTCTAAGGCACACATTTAGAAAATTTTAGGGAAAAATTCGTAGGTGTGTTAAAGAGCATGGCCAATCAAAGACCCAACAGGAGAGATTCGCGGTGGGGCTGGGTCCGGCCACCCAAATGGGCTCGTCCAAACGACACCGTATTCAGAGCAGTGTGACTTCAGGGAAATGTTGATGATGTTTTGGGAGCAAAAACCACGTGACACAGTATGGTTCCATCCACGTTTCAAGTCATGATTCGTGAATCACCTCTTAAAACCCAGCTTCCAGGAGATTCTGGTCCACACTCATCGCGACCCACCAAAACTTCTCTCTCCATCTCATCCCTGCACGCTCAAGCTTCTTCAACCACGATCATGTAGATGGACTTCAGTCAATCGCAACTCAACTAGAATTTCAATCTCTAGGAATCTCGAAATATTCTCTCTCCTATGACTTTCATGGCGCAATGTCATTGGATCTCTCTCTTCTTCGCTCTCTCCTTTCTCGTTCGCGTTCTCAACGCTAGTGCCGGCGATTCTGATCCACTCTACAAGTAAATCCCCCATTTACTTATTTTTTATTTGATATTTTTTTTGTTTGATTCGGATTGATTGTTTAATTTGATTTGCTTTATTGTGGGAATCTCATAGTGATTTTACGTTCTGATTGTGTCCAAGTAGAAACCAAACCTAGATTTTCCGATAGCATGGGCTATGTTTGGTTGCTGAAAAAATGCAGTAAAAAGAAAGAAATTGAAGTTTTGAATGTTTGATTTTTCATCACTTGCTTGTTTGCTTGTAATATTAATCTCACGGTGATAGTTCTGTTTGTCTGGGTATCAGTGGATGTATAACCTGGATTTTTTTTTATTGCATATGCTATGTTTGATTGCTGAAAATATTCAGGGTGAAAGAATGTAAACTTTTGACTATTTGATGCTTCGGTCTCTGGTATTAATCTCAGAGCAAATGCTTAATTGTCTATTAAACAGAAGTCAGATTTCTGATAGTAATACTACTTTTGGTCGCTGAAAAATGCAGAAAAATGAAAAAAAAAAAAAAAGAACTTTTTGAATGTTTGATTTTCCATTACTATATTGTGTGTTTTGTAGTATTAACCTCACAGCGATTGCAGTGTTTGATTGTTCATCAGTGGAAACAAAGACCTGGATTTGTGATAGCTTTTGCTTTGTTTGATTGCTGAGAATATGTAGGAAAATGAAAGAAATAAAATATTATAGATTTGATTTTTCATTACTTAACTATGTGGTATGTGATATTGATCTTACAATGATTCACTGTTCTATCGTGTATCTGTGCAAACAAAACCTGGATTGTGATAGCAAATGCCATGTCTTTTCCTGCTATGAAATTGCCAGAAAATGAAAGAAACTAAAAATTTTAATCGTTAATTTTCAATTGCTCAATTGTTTGATTTGTGGTATTACCCTTACTGTGATTTTGCTATTTGATTGTGTACCAGTGGAAACAAAACTTAGATTTCTGATAGCAAGTGCTATGTTTGGTTGCTGAGAAAGAAATTAAAAGGTTGAATGGTTGATTTTGCATTCCTTGGTTGTGTGGTTTTTGATATTAATCTCACATAGATTATGCTGTTTGATTGTGCATCAACCAAAACATAACTTATATTTCTGATAGCAAATGGCATGTTTGGTTTATGAAGAAATGTGGGAAAATAATGGAAATTAGAATTTTGATTGTTTGATTCATCATTAGTTGGAGACCTAGAAAATAAAAACTCTGATTCTAAATTTGCTCTGTGCAGCTTTTGAGTTAAACTTTAATCCCCTGTCAGTATAAACTAAAATTTAAAACATTCACAATTTTTAGAGGTCAAGTGAAACTCGAACTTATAGCAAGGATTATTCAACAACAGTGATTGAGTTATGTTCATCATTTGTCAATGTTGCAATATCTTTGCACTTTGAGCACTTACTTTTAATGTCACATCACTTTGGAACCATTTGAAGAGAATCCTTCATGGTCATAGACCCATATGGCAACAGTTATTTTTTTAATCACGTCAAAAAGGGTTTGGATTCTATTTTCTTCTTAAAAATGATTTAGAAATATATTTGAACCCAATGTTGTAAAAACTTGTATGAAGTTTTCATTGTCAACTGATCTTCTCAAATAAATAAATGAATGATAAAATTCAGAGTTTACCGTTCCAAATGTTTAAATGCTATTTGGTAATGAATCATGGCATTTGGTACAGGAGAAGGAATTCCATCATGTTTACACATCAAGCAATAAAAACTTCTTATGGATAATTTTTATTTTCCCATAAATTTCTTAAGTTTTTTTTTTTTTTTTTTTTTGATAAGTAAAGAAGCAAATTTGTATTAAAAAGAGATGCCAAAAGTGCAATTCGAGTTATACAAGAACAAAACACCCACCGCCGCTTCCCATAAACTTCTTAAGTACATGCTATATTGAAGAAATCCTTACATATTTCATACTTTCACTAATGGATGAATTCTTCATCTCCTTATTCCTCAACTCACTGCGACATTTAAGATGTTTGACAACATTTCTCATTGGACCTTGTTAGGAAACTCATTTCATAACCTCCAGTTCTTACCAATATATCGTGGCACAAGATTCATAAATCCAGTTGTGAGACACATTCATGAAGTTGAAGTCTTTCTTCAAATTATTTTTCATGTAAATAAATTTCCACTCAATCTTTCATTATTATTGGTGGTGAAACCGATTAAAACCTTGTTTCCTTTATACCACAAAACATTCTAAACGAACATCCTCCATAAAACTAAAGTATAATTCATTAGTGGAAATCATTTAAGTAGTCTTTTTACATCAAAGTTCTTAATTAAATTTCAAATTAGAAAAATTACTCCAACTTTGTGATGCTAATAAGAAAAATTGGAGTTTATTTTTTCATTCTTTGTCAAATGGGTATTTAGGACCTCATTGAGATGCCTCCAGAGTGTAGCCTCTCTCTCTCTCTCTCTCTCTCTCTCTCTCACACACACACACACACACACAAACACAAACACACTCAAACACACACACACGGATACTCCATCATCATTATTATGAACTTATAATCCCGATTACTCAAACTTTCTGGATTTGCCAGGGCATGCATAGAACAGTGTGAGAAGACTGGATGTGTTGGGGACAAGTGCTTCCAGCACTGTAAATTATCTTCTGATGGGAATCCTATTGGTGGTCCATGGTATCTGCAAGAACCGCTCTATCTGCGGTGGAAGCAGTGGGATTGCCGCAGTGACTGTAGGTACCACTGTATGCTTGCTAGGGAAGAAGAAAGAGAGGAACTTGGTGACAAGCCTGTCAAATATCATGGAAAATGGCCATTCCGGCGTGTATATGGAATTCAGGTCTTTACATTTTACTTACATTGGAACTTAGGTTGATTCTTAAATGTATGTACAATATACTTATTTTGAATGAGTGTTATTCATGTTCTCAGGAACCTGTTTCTGTTGCTCTAGCCACACTCAATCTTGCTATGCAATTTCATGGTTGGGTGTCATTTCTCATCCTTCTTTATTACAAGTTGCCTTTAAGGCCAGATAGGAAGACATTCTATGAATATACAGGCTTATGGCATATCTATGGGATCTTAGCAATGAATGCCTGGTTCTGGAATGCTGTTTTCCACAGTCGGTAAGCAATTCTCTGGGATTCTTCCCTTTAGCCTGCTGGTTTAGTTATTATCTTTACTATCATAATTAGAGAAAGTTGTGGGCTCAACCTTTCTCCTCAAAGTACGATTACTTTTAGTTTATTTTATAGACAAGAAAATGTAAGGATCTAAAGTGGCCCTGAAAGTTTTACAAAATGGGGAAAAGATTGGAGTTGGACCCTTAGACCTACTTAGATAAAAGCTATTAGTCATTTTGCATTTTGCATGTCCCTTCTAGTTGTCTATGAAACTAAGGAGAAAAAAGTTATATTTATTTATGTATAATGGCTTGCTATAACCACCCCTGGTCTGGAGAAAACACAACACTTGTAATGTACGTACTCCCACAAAAGGGAAAAAAACTAGGGATTGTTGGCATCGCAATTAGACAAACCTCAATATTAGTTTTGGGGAACACCATGCCTCAAGTTTCCAAGTGAGTGAATAAATCACGTATGAAATGTGATTCCAAAAACTATGGGTTGGTATTAGCTAAATTTGTTTATTTTGTACTATTATTATTATTTATAGTTATGATTATTGTTGTTACTGCAATTAGTATTATGATATTTTTTTTGTGGCATCTTCTAACTAAATTATTTTCAGAGATGTGGATTTGACAGAGAAACTAGATTATTCTTCTGGGGTGGCATTACTTGGATTTACCCTTATTCTGGCCATACTGCGAGCTTTCAATGTGAGAGATGAGGCTGCCAGGGTCATGATTGCTGCTCCACTGATGGCTTTTGTGACTACCCATATCTTGTATCTGAACTTCTACAAACTTGATTATGGTAACCCCTCTTCCAATAGCCTCCATTTGTTGAACTTATGCAGCATTATACATCACTATACGAAACTACCAGCACAATTACATTTAGGAAGTTATGGAATATTGCCTTGAATATGATATGTGCCAACATAGCACAGACTCTTCTATTATTCATCAAAAAGAAAAAAAAAAAAAGCACAGACTTTTCTATCTGGACCACAATTTTGTGTGGTCCCAAACTACTTTAGTTAGATATATGTATGCTTGAGATTGGCTGTACAAACTTCTTTTGGCACTTTTCTCTATCTATGGCCATTTCTGTTATGTCTTTTCTAATAATCATTGTTTTTTTTTTCTTTGGAGAGCCTCTCATCCTCCTCATTGAACATTCAACTTTGAGCATTTCACTTACGGGTTTTGGTAGTGGTCCCCGTCACACACAACTAAACCATCTTGTCTATCTCTCATCTTGTCTTCCACTAGTATGACGTCTACTGTCTTGCTGGTGCATTAATTTTTCATTCTATCCCAGACATATTGTGCTGTGCATCCATTTCAACATCCTTATTTCAGCTTTTACTGACTTTGTCAACAACTTTATAGAAGCAGATAGGATGGCATAACTTGGTTAGAGAATATGTATCCATGTTGGAAGCCTAAAGCTAAGCTCATGGTTTGAAAGAAGTGTTCGTGATAGTATTTGTATCCCTTAGTTGCTTTATTTTTTGGAATTTAATTGTTTATGTTTTTACATTTGAAAGTGGGGAAAATTTGAGTTAATGTAGTAGGAACTGTTTTCAGTACTGTGGGGAATTATTTTGCAGTTTACTTGTGTAGCACTGTAAGATTTACACCACTTCAGCATTGGACTGCTAATTGCTTTTGCATCTTTTTTTTTTCTTTTTTTTTTTTCTTTTCTTAAGTTTTAAGTTTGATGTAAAGGCTAGGATTAATTGTTATTATGTTAATTTTTTTTTGATAAGTAATTGTTATTATGTTAATTTGGTTCTTAGACTATAGGAGGGTTGCAATACCTTGGGTTAGATCAACTGAGATCTGTAGTTGTAAAGCTTATTTAGAAGGTGTGATTCTCTCTCTCTCTCTCTCTCTCTCTCTCTAAACCTATTTATTCTGATAGGGAAAAATGATATAAATAGGCTCCTAATACAGACAAAAGGGGGTGCAACTCTCTAGTGCTTGAGACTATCAATCACTTATTTTTCTCCTTTTCTCTTAATCTGTTTTTAATTATACAGTGTTTAGTGGCTGAGACAAGAGCACACGTTGAACAATCAAAATAGTTACCAGAATCCTAATTCTAAATCCTCTTACAAATTCCAGTCCATCCTTAAACAAATCTACAGCAAAGCTTAACCTTAATCACTTGTTGCACTGCTGGATTTTGAAAGACCTTTCCAGAATCCTAATTTCTAAATCCTTTTTTCCCTATTTCAGTTCATCCTTAAACATATCTACAGCAAAGCTTGACCTTGTTCTCTTGTTATTTTGAAAGATTTTGCATTAGTTAAAGCTTGCTTGGCAATTATAGCCTGTAAAACAATTTATGGAATTGATATTTTCTTGGCATAGCAAACTTATATCGTATCCATGAAGAAAAAAAATGCTTGACACAAACTAATTGTAGCAGCTTATAACATTGTCTTGATGATTATGTGATTTTTTACATCAATGGGTTTGATATTACATCTTCAAGAGCACTCTAAATAAGGATAAACCAGTCAAAATAATTTATTTAACTTGGTAATTTTCCTTATTATAGGTGTGCATGCATTCTAAAATTTCTCACTTATGCCCAGATTTATCTTCACTTTTGTTAACAAACATGTGGTTTAACTTGAATCTATACACCAGATGTTTAGGAACTTTTACTGTCTGCCATCGTCTCCTCCAGTGATATCCAAGGACTGGTATATTGCAATTTGGTCTGGATTTGGAGGATATCAAAATACAGACATGAAATTTTGTTTTGTTAATATGAATTTGTAGGAAAATGGTCTGACTCCAATAGAAAATATTGCAGGTTTGAACATGAAAGTGTGTTTGATCATGGGCATAGCCCAACTTCTTTTGTGGACAGTGTGGGCTGGTGTCACTCATCATCCATCACGCCGGAAGTTGTGGGTGGTAGTTGTGGGAGGAGCTTTGGCCATGTTCTTGGAAATATATGATTTTCCACCCTACTGGGGATTTGTGGATGCCCATGCTGTTTGGCATGCCCTAGCCATCCCTTTCACCTATCTTTGGTGGAGCTTTGTCAAGGATGACAGCGAGTTCAGAACATCAGCTCTCATGAAGAAAGTGAAGTAGCATCGCTTGACCCGCATCTTGTATGACTTGCTCGCATCTCTGCTAATTTGTAAGAAAACCTTCTCCTTTTCCTCATGTGCGTGCTTTGCATGCTATGATGGTCCCTTCCTTCTACTTTCAGTTGGTGAAAGTCAAGCCTCTTGTTTGTCGAATCTCGTTTGTTTTCCCACGGAATGTGCTAAATTCAGTTCTGTGATGGTATGTACATTTCAGACAACTCCATATTGTGTAATTTTTCACTCAGTGTATAAAAGGAATTGCAATCACCAAGTGGAATAAAATCTTCTGTAAAATTTTTTATGTTCTGTTGTTGCTTATCTGGTTTAGAGAAGCTATAATTGATATGGGGTACATCCGTACATGTAACATTGAATCAATTTATAGAACATTACTGCTCTGGACCAAGCCGCTGGCCCTTTCCTGGATGAGTAGAAAAATGTTTCAAGATTTGGTATGGAAATTAGTCCAGACGTCAGACTGTAACCCCACGACAACTTTCTCAGTATTAAGAAACTTGTTAGGGAAAAATAGCCTGTCCGGGAGACTTCTCAATGCAGATAAAAACGATGCCAGCTGCGCTGCCATTGGGTGAAGAACCGCATCTGCTTTTCCTGGGTGGCCTAACTTTTACCATTGATAACATTGACAGCCTGCCTAATCAGTGCTCAAAGTAAGGTTTTCTAGGCTAGCATTGATTCTCTAAATGCCCTTTTTATCACTGCACAAGAAATTTAAATGCGTGCTTGATACAAAAATACTTTAAAATGTGATAAATTTGAGGAATATGCTAAGGTAGCTATTCGGTAAGTATCAAAATTGTAACATCGGATGATAAAATTTAGGTTGTTGGATGAAGGAATCATATATAATATATATAAAGTTTTAGCATTTTTTAGACATTTTTGTCTTCTGAAGTTGTCATCATTCACTCCAAAATCCTACATTTTCCTGTAAAAATCACAGACATGTAACATTAATCTTTTCCTTTTTGTTTTTTTCTTAAATAAAAACTAATCACCATATAAAATCTTCAAATTTTTTTTTTCAAAATATTATATTATTACAATGATTATAGAAAAAATAATGTCAATTGTTGGAATTTTTTTTATTGAAAAACCAATGATGTCATGAAATGATATCAATTTAAAGAAATAAAAGAAAAGAAAAGAAATAGGACTAAAAGCATCGATGGTGATCAGAATGAAAAGTAAATTTAAAGTATGTTTGGGAATGATTTTATACAGTATTTTTAATATTTTTAATATTTAAATGATAAAAATTTTCAAGTATTATAAATATTAAAAACGTTTCCTAAAATCACTTTCAAACGAGTTCTTAGTATGACATTTTCAATACTATGTCTAAACCTAACAAAAATAAATGGAAGCAATTGAAAAGGGGTACATATTATGGTTATATATATACCATCCCTTGTTCTATTACATCATCCAAAAACATCTAAAATATTTGTAATAATTTTGTTTTAAGGGAGCTTTAAGAACACATAAAATAATTTACATAGATATATATCAAATTTTAATGAGTGAGAAAAAATCATTTCACCATGGTACTATGAAGTATATTACAAATGATATAAATAAGATATAATTATTAAATTTTCTAAACATTTTATCTCCCTCACCTCGTCAAGTATTTCACATTCTTCTTTACATTTTTATTTGATATGCAAAGCTTTTACGAGTCAATTTTCATTTCACAAATTTTTAATTTCATCACCTAAAATATTTATATAGATATTTTTAATAACTTTCATTATTATATAAGGTAATATAATATTATAATAACATATAAAGTTATGGAATATTTTATACAATATTCTTTATGAAAAATAAATTTATACTAATTAATAATTTTACACACTTTATAATAAATTTACACATAAAATAATTTTTAAAAGCTCTCACCAAAATTAAGTCAGTTTTAGAAATCAATGTCATATGTCAATATGTTTGGTACAACATTTTATTCAAATCATATTATATAGACATTTTTTTTAGTTTCATATTTAAAGGTAATCAAATGGTTAAATTTCATGGTAAAGAAAACTTAAAAAAAAAAAAAAAAAATTCTTGTATTTTTTTAAATTTTAATAATTTTCTCATTAGTTAAATCCTTTGGGAAAAAAAAATCACTTAAAAAAAAAGTTTACAAGTTCTTAACATATCTAAAAGTTTGTCTATTGTAGGTGAAGTTGCCATGACACTCATTTAAATTTTACTTCCTACATATTTATATTTATTTTTGTAATATAATTTTGATCATCAACCATTAACTATTACACTCACCCGAAAATATTTATTAAACTGAGAGTAGTTGGAAACATTCATCAAAAGTTTTGATGGAAAAAGTAAAATTTTAGGATTAATTAAAAAATCTTTAAATCATTAAAATTATATTTGATTCGAAAATATATAAGAAAAAATAAAATTTTAGAACCTTTATAAAATTTGCTCCTGAAAATCAACTTAAATTATTTAAAAATATATTTTTAAATAAGATTATATATATATATATATATATTAATTTTTTTTATAATTTTTTAAAATTTGAAGTTGATTTGAGTTTTTTTTTTTTTTTTTTTTTTTGTTTTTATTTATTTATTTTTTAAGCAATAATTAGATTTTATATATATAAAAAAATACTAAGTCAAATTAAGTCAGTAAATAATTAACATTTTGGTGGAGCAACAATATTTGGCCGGATTTTCCAAAGTTCTCCAAAAGAAAGATGGGCCAGGCCGAGCCCGTTATGGGGTCTTAATAATCTTCTTCTCTGAGCTTGACCTAAAGGCATTCCACAACATACAGGGACACTGTGAGACGGCTCTGCCTCCACGCTGAAAAACATGGTAAGTGATGAACGCCATTTTTGTGGTCTGATTAGTATTGATTTTCTCACTTTTCCCCTTCTGTTTGGCTTCCGAGTAATCGTGCCAAGGAAATGGACTGGAATCTAATAAGATTCGGGGATGAATTGGCTGTTGAAAAATTTCTGTTTTACTATCTATTTACTTCAATTTTTTGCTGCGGTTCTTGGCATCCAAACGGGGCTTACGGTTGTATTGTTATTTATTTATTTCTTTATTTTTGTTTTTTGATGGGCCAAGGATTCGCAGGTGGAGACAGAGGCAAAGCCAGATATTGAGGACCCTGAGAAGAAGAAAAAGAAGGAGGAAAAGGTTTGCTATGCCTGTGTATTAGAATGATGTTTTCACCATTTTGTTATATCTTGACTTGGAATAGCTAATATGAATTTTGCTATGTCTATGGTAAGACTGATAGATGTGATGAGTTGATAGCAGTGCTTTGTAATCTAACGCTAAAGGCGATTTTTTTTTTTTTTATATATAATTTTTTCAGCTATAATATGGGAATGTTACTCATAGTTTAGTTAGTTTCTTCAATCGGAGTTATTGAATTCACTTTAATGGATTGTTTTTCATATCAACTAGAGCATTTGCAATTTCAACTGTTTGATTTAGTTGGATTCTCAGGTAGCCTATCAAAAATGAAAAATGAAAAAGATTCAGCTCTCGAATTGATCTTTCCTTTCTTGGTGTTTTAATTTTCTAGGTAAATTTCACTCACTTCCCCGAGGTTTGAGCTAAATACACTTAGCCCTTGTAAGTTTGAAATTTCATCAAATACCCCTCTTATTTTGAGTTAAAGAGGAGGTGAGTGAATACCAGATAAAAGGGTAAGGAGGGTAAGGAAGGTATTTGATAAAATTCTAAACTAATGATGACCAAATCCATTTAGCCCAAAACCTTAGGGAAGGTGAGTGAAATTAACCCTAATTTTTTTATTTTATTGCGTGACTCATGGTTCTTTATTTATTTGCCTTGTTATTTTATGTTGACAATAATTTTTTTTTTAATTTTTTTTAAAATTTTTTTATTTGTTGTATGGTAGGCAAAAGCAAAGGAATTGAAAAAACTCAAGGCTTTACAAAAGGCGGAGGCAGCGAAACTTCAGGTACCAATGATAGCATAATTTGTAACATTCCGGTGGTTTTGGTTCTGTTTTAGTTATTATTGCTGCTCTTTCATGTGCTGCTTTCTTTATCTGTATGATGATGATGCTGATGAAGGGCATGAACGATTAACAATTCTCAGCTTGTCTCTTTTGAGTAGTAATGCTCTTCTCGATCTGTGTTTTCACACATTGCAGGCACAACAAGCATCGTCAAATGCCTCAAAAAAGAGTGAGAGGAAAATAAAGCGGGATGCTGAGGAAGAGAATGCTGAGGATTATATTGACCCAGAAACACCTTTTGGTGAGAAGAAACGTCTTTCTCGTCAGATGGCAAAGCAATATAGTCCAAGTGCAGTAGAGAATTCGTAAGTATTGCCTTCCCCGTGCAAAGTTAACCATATTTGTATCCTCTGCGATCCTTATGTTCTGTAGTTTGCTTGTTTAGATGGTATGCATGGTGGGAAAAATCAGGCTTCTTTGTGGCAGATTCTAGCAGCTCCAAACCGCCATTTGTGATTGTGAGTCTCTTTTGAATCTTTGGAAGTTTATTGCTGGCAGTGGAAGTATTTCATTTATTGAATCTATAATTTAAGATGGGAGAAGAAAGTAACAAGGAGTATGTAGTCAGATAGGGAAATATCTCTGACTGAACATTATCTATATACACCCTGGGTTAGGTAGAATATCAGTTAGACTTATGGGATCTTGAAGTGTGTGATTGACAACTGTGAATTGTTAGAGTGGAACTCAAAGAATTAGTTTTCTGTTTTCTTTCTTACAAGTAGGATGATACATTTTTTTCCATCCAAAAATGATAGAAAGCTAATGGTTGTATGCATTTCTGTTAGCAGAAAAGTATTGACTTCTGTCAAATGCTTTGATTTTTTTTCCTTTCATATTTCTGCTAGAATTTTGCAATAAAGTGTTACTTTGCTTGTCTGAACTTGTATTTTATTTTGTTTTATTTATTTTTTAACCATTTAAGCTGACTGTTGATGTCATGCCTCAAATTAAACTGCTTTTGGATCTTTCAAACAGGGATTAGAAATATTAGATAAAATTTGAAGGCATATCAAATTGGGATAATAGGAAGGAAAATCCCTTCTTGCCTCTTTAATACATCAATCAGAATTACATTAGTTGAATTTGGTTGGTGTAATGATATGTTCTCATTGTTGGGATTCGTCCTTTCTACATCAAAAAATGGTTCAATTAGATTTAAGTAATCATCTTGTTGTTGGTGGTGTGTTGAGTAAAAGAGGATGTCAATCATGAGAAAGGTGGAGTGTTGAAGTTTGAGGATACGGCAGAGCAACTTGAGAAAAGATGAGGTTTGGAGAACTTGGCAGTGATCCCAAGGATAATTTTAGAAGTTTAGGGCTTGAGATGGATAAGGAATCATGAACAGAGGTATTAGTGAGCTAGATTCATAGGGATCAATGTTTAGTAATTTTAAGTTTTCCCTTGCAAATGGAGAATGAACTATTTTTGGGATTTTATTTTGATGATTGTCCAACCCTTTGGCATTGACACATCCGCTAAACATTGTTATTTTGCTTTTCAACCATAGGACTAGAACAATTCCTATATGGCATGGTTTATTTTCTCCTTTGTTTCTTGCTACTGAAGTAAAACCCTAAAAACAATCTTAAGTATTTGATGGTGGGAAGTTGGGCCTACTATAAGTGTGTCTAAGTTTATATAGAACCGCCAAGCTTTGCTCCCAACTTGATCAAGCATGTCAGAATCAGAAGTCGTTCATAGTTGAACCTCCAAGGACAATCCATGGAAACAAATCTTATTCTTGTTAGTTTGGAAATTGATTAAAGAGAAACATATCCCTTTTTGGAGCCTTTATGAGAACGGACAATCAGGACAAATGGTTATTGTCAATGTATTTTATCAAGTTGGCAATTTTGTTCCTTTCTTACAAATTATATACGACTTTCTTCCTTGTGTCTTATCTGTCTCAAGACAACTTTAGACTTCATCAAATTCAAATTTAGGTTATTTGAAGTTGTAAAATTTAAGGTAAGTATGCATCTATGGTTGGTGAAGCTTTTGGAATGGCTAATACAATAAATTAGGAAGGGTATACTCTATATTTTCTAATTTGGTTTCTACTATGTTTTTAATTCCAAAAATTATTTTTAGTAAGTTTTAAAATTGTGTTTATCTCTAAATTGGTATTTGATTTTAAAAAGGATTTTTGGAATGTTTTAGAATTCGGAAACTCTTCATAATTCTAAAAAGAGTTTTATAAATATAAATAGAGATACTTTATTGAAAATAAGAATGGGTTTTCATGAACTTTGAGAGAGTATAGCCATTCATCAAAAACTTAATCTTTCAACTCTCAAACTTTCAATATTTTTTTTGAGAGTAACTTTTGGTTTCAACAAAGGTTGGAGATTTCATTGCGAAACTTCAATTTCGAGGAATCCATTAAGAAGACAAGACAATGCTATATGGAGGATGTGGAAAAGGAGTGTAGGTGCTGACGGTACAAGACCCTAAGGAGAAGGTGCATCTGATTAGGTAAAATTGTGTTCATTTTTTTCATAATTAGTGGATTATTGAGTGGTGAGAGACTGCCCGTGCTTTTTTACACCTAGTAGGTTGCTAGGTGGTTTTTCTATGTGATATCCCTATGTTCATCTATGTGATCGATTTTATATATATTTGCATGGGATTGATGCTCTCAATAAATTATTAATCTAAAGGCACAAAACGGAAATTGGTAATAAAGTATTAAATTGGGGATTAATTTAGGGACTAACTATTCACCTCCTTCTAGGTAGTTTCTTTATAGCAAGACTAGACATTAAATTTCTCTTAGTTATCTTTCTACTTCAATTGAATAGGAGGTTGTGTTACACAGTCAAGTCTTTTTATCCTGGAGGAGTGAAGTGATTGTAATCTTTCAATATCTACACCAGGCATGCCTTTTCATCTCATTGACAACTGAGATGTTTGGGCTTCCACCATTGGGGAGGGCATCCAGGCCAGTCTTACCTCCTCTCTTGGGGGAAAAATGGTATACAATAGTCATAGTCGTTGAGATATTAGGAGACATGTGTCATTACTATAGTAGCCTCAGGAAATGTTCTGTAATATGTGGTGCTGAATGATTAGTTATGCATCGTAGGGCTAATATGTTATATGAGTAATTGGTGCAATTTTTGTCAGTCTATGTGCGTCAAGAGTCATGTCTCATGCTACCTCATGGACAGTAATTTATTAATCTATGAGCAACGATGAAATAAAATTAATACCTCTATGCTTGCCTTTCCTCGTGGTGTCAGAAATTATATTTGGTGGTATTTGGTGTTTTTGGTTGGCTGATTAAGTTTGCGCCTTTAACACATTCTGATTTTTTTTACCATTGGATCTTAACTGTACATGAATGGCAGTTTTTGACATTGGCATCTTATCTGTGTGGCTTTATTGCCTTCTAAGATAAGGCTTAGCTTGGAGCTGGAATCAAATGATTTCCCATATTGGTGCTTTTTGAAGTGAACACTAGAGAAATCTCTTAATTCAGTCTCTTAAGGTGATGATTTGGTAATTTGGTGTTTGCATATTTCCTGGAAATTGATGACTTTCTTGTGCTTTTTGTGGAACTTGAATTAGTAAACTGTCTTTTGAAAGCATTCAACTATGTTTGTATCTTTCTCTTAGGCGTATTTTAAACTAAGAGTGTGTTTGACAGTGTTTTTAATGAAATTGTTTTCTCTTGAAGTATTTTTAGGAGAATAACCTATCAAATGTTTCTCCGGGAAACACTATAAGTGATTTTTCTAAATTTTAAAAGTGTTCCCTAAATTTTGCTAAACACCTGATTTTTCTTCAAAAACACTTTTTAGGCTAAAAGTGTTTTCAAAAAACACTGCCAAATGGAAGTGTTGCAGGATCTTACTGTACTACCTTTCTCTGTATTTTGTTTTGGCAACTATGTGTGATCACATTATCAACTTTTGTATTAGAACACCATGTGAACCTGTTGCAATGCCCTAAACTTTGTTGAATGGTGTTATTAGTCAAAACTGTCAATACTACATCTGATTTAGCCCTTGCTTAATTGTCATTTTCTATATAACTGCAGGTTCTGCCACCTCCAAATGTAACTGGGGCCCTGCATATAGGTCACGCCCTTACCTCTGCCATACAGGTCTCCTAGTTAATCATTTAGTCCTCTAGTGTAATTTATTTTTAGCTCTTGCTATGCATATTGATTAGCTGTGATCTTAATTTCATGCAGGATACAATTATCCGTTGGCGGAGAATGTCGGGATACAATGCCTTATGGGTTCCTGGAATGGACCATGCTGGGATAGCAACTCAGGTTATTCTTGGAAGAGCCTTACCATTGTCATTATGATATATGTGTGTGTGTATATATGTATACATATATTTATTTGTTTGTTATTAGAAACAGCCATTTCATTGCACTAAATAGTATGTAGAAAGAAGGATGAGAAATCCTTCATAGAAGTATACAATCTGCTCTTTAATTTTTTTTTGATAAGTAAATGGCAATAGTATTAATAAAAAAGCACCAAAAGGGGCAGTATATAAAAGAAGGATAATAGATTGCCAGTATATAAAAGCAAATCTAATGGAACAGCTTGAAATGGTTAGGGTTGCTCATTACAGATCATAAAGATAAATGATCTCCTACTAAGGAGCCAAATGCTTGGCTTCATGCTCTGCTAACCTATACAATCAAATGATTGGCCAAGTAAGAAGCCCAACTAAAAGCATATCTCTTTTTGAAGTACTATCACTATATAATTTTCTTTTGAACTTTTATCTTTATATCTGTGGTTATGAGCAAGACCCAAGGGGAAGGACTTTGCATCCCATTTATCAAGGGGAGTGTGTAGGTGAAGGAAAAATGCTGGTTCCAGTGTGTAAGCCTTAATTTGGGACAAGAATAATGATTTAAGTTCCTCTTAGGACATACAATAGTTAGTTAAATTGAGTCTTTTTTTTAAGTTTTTTATTTTAGTTATTAGTTTATTTTTTATCACACTTATAGTTTTTGAATCTTTTTATTATATTTTGAAAGTTTTATATTTTTTTTCCTATGCTTTTTCCTATTCTTGTAAAAAAAGACAAAAAATTAGGAAAATTGTCCTATTAGGAAAAAGAGTCGTAAACATTTATATATACCCATGTAGTCTTTTAAAGTAGAGAATAGAGAATCAAAATTTTAATAAAAGTTTTCAGCATCTATATGTTTCATTTGAGGGTGTGATAGCTAAGGAAATCCTAGGACTACCTAGGAACCTAGCTATGATTGCTTCTTTTCTTTTATTTATTTTTTCCTTTTTATCTTCTTTAATCTGTCATTTCATTATACAAAAAAAAAAAAAAAAAAAAAAAAAAAAAAAAAAAAGAAAAAGAAAAAGAAGCTGATATGGTACTGCAATTTTTAGGTCCTACCTCAGTATTCCTTGATTTATAGTTTTGTCTCCTACAAGTTGGCTATAATGATGATATAGTGCTAGTGCATTGATTTGGAGCTGAACCCAGCATTTTGAGATCGATGAATCTGATCCAGGAGGGTTGAAGGGAGTGGGGGAGGGGTGGGTGGTGGTTTAAAGATGTATAACTAATTGGCCTGAATTCATACCATGTGTCATGCAGTGGCATCACACATAAGCCAAGTAGAAGCAGCAACACTTCTGCTATGCATTCTCAAGTATAAGCAGCAATACCTCTGCTATGAATTCTCTATCCTTGTGCTGTGCCATGTAGGCATATGTGAACTTTAATATTTAAAAGGATATTTATTTTCTTTAAAAACATGTTATTATGTGGAATCTGCAGGTCGTTGTAGAGAAGAAGTTAATGCGGGAAAGGAAATTAACCAGACATGATATTGGCCGTGAGAACTTTGTATCTGAAGTGAGTTTGAGCTGTTGAAAGCTGGTTTTAACTTCATTAACTTCAGCCCTCAAGTAGCTGTCTTCAATTCTAACACATATATTTTATGTATATCCTTGGAATACAATTTCTTTGCATTTAAAGGTTTGGAATTGGAAGAATGAGCATGGGGGGACCATATTGAAACAACAACGACGTATGGGTGCTTCTCTTGATTGGTCCCGTGAGGTAAGGATTCAAAATTGGTATTATTTGATTTGAATTCTCTCTTGACAAAAGTATTAGGACTCTTTGATTGGGTTACATCTTTGGTTGGTTTTAGTGGAAGTGTAATTGTTATCCCCCCCCCGCCCCCCCCCCCCCCCCCCACATTTTTTTTTTCCTGTTTTTGTGTTTTATTTTCTAATTTTACTTTTGCATCCTTTTCCTTGCTTCCTTTTTGATCTTCTTCCAGTGTTTTACAATGGATGAGAGAAGGTCATGGGCTGTTACAGAGGCTTTTGTTAGGCTTTACAAGGAGGGTCTTATCTATAGGTATGTTTGGCATGGGAGAGTGTTTTGTTTTTCTTCATTTTAATTGTCATTTATGGAGTTGTAAGTTTGAGTTGGTTTATTCACAGCTTTTGGAATATGAATCTTGGTGTTATTTTTATATTTATTGTTCTTTTTTGAATGTTCATAAAATGAAGGCCACGGTTGCTTATTTGTCTAAGAATGAAAAAAAATTGACATTATTGCAATATTTTTGCTAAAATATCTTTAATTTAGGGGTTACCGATATGTGAACAAATATCAACATGGTTGTTAGAACCTTCCTCTTATTGTTTTGTACAAGAACTTTTGACCTTCAATAGTTGGACTCTAAATGGCTATAAATAAGGGCCCTCTCATTTTTCTCTCATTTAACCCCCCTTCTCATTTTTCTCTCATTTGACCTCCGTTTCTCATTTTCCTCTGAGTTCTTTTCATCTTCCTCTCTCTCCTCTCACATTTGGATTGTCCTAGTTGAGTTTAATCAATTACCAATTAAGAATTCACTATATAATTAAGGTAAGGTTTTGTTTTTTGATGGGCAAATAGCAAATATATTAAAAGCTCCTAACAAAGGGGTGCATAAAAGTATTATATGGTGTAAAACAGGCACCGAAGGGCCGTTGAAGAGAAGAGAGACAAAAGCCAACTCCTTATCCCTATTTAGAGCTCAACTAGTCAATGAAGTTCACCACGGACATTGAGCAATCTCCTATATACAGTTTAATCCACTTAAAAATATTATATATAAAGAATTGTTTGATTGCTTGATCCAGCCTTTCAGAATTTTCAAACACCTTCCCATTTCTTTTCTTCTATATGACACAAATAAGCACAACAAAGGAAAAAATTTCAAAGCTTTCTTCCTCTTCTTCCTAACAAAGGATCCATTCGAACTTAAGAGGGCACCTCTTATTGAAGAGTACATTACCCAATCTATCCAAACAAAGAATAAATGAGCTGCTATAGAATGACTACTTTTGAGGAATGAAGGATGATGTAATCAATTATCTCTTCTTCTCCTTTAAACATATAGCATCTGTTCGACAACTTCCATCCACTCTTATTGAGCTGATCCAACAACTTCCATCTACTCCTGTTGAGCTGATCCAACATCAAGATCCTTTCACAAATTGCTTCCCAAGTAAAAAGATCGATCCTCAACAAAACCTAATGATTCAAAACAATGCTTGAAGGGAAAAACTTCATTCTTCTGTTAGACAAAGAAGAGTAAAGGAATTTAACTATGGATTAGCTACACCTAGAATTCAACCAAATTATTTTCTCCTCCTCATCTGCACTTGTAGTATTCTAAAAAAGCCCCTATTCTTATCTAGTTCCTAATTATGGATCTTCCATGAGAAATAAGGGTTTCAAAAGACCCTCTCCTTAGCTTGATCCCATTGGTGGTGGCTATTGAAAACAACGCGGGAAAATACTCTCCCAGAGATGAGTCACCATTTATCCTTCCAAAATTCCACCCTTTGCCCATTGGCCATCATGAAACCTATTCTACTACTATTAAAGACCTTCAACTACTTCTAATTACCTTCCATTAGTTTACCCCATTCTCTTCCCTTCTGCCTTTTAAGCACCAACCCTTATCTTTTTCCTCATACTCAATAGTGAGTCTCTAACACCATTTGTCGAGGATGGGGGCTTGTTGAAAATTGAGAGACTTCTACTATCAAGATTGCCTCATTCCTCTTGTCCATGAAAATGGTCGACCAATTTATCAAATGCGGCTTATTCTCAATAGCACCTTCCCTTAAAGGAAATCCCTTTGAATCTTCTCCAATCTTAAGCTCACGTTTCTAGGAATGACGAGTAATGACATGGAGTAGATTGCAAGCTAGATAGAGTACTTTTAGTTAGAGTTAGCCTTTATTTTTTTCAATGCAATTTTTTTTTTTTGATAGACAAAGGCAAATTGAAATAAGAAGACGCCAAAACAGGGGGCGTATCCTACGTATACAGGCAGTATACAAAAAGAGCCAAAACTAGGTTGCAAAAAGAAAGAAAGAAACTAGAGGGAAATAAAGCTAGCCACCATGCCAATCACCTAAAAAATTCAGAAAAGAAGGAAAATCTAAATGAAAAAACTGATGAAACCACTCTAGAAGTGAATGGAAAAAGAAGTTTTCCCAAACTTTGATTTAACAACTCTTCCTCTTAGAAAGTTCTTTGGTTTCGCTCAGTGTTGTCAAAAGCAAAAGGCGATAAGACTCCTTTTAACCTAAGATGAAAGGCCAAAAACAAGGCGATAACCTAACTATAGTAAGGCGATAAAAAATATACATATATTTACCTATTCAATATTCAACCAATATAAGTGTTGTCTTCAGCAATTAACACTGTTAATTTTTCATCACTCACGATGTCTTATAAAATTAACAAAATAGTAATAATTATTGAAAGTGTTAAATATTATACCCCATATTATAAAAAAGATCATATTGTTTAAAGATATTCATCCTATCTATATGTATATTCTAATTTTTCAAACATCTAAAAAGCAAAATAAAAAACAAAATAAGAGATTGAACATTTTAGAGAAGCTTTAGGCATCATCATCATAGTCATTGTTGAAATTAAAATTGTCATTACTTTCATCAAGACTAGATTGATAACCCTCCGTCTTCTTATCTTTATGATTGATAATTAATATTTTATCTTATACTTTGTTTAATCCAATGTTAGATTGAATGAAATTATAATCTAAGTATGTTTAATCTTTAATTCATGGTCAAAGGCGGTCGTCTCTATGCCTTGTGCCTTATCCTTTATCCCAAGGCGATTGCCTAGGCGTTGCCTCTTTGAAGTCGCCTTGCCTAGGTCTTCAAAAGGCGACTTTTATCTACCCTACCTGGCCTGATGGCCTAGGTGACCCAGACTCACCTTTGATAACACTGGTTTCGCTCTTCCCAAATACACCAAAAAAGACAAATAGGCGCCAATCTCCAAACTGCTTTCCTTTTCTTCCCCAGTCTCTTAACTTTCCATTATAGAAGAAGATTTCTCATTGAAGTTGGGAATACCCACACTAGTCCAAAAGATGATAATAGTAGAGTCCATAGCTCCCTTGTCTAACCATAATGAATCAGAACATGGTCCGCTAATTCCTCATTGTCTTTACAAAGGCTGCACCTATTGACCATGGACCAGCCCCTCTTTATTAACATGTCTATTGTTAAAATTTTTCCCTAAACTACTTCCCAATCAAAAAAACGAGTTCTAAGAGGGGCATACGAACCCCAAATCTCTATGGCTAGAAATAAAAATCTATTCTTGGCCCTTAAAAACCTATAATATGATTTGACATTAAACTTTCCCCTCCCATCGTTCCTCCAAACCAAGGAATCCTCCCCTTTTTGGACCTTTATCGCAGAAATATGTTCCAAAAAACGAGTCACCTCTTCCAATTCCCAATCTTGGAAGGATCGTCTAAAGTGCACCTCCCAACATCCGCCTTCACCTCCTTGCCTCCCCATTGGTCAGCCACTGAAGCAGTTTCATGGGCTGCAATTCTGAACAGCTTAGAGAAAATATCCTTCAACTTAGAATCCCCAACCCAAATGTTCCACCAAAATCTCGTGTGTCTACCATTTCCAATATGGATACTAGTTCTAAGAAGGAAATCCTCCCATCATTTTCTAATGTCTTTCCAAATGCTCATCCCATGAGAATCCCTCACCTCTCTAGTGGTTTAGCCCCTTTCCACCTCTCCAAATTTTCCAATAATGACTTTCCTCCAAAAACTCTCCCTTTATAGGGGAAAGCTCCAAAGCCATTTTCCTAGCAAAGCTTGATTGAAATCCTCTAAATGCCTTAAACCCAACCCTCCATGCTTCTTATCTTTACAAATAACCAACCAACTTACCAAATGGATCTTCCTTCTTTCCTCCAAATCTCCCCACAAACACTCCCTTTGAATTCTCTTTAGTTTGATTCTCACTTTCTTTGGGATTATAAAAAGTGACATAAAATTGATTGGAAGGTTTGAAAGAGTGCGCTTAATAAGGGTAAGTCTTCCTCTCTTTGACAAATATTTTTTTTCCAAGCAGCCAATTTCCTCTTGAATCTCTCATCTACCACGTTCCAAACTCTACTCGATTTATGAGGGGCTCCAAGGGGTAAACCTAGATAAGTAGTAGGGAGCTTCCTTACTTTACACTCAAATAATGTAGTTGCTCTATCCACATCCTTCGTGCCCCCCACTGGTATAATTTCATTTTTTTGCAGGTTTATTTTTAGGCCTGACACCAGTTCAAAACAAGTAACAACCCATTTCCAAAATTTCAATTGATCACCATTATCCTCGCAAAAAAGATGGGTGTTGTTTGCAAACAACAAATGAGAGACATTAGCCCCTTCTCCACCTCTCCCTATTACCTTAAAACCCCTAATGAAACCTTTCTCTTCAGCTTTTGCAATTAAACCTCTGAACACTTCCATAATCAGCACAAACAAATAAAGTGAGAGTGGGTCCCCTTGCCTTAGGCCTCTATATGTTGAGAAGAAATCTGTTGGAGTGCTATTGACTAAGACTTCCATTCTCACAATTGAAATGCAGAAAAAAAATCCACTTCTGTTATTTGGGACCAAATCCCATTTTCTCCAAAGCTAATAGAAGGAAATTCCAGTTTACGTGATCGTAAGCTTTTCCAATATTCAATTTGCACACTAAACCCACATTGGAGCTTCTTTTCCTCGAGTCAATCGCCTCATTGGCTACCAAATCTGCGTCCAAAATCTGCCTACCCTCCATAAAAGCGTTTTGGCTATTTGATACCACTTTTCCCATTACCCTTTTCAGCCTATTAGCTAGGACTTTTGCAATAATCTTATAAAGACTCTCCACAAGACTAATAGGCCTAAAATCCTGCACATCACTTGCCCCACCTTTCTTTGGGATGAGAGCTAAGAAGGTTGCGTTAAGGTTTCGAAAAACAACGTTCTGCGAATGGAGTTCCTCAAACACTTACATCACTTCCCCCCAACTATAGGCCAACAGAACTTCCAGAAGGCCAACAAAAAACCATCCGACCCTGACGCCTTGTCACCCCCCAAATATGAGAGAGTTGTAGTTACCTCCTTCTCTGAAAACGACCCCTCCGAGCTCTCATTATCCAAGGAGTCAAGATTTCTAAACAGCCTTTAAACCACAACAGGTCTTCTCACTTGAGTTTCTTCAAACATGGATTTGAAGTAGGACCCAATACCCTCTTTAAGCTTCCCCTCTTTATTCAGCCGTACACCCTTAACCATAAGGCTATTGATAAAATTTCCCCTTCTCCTTGCATTAGCCATGCGATGAAAGAACTTTGTATTATTGTTTCCTTCCTTCAACCATAGAGCCCTTGATTTCTACCTCTAGGAAGTTTCTTCAAGGATGGTGAAGTGACTATATTCGTCTCTTGCTGTCTGCTGACTTCTCCTGTTTTCCTCTGGGAGAGAGAGGTACTAGCCTTTCTAAACCGTCACAATGGTTTAATTGCTCCAAGACAACATCCTTCCTAGCTGACACATTACCAAGGGCTTCTTTGTTCCATTTCTTCAAGTTGCATTTCAAAGCCTGTAACTTCTTAGCAAGCACAAAGCTCGGCTTTCCCCAAAAATTGTAAGACTGCCACCACTCTTTAAATTTATATGTAAAACCTTTCACCCTTAGCCACATGTTTTCAAACCTAAAAGGGCTTTTTACCTTTCTTTTTTTGATAGTTATTGTCTTTTCCACATAGCAAGCTGTTTTTGAAATATTTTCTCCACCATGTTTCGCCCCATGACCCAAACCATTAACTAGATCGGCCACATTAGAAACTGACTGGGATCAATTTGCTTTTACTCTAAATTGATTTTTAAACCACAAATTGCCTTAAACCACATGAATGTCTAACTCAAATGTTCTTTGTGCTTGTAACTAGCATCATAGATGATAAAAACATCATCAACAAACAATATATATGGCGCCTCCATCACCCTACCACCTCTTCTAGTAATAGAAAGGCCTACAATGAAGCTCCCTTCCTTAGCTCTTTTAGAATACAAAAAGGTGCCTCTATAGCCATGATGATGAGATATGGAGAAAGAGGGTCACCCTGTCTCAAGCCTTTGGAACTCTGGAAATAACCAAATGGGGTTTCATTAACCAAGATAGAAAAGCGAGCTATAAAGATGCACCACTTGATCCATCAATCCACTTGTGACTAGAACCTATTTTTTTTTTTTTGTAGATTGCTAGCTAGAAGCCCCATTTGACATGAACATATACCCTCTTGATATCCAGCTTATAAAATGACCCCACTAGTGTTGCTCTTCAATTTTGAGTCTATGGGCTCTTTTGCTTCAAGGACCATGTCCAAAATTTGTCTACCCTCCAGAAATGGGATGCTAATAAGCAGAAACTACTTTCCTACTGAAACCGAACTAGTTTCCGAACTTTTTAAAATTCAAATTAATTACAAGGCTGGAGATTACAACTAATTAAATAGATAGCTAGAGAATAGCTAACAATTCTGCTGCCTAGGAACTAGGAGACTTATTCAAACTCAGTTAACAACTTGACTCCTAAAAAACAGGACAAAATTTAAATTTAAACTCTAAACAATAATTTTAAAAAACAACAACTAACTCCTAGAATCTGATATAAATCAGATTTATTATTTAAACGAAACAACAATACTTGAATAGCAGAAAATATCTCCTAGATTTCCTACACATACCACTTTTTTGGAAACCTCCACAAAACCAAACTTATGGTTTGAATCTTTCAAATCCTCAACTTCCCGTTCTTAGGGTAAGGGACCAACACAAGAAAAGTGGCATTAAAGCTTCTTTTGAAAGAGCCTTACTAATAGAAACTGCCCTCCCACCACACTGAGAAAAGAACCACCAACTAGTGGAAGGTCTAGCAATGAAGCTCCTCAATGATCTTCGGGAATCACCTCATTGGTGATGAGCTTCTTTAACAATCCCCCCTTTCCCAAAAAAATCTAACAATATTGAAGTCTCCTCTTTGGAATCATTCCAAAGCCCTCTTATATAGAGCAATTTCGTGTTGATGGTCTCTTTGTTCCCACTTTGTACTGGCCCATACACCCTTGAGAACACTCAAGTGAACTATTCTTAGAGTTGTTGAACTGATAGGAGATTGAAAACACCACCACTTCCATTTCTATTAACTCCAACCAAAATCCTACCTACTTGTACCCTAGTTTCCACAACATCCCATTCCAAGAATCTGCCTACTCCCAAACTCCTCATCATCTGCACTGACAATTGTTGGACCATTGCTTCTTATAAAGAGACAAGGTCTGCTATGGGTGATTTGATAAATGATTTAATAATTTTTTGTTTTTTTCCATCGTTGAGTCTTTTAACATTCCATTATAAAATCCATAGCTTCATTGATAAACCTTTGCTAGCTCCCAATTTCTCTTCCTACTCTTCTCTTTTCTTGATGAAGCATTATAATTATTAGAGCACTCTAAATTTAGAAGTTTCGTCTCAAATCTAGGTTTGGATGCTAACTTCCATTTATTCCTTGGGCTTAAGGCTTTGCAATAGCTTTTTTTATTGCCTTGTGAAATGAAACTCTATTCCTTAATTGTTTGGCTATAAATTCTGCAAGAACATTATGTTGTCTATAAGGTTTTGTAATTCTCTCCTTTTTTCTAAGCTCCATCCTCCTCATAAATGCTAGAATCTCTTATTCAAAACTGTGAACTATCATCCCCACAAACCTGCTAAAGGATGCTAGCTTGCTGAAGTAACCCTCAGCATAGTGGGATTCCCCCATCAAACATTGGAGAAGTGGCTCCTATATTGCACTTATCCCCCCTTCCATCCCCCCTACTTCCCCACACCTAGTGCTTAGGGCATTTTCCGGGATCACCACCAGCATGCCATCTTGCGAGATCATGTAACATGTTTGAGTAAGATGTTTTGTTGGGTTCTTGTAAGTTGTGGCTTAATATGTAATTTGAATATAAACAATTAGTCTATAAATTATGCACTTTAGTTTTTAAACATAATTTATTTACAGTTTGTATTATTGACCAATGACACTTGTTTTATCATTTTACACACAAAAAAAAAAAACTAGTTTAATTTGTGCATTGTAATATTTTTTTATTTTTCATTTTTCTATCATTACTCAAAGTTTTATCCAAATTTCTTTGTTTCAAGGTCAAATTTGGTGATTTTTTAATCGTTATTGATATTTTTGTAAAATCAAACCATCTTTTGATATTCATATTTTCATCCTTGATTATATCTAAACATACCTTTATAGGTGAGGAGTCAGCTAGGTGGTTAAACTAATATAGTGGCTTTTGTACCTTGTTCTCCTACCAGTTTCATTGTTCTGAATCTAGTTGATTTCTGATGGCTGATTTGGTAATTTTTTGTTTGCAGGTCAAATTTAAGAACCATTTTATATTTACTTTGTTGGCTTTTTTGCAATTTGTTGGAAAAAATGCGGGTGGTGATATTATAGTAACAAAGAACTCTTCTTAATTTTTGAGTTAATCATTGGAAACTACTTTTGCATGGTTATTATATCAATGAATTGGGGAATATTATAAAGCTGTACTTGTTTCAAGTGGACTATGACTTCTAGATTTCTTTACTGCTTCTCATGAAATTAAGGACTTGTTTCATCCTTTAGTTTCTTAGGCTAATTGCTCTTATTTTGTTTGATCTGGCGCGCAATTTCCTTAAGTTTGATGAGTACACCTCTTTGGAAATATTTATCCTTCTGTTTTTATTTTCTTTGAAGGGATCTTCGATTAGTAAATTGGGATTGCGTCTTGCGAACAGCAATATCTGATATTGAGGTAAGCCATCATCCCTTTAAGTGTATTAGCAATAGGACTATATCCTGCATTTCTGAATGTTGCTTGGTTTTTGTAGGTAGACTATGAGGACATCAAAGTTAGGACTCTCTTAAAGGTTCCTGGATATGAAAAGCCAGTGGAGTTTGGTGTTTTAACATCATTTGCTTATCCTATAGAAGGAGGGGAAGAGATAGTTGTGGCCACTACTAGAGTGGAAACAATGCTTGGTGATACTGCTATTGCTGTACATCCTGATGATGAAAGGTACACGCGTTTTCATGGAAAATTCGCCATTCATCCATTTAATGGAAGGAAACTTCCTATTATTTGCGATGCAATACTCGTTGATAAGAATTTTGGGACTGGTGCTGTTAAGGTAAAGCATCTATCTAAAGCTTAAAAATGCTCTCTCTCTCTCATCTTTTTGTTTTATAATAGTCCTAATGAGAGAATTCTTTCCTTTAATCTTTCTCTTAATTCTCCTTATGGGATGTATGTATTTTTAACCATTCATTTTAAATTCTTGCAGATAACTCCAGCCCATGATCCAAATGATTTTGAGGTTGGGAAGCGTCACAATCTTGAGTTCATCAACATTTTCACCGATGATGGGAAAATAAATAGCAATGGTGGTCCAGAATTTGCAGGGATGCCACGTTTCAAAGCTCGTGAGGCTGTGGTTGCAGCATTACACAAAAAGGTATTGGTACTGCATATATCTGTCCTGTTCTAGTTACTGGGGCACTGTAGCTTAACTTATACATAGTATCCAAGTGATTTATGAGGAATTGGGTTATTCTTGAGGGTTAATTGTTATCACTTTAGATGCATCGACCTTATTAGCATCCTCTATCCCCTCCCATATGAATTCATTTTGAATTCTCTCAATGGTCTTCATCACTGTTGTAGGCATTGTAAAAATGGACATGAGATATATGAGTATGGCGGTTATAGAAGACCAAGTAAATCTTTTTTCCGATTTGACAGATGCGCTTCTTCCTAACCTCCTGGGTGTAGTTTAACAGTAGTGACTTTTGGAAAAGAACCAGAGGTCCAGAGTTTGAGCTTCCCCGGTAATTTAAGTGGTGTAGGGCCATATTATATGAGGTTTTATCTGCCGGCAGTTGGCATAAATGCCTTGCTGTCGCAGTGAAGTTCCTGTCATTTGATATATTATTTATTTATTTATGCTTGCTAATGTAACTTTTGTTTAGATGTTCAGAATAATTAGGTAAAGTTTCAAATTTTTCTTCCTCAACTAAGGTGAAAAATTTTCCAAACAAAGTTATACTTCCAGTCACTATCTGAAGGTCATAGCTAAGGTTCAACAATTGTAAGTTACTTGCATCTGTCAAATCCTCTATGGGGCCTACCAATCCATAACTTTTTCAAAAACCTTCCAGTAGTGAATTAAAAATGAGCTAAGAAATTTGCATAAAATAAAAGTATTCTAGGACTATAGATATCCAGGTTTCATGTTATACAGCAATATAAATGAATGAAGCAAATCTTTAGTCTCCAATTTAATAAATGGCCACTTGGCAGTGTAATGCTGATGCTACTTGATAACTTCCTTTTCAATATGCACTACATCCTTGGTAAAGCTCTAAAGCTGAATTGCGTATTCAATATTTAGTACCATGCTTTCTAAGTTATTCACAGGAAAACCAACAAATGGTAATCAAGCTATATTCTTAGCTTGGTGTATGATAAAAGAACCTCTGTGAAAGGAAATGGCAACTCTGGGATATGTAGGAGCGATGTAAACCTGTGAGCTGCATAGAAATAGGCTGCTGAAGCATCCAAGGAAACGTGCTGAGAAATCTTCAATGCTTCAAGGACCTTCATGAATAAAGATATATTAAGACAAGGAATTTGAGGACATTCGAAATATTGAAAGCCGCTAGGGCTTGGTTCAGAGGGCAACAATCTAAAAAAGGTTTTAAATGAAGCTCTAGATTTAGAAAAAGGTAAGAGGAGCTGCAAATGGCCGAGCTCATAGAAAAATATTTTTCTTCTTTAAATGGGTAACTAATGGTCTAAGAAAATAGGCTATCATTTTCCTTCAAATACCCCATATTAGTTGATGCACCACCACCTTCCAGATGTGTTCTGGTCTTACCCCCTTCTTTTAATTCACCAACAAGCAAAGATGTCCTTCTCTGTTTTTGGAAAGACTCAAGAACTTGCACCAGAGAAAAGAAAATGCATCAAGCACCCAATGTACATCATAATGGATTAAAAGGTGATTGATAGGTTCTTCTCATGCAGAGACAATATCTATTATAGCATCTATTAGATTGTTCCACTTCCTACCAATGAAGTGATCATCCATTGAACATTTGTCTCTAGCAAGCACCAAAGCTGCTTCCAGAGGGGCACAAGACTCCCAAAGCTATTTTATCTGAAAAATTTTAATCTCTAAGTTTCTGCCAGAAATAAAAATGTTGAAATTAAATGCAAAATCTTTAAGCTCCAAGAAATGAAAAAATGTTATTCTATAAACTCCTGTAACACATTATAATCTTATCAACTTATTAGTTCATCTTTCTTGAAAATCATAACTATAAATAGATTGAGTTTTAAACTTCATAAGTTCAGGAAATAGAATGAATGCTGCAGGTGAAATATGCAGTCAGGATGTGTAATCCAAATGATGATATTTTCTCTTTTCTGTAGGTAATTGAGTTATTCCTTGTGCATCACTGCATAAGCTCAAAATGGTAGAAATAGAAGAAGTTTTCCCACCTACTTATAATTCTTACAAGCTATTGAACATCTTTTTGGCATATTTTCACTGTTTATGGCTCACATTTTGTGGCAATATTTATTGAAAAATTACGATTCTGACAAAAATGGCCATATGTTGTCATGTTCTGTTTGATCAGTACAGTTATTTCTTTCTATTCTTTCTCCAATAGTGGGAATCATATAGAATTTCTCTATTATGCTTCATTTACAAAATCAAATTCCAATGTCCTAAATCAAGCCTTATTTGCTGCCTTTTTTTGTGGTTTTTTCCAGGTTGTGTATTAGCTCTTATCTTTCCAAGACATTCATCTTTTCTACCCCTTTTTCCATGTTTCTTAGGACAGCCTTTATGTGCTAACTGCTATTTGAAGTACGTCATTTTACTCCACCATATGAGCGTTGCATACACTTATGTTCTTTTGACTATGGTGGCAATTTGTGACTAGGAAATATAGCATTTTGCTGAGCATTCTGTTGTACAGGGTTTAATACCAATTGTTCCTGCTTCATTCTTCTATATGTCCTACCATAAATTTATATTGTATTTCCAATAACTTTACTGACTAAATGCTCTTTGCATTTAGGGACTCTATAAAGACGCAAAAGATAATGAGATGCGTCTAGGCCTTTGTTCAAGGACCAAGGATGTTGTGGAGCCACTGATAAAGCCTCAGTGGTATGTTAGTTGCAGTGGAATTGCCAAAGAAGCTCTTGATGCTGTTATGGATGATGAGAATAGGAAAATTGAGATTATTCCAAAGCAGTATGCTGCTGACTGGAAAAGGTATCTTCATTTGCAATCTTACCATCCTCTAAGTTCTTAATGTTAAATTGTAGTGGCTAATGAAATTAAGACATGAGGAGTTAATTTCCTCCTGCTTTAAACAATGTTCAAGATCTGACTATGGTTTCTGGCTCTATCAAACTAATACCTTAGGATCTTAAAATGATGTAATGCCGTGAGCCTATGATCCTTCTTCTAATGTAGAAAGCTCGATTGGATATCAGTTCTCACTAATTTGAAGGAAGGTGACTGGTTTTTTTTTCCTAATGCTGTGAGCCTATGATCCTTCTTCTAATGTATAACAATATGGCAAAATTAGTTATGCAGAAAGCTAGATTGGATATCCTTCTCTTTAATTTGAAGGAAGGTGACTAGGTTTTTTTTCCTTCTGTGGAGTCATTTTGTGTGCATATTCTGAACTCATAAGTCCTTCATGCCTTTCTATTTTCAGTTGACTATTTATCTGCCACATTTTAACTGCTGTCCAAAAGCTGATTTTCACTAAATTATGGATTTCAAATGTCACAGATGGCTTGAGAACATTCGAGATTGGTGTGTCTCAAGGCAACTTTGGTGGGGCCACCGCATTCCTGCATGGTATGTTACATTGGAGGATGACAAAATGAAGGAACTTGGTGCATACACTGACCACTGGGTGGTTGCTAGAAATGAGGAAGAGGCTCAAATTGAGGCTAGCAGAATGTTTCGTGGGAAGAACTTTCAGATATCTCAAGATCCTGATGTACTGGACACATGGTTTTCTTCTGGTCTCTTCCCATTAACTGTGTTGGGCTGGCCAGATGATACACAAGATTTGAAGGCATTTTATCCAACTTCAGTTCTGGAAACTGGGCATGACATTCTCTTTTTCTGGGTTGCTCGGATGGTGATGTTAGGTATTAAGCTGGGAGGTGATGTGCCTTTTAGAAAGGTGAGTGAACTTTGCTATCATATATAATTAGCCAAATTGTGGAAACTTGTTAGTTGTGATTGGGTTGCTTGTGGGGCTTCTGTACTTCATCTGTGTGAGTTATGGTAGGGAGTTTCAAATCATGCCCCATGTTATGATGGAGAATTTCAAATAATGCAAATAGCCTAGGCTCTTTATTGCAGTCTCCTAATAGTACCTCTTGGTGCTATCTGCCGTGGGTCAGTGACAGATGTATCTTTCCCTTGATACACTTCCCTCCCCTAAAAAATATGCATTAATTGGAAATCACATTGAAACAATTTTTGTGCAGTCCTGTCATATGTGGGGTCACGGGTACAATCCAAAAGGAAAATATGTCAGTTGAGGTGCAGTAGGAAAATAAGAAAAAATTGTACTCTACTTTAAATGATTAATTTATGTGTGCAAATTTCTATTAAATTAGTTGAAGCAAATCCATGGATGTACATGAACTTTCTGCAGGTTTATTTGCATCCCATGATTCGTGATGCACATGGGCGTAAGATGTCTAAGTCGTTGGGAAATGTTATTGACCCTCTTGAAGTGATAAATGGGATATCCCTTGAAGGTCTTCACAAGAGGTTGGAAGAGGGTAACTTGGATCCCAGTGAACTGGTAGTTGCCAGAGAGGGACAGGTGAAGGACTTCCCTAATGGTATTGCTGAATGTGGTGCAGATGCTCTTCGTTTTGCTCTTGTGACTTATACAGCACAGGTTTGTACGCCTACCAATCTATTTATCTCCTATTTGGTTTTGTTTCCTTGATATTTCAATTTTGTAACCTTGCATCATCTGATCATTCCAGTCTGATAGAATAAATTTGGATATCCAAAGAGTTGTTGGGTATCGCCAATGGTGTAATAAACTGTGGAATGCAATACGATTTGCGATGAGCAAGCTTGGAGATGATTACACCCCACCGATGGAAATAGTTCCAGATGTTATGCCATTTACCTGCCAATGGATACTCTCTGTACTGAACAAGGCTATATCAAAAACAGTGTCATCAATGGATTCATATGAATTCGCTGATGCTGCCAGCACAGTATATTCATGGTGGCAGTTCCAATTGTGTGATGTATTCATTGAAGTAGTTAAACCTTTCTTCTCTAGTAATGATCCTAAATTTGCATCTGCGAGGAGGTTTGCCCAAGATACGCTGTGGGTATGTTTGGACAATGGGCTGCGGTTGCTTCATCCATTTATGCCATTTGTTACAGAAGAATTGTGGCAGCGCCTTCCTCCAGCAAGAGATTGTGCTAGGAAAGAATCAATTGTGATATCTGACTACCCATCAGTTGTACAGGTTAGTTACTATTTTTAATTGAAAGTGTCCAAGACACAAAGTGGTAGAAAATGAGATGGTTTACCTGGAGGTGGAGACACTATTTGATGATTCTTGACATAGGGGATCTGTTTAATAGGAATTTGAATACCAGCTAGCATTATTCATCATTATCAGCAGGGATCAGTTCAGATGCATCAGATGATATCCAAACCAAGCAAAAAGTAAATTATCACATGAATTGTTTCACTGGACTGTAACATAATGTGATACTTTTAAATTGATACATACAAGCTAATAGATAATTCATATGGCTTCACAGGAAAGTACATTATGATGCATTTAGTTATTTTTATCTGATTGTACTATAATTACCTGCAATATTGTCCCCTGCTGAAAAGAAAAAGTAGTGTCCAACATTAGTTATTCCCTAGGCTTCACATTTGTTTAGTTAAGTTGCAATATTTTTATCCAATTTTTTGTTTTGTCTTTTTGCTAGTTTTTCTTTTATCCTTTTCTTTTTGGGTGTTTTTTTCTCTTCATTTTTTATATAAATTTTTTCACTTTCATTTTAGTGGGGTGCAAGCTAAGTGTTAAGAGGTTTTAAAACTCTAGCTGAAGGCAAATTTTACTTCTAATTTGCTTAATCTCTGTTGATATCTCATTTTCTTTTACAGTGTTGGACAAATGAAAGAGTAGAGTATGAGATGGACCTCATGGAGTCTACTGTGAAATCACTTAGGTCTCTCAGGTCTTTGATGCCTGCTAAGGAACGGCATGAAAGGTAAATATTTGTATTCACTTTGGCTATTGTCTGTGTTTCTTACAACATTTGATCTGTATCCTTTTCTTTTCATTTCTTCTAGTAGTTTCCGCCAGGAAAGTACTACAATCAATTTCCGTGAATTGAAATCTTGTTGTAATTGTGGTGTGCTAAAGCTGAAACTGATTCTGATTTTCAAGTTCTTTTGGGATCTTTCTTATAATTTCTCAAAAATTATATAGCAAATACATTTTCATGTTCTTTTTCAGTTAACTCTAAAATTCAATGAACAAAAAATATTTGACTCATGCTGCTCATAAATACTATAAGAGTAAAATGTCACATAATTGCTGATGTAGTCACAAAGGGAGCAAAAGATTGTTGAGTAAGTGATTGGTGATAAGATATGTTCCAACAATAGAAAATTGACATATTTCCATAAAGAGTAAAAATTTGGAACATTGACAGATGTTTTGATGTCCTCAGTTCTTGGTGAAAATATACAAAGATAATTTGAAGTAACACGGTTAGCTATGCATGTTATTGGTTCTGTTTGTAGATTGCCTCAAAGACAATCTTGTTCAATGTTGTATGTTGGCTAAAGAGATTGACTATTTAGAATTTTTTGATAAGAAGCAAGATTTATTGATCATATCAAGGGAAATGTACAAGGAAGAACCAGAGATCTCTCACAATTAAAAGAGAAGGGGGAAAAAAATAAATTCAACCAAGTGTGAACTATCTCCTTCTCTTTAACCATTCAAGGAGGATAGTGATTGCCTATGAATGCCTCTAGAAATGTTGCTCCCATCTTTGCCCACCAGGTACCTAGAGATATCAAGAATTCTTCTCCTCTGGTGATCTAACACCATGGAACCCACTTCCCATTGTAGCCTGAAAGATAACAACTAAGGAGCTATCATTCAACAATAAATTTCATAATCCTAGAGGAACATAATTCTTTTCGGCCCTCTAACAGTGATAGAATCATTGCAGGAAGCCTGAAATTTATGGCTGTTCAAAAGAGGATAGAAGGGGTTGAGGGGTTTCACTTGTTTCTTTTGACATTTTCTGTATATTTATTGTGTACCTAGGTTCCTCCCCACCCTCGCTTTTTGTTATATGCTTTTAATAAGTTATTTTCTTTGCTTATCAAAATAATAATAACAATAATAAAAGAGCTTGGAGAACCCTGTTAATATATCCTCTAATTCCTATCTGACCCTGCATGGTGGAGTTGGATAGTGGTAGTGGTGTCGTTGTTGGGTTCCAATTCAGCATTTACCTATGATTCTACTAGTAGGCAATCCCCCAATCTATTGCAATAATATTGAAGGGATGCCGACAGATTCCTTGGTGGAATACACAAGGGAAATTAGTTGACAGATTCTGTCCCTTGCTTACATGTTCTAACCTTTACATTCCTTCCAACCATATCGCATAGTGATTAGCTTGGTGTACTTCCATGGTACCTTACTCATTTTCTCCTATCAAATTGCTCTGACAAAAAAAATTATCATGTTCTCTTATTTAGAGCTCCATTCCATGGGATCCTTGCCATGGGACTTTTAAAAGATTGAACAATATCAGAAGAAATGGTCGGCTGACATCCCACTTGCCATATCCATCTAGGCTAATGGCTTTATAATTTCTCCTACCTTGGAACACGTCATTGACATTAACCTTCTTATGAGCTACTAACCATTAAAAAGCTTTGATGATAGTGTGGGAAGGGATCATTTGCTTTTCATATGTATCTGGTTGGAAGGAGTGTGCCAATACTTTCACTCTTGGAGAGGCTATTAGAAGGATTTAAAAGTGAAAAATGTTCCTGGTATCTAAACTCCAACATCTCTTATTGAAAGAAAATCAGGCAAATAAACATCTTAAAAGGATGATAACAGAAAAGGAAGGTTGTTCTATTCAAGAGCACGAGATTTTAACAGAAGTTGAAAATCTGAGATGGTGAGTGATGTAGAATGATAGAGAGAATAATATAGAGTGAAATAGAAATAGAAGAGTGATTCTCCAAGAAAATTTCGAATATTATCAAAGTTTAGTTTTTATCTCACTAGAGCTATATAGAGATAAGCAATCTTAACTCAAGTAGGAAACTAATTCTAATAATAATATAAAGAATTTTTACTATAATAAAACAATACACTAAATAATAACAACCCTAAAATAAACAACGGAATAAAAACATTATCCCTTCCAATATTTATGTCTAACATTAGTGTGTAATTTAACATCTTTATCTCCATCATTTTCACCTGATTGAAAAGAATTCGACTTTGGTGAGTTATATTGCATATATTGCTCCAAAAGATTAGGATCGAGTTGAAGGAACTCCTCATCAGTAATTCAAGTATCATCAGTTGGCAGCAATGAAGCATAAGGAGCATGAGGTACTGAAATGGAGGATTGTACTGCACAAATAGAAGAAGACAAAACTGGCAGCAATGAAGCATAAGGAGCATGAGGTACTGGAATGGAGGATTGTACTGCAAAAATAGAAGAAGACAAAACTGGAGGTTTGAATATGCCTCAGGGTAAGGAAATAAATCTGTCACCTTGAAAGTTGGAGTAGTTCTAGCCTTCTAGGGTTTGGTCAAGTACTGACTATGACTGATAAATAGACCTAGGCCTAGGATGAAGCTGACAAGAATTGGCATGTTGGAAAGGGGCACGCCTCATGGGGCAAGAAGTATTTTTTAGTTTCTATGGCCTTATGTAAGCTTCCTCTTAAGGAATTAGGAGAATATAAACTTACCACACTAAAAATTTCAGTTCTCAAACTATTTATAAACCTAGTAACAGTAACCTAATAATCTTGGTAAATACCACAATGTAACATTAGTTTCTCAAATTAGGCCACATACTCGCTAACAGAGGAAGTAGCTTGCCTAAGGTTCAATAATTGTGCCTAATAAGTGATTTCTATGAGAGGCGGGTAGGTACTTTTATGTTAGTCTTCGTCTTTTCCTACACACTAAACCTATACAGTTGATGTTAGGCAAGACTGATTGCCAATAACACTTAGCAAGCCCTACTAATTCATCTTAGCAAAATGAACTCATGGAATGGTGGTCATGCCATACGAATCAAAGTAATCTTTAACATTTACTAATTAATCAAGAAACATCTGGGTTTGGCCCATCAGGAAACTCTGGGGTGTCTTCCTTGATCTCCTAGTGATATCACCTTACCTCATATTGGATATACTTAGATTGGTCATAATGATACCATAGAGGTAAAGGTTTATATTGTTGATAATGATATCTACCCTGAGGCTCCCTGTGCTTAAAGGTATTCCTAGGGCCTTCATTGACAAATTATGATCTAGACTCTTTCCAATCTCCAATCATAAGCATTAGGGCACCAAAAGTTTCATCATCGTTAACATCATCATCCTCATCTAGTACTCTTACCATTTACTATATCTTTACGTATAGGTGACTTTCTTAGATGCGTAGGTGGCAAAACCAGTTGGGACTCCTTAAGTCCTCTATGGTTTACACTCTGGATTTTTCAATAAATGACTTAGGTCCACTGCAAGTTTGGTCACAATAGCTTTTAGCTAAGCTTGTAGAGTTATTGCAATGGATTTTGTACATCCCTTTGAAAGACCAGGTGAGATTGTTCTAATTTAGTGACTTTCATGTTTGGTGAAAAAAAAATATTGGTGAAAAGCAATTCAGAAGCTTAAAAATTCTTTCGTTTATAATTTATGGGGTTGGGCTAAATTGTATATTGGAGAGGAGCTGCTCTCCCTTATAGGCTTTTTGGAGTGGTTAGCCTCCAGTTAAGGGTTGGTGTGTTTTTTTGTTCTTTTGTTTATGAGGCCTTAGCTGCCTTGTATACCCCCTGTATGCTTTGCGGCTCTTTTGTCTCTTGTTAATACATTTTGCGCTTATTTATAAAAAAAAAATATATATATATATTGAGAAAAAATGGAAATAAGGACAAAGTATTAAAAAAGGGATAATGCTGAGATAAACTTGTATTGCTTCTGTTAATATCAAGTTACTCTTAGAATGGATGCACATAATAGGGATAAAAACTCAAATAAAGGACCATGCAATGAATCTAAAAGAAAGACAAAAGGTGTGGAATAGATATGAAATAAGTGAAGATAAATAAAAGAAAAGATAAAATAAATAGCTTAGTTTTTTTCCCTTCCCTCTATTTTTTCTCTTTCTTTTTTTAAGGTAATAGGCAAAAAAGGAAATAAGAATAAATTTAGGAATCCTAGTGCATTAAGTGAAGATAAATAAAAGAAAAGATAAAATAAATAGCTTAGTTTTTTTCCCTTCCCTCTATTTTTTCTCTTTCTTTTTTTAAGGTAATAGGCAAAAAAGGAAATAAGAATAAATTTAGGAATCCTAGTGCATTAAGCACTTAGAAAAACTACCTAATGAGACTTAATGGAGGTATTAAGCACTTAGATTGGTGCAAGATTTTGATGATGCAAAACATGCCGCAACATAAGTGGCAGTAGTTAGTGGTTGAGTATTTCATGTTGCAAAACACTTCCATAAATTGACCTTTGATATCAATTGATGTGGGATAGTATAGAGAAAAGAATACAAAGGAGTGAAATCGAAGTGGAAGAGAGAAATTCTAAAAGAATTATGAATATTATTAATCAAAGTCTAAAGTGTATAACATCAAACTCTCAAATAAAAATATTATCACTTCCTATATTTATGTCTAACATAAGTGTGCAATTTAATATCTTTATCTCCATTAGGAGGCCATTAGAGGGAGAATGGACGTTGTTGATGGGGATTCCTTTTGCTTCAGTAATCTCTAAAGGTGGGGAAAAGTGATATTAGGCGGGTTTATCCCTCCTTTCAAGAATCAAACCTTAGATTCATCGCCTAAATGGATCTCAACTGTCAGCAGAAAGTGTTATAATCATGGATAGGGGCTTCCCAAGGGTAATGTTGTGAGCTTCTCACAACATGATTTGCATTCAACCTATTAACCTGCAATTGATCTAATTGCAACACGCCAAAATGGGCCCCTCCCCTGAGGAAATGCAACCAATGGTTAGTGAGAGCTCTATCCTAAGCAACCCACATAAAACCTTAATCCCTCTCTATGTTAATTTGACATACCAACTTATGCCTAATCAAATGGTTTCTACTAAACTCCTATGAACCTTCTCAATTTTGGGTGCTATACTAATGGTCGTAATGAAAATTGATAGAAAGTATGTGATTATGCAGCACAGGTATGTTGATATAACCATACTTAACTCTTTAAGTAGAGATAGTTTGAGACCTTTTCAATAATTCCCAGAATACCCGACCCTAAGGTCTTCTCCAAGTGGGAATCCTAGGGATTTCAAAGGTACTTCCTATATTCATATCTTATCGCTTAGGTTAATCTAGCAAGGTCATACTGATAAACCTTTGCCCCAGGCAAAGCATTCCTGATCTCTCTCTCTCTCTCTCTCTCTCTCTCTCTCTCTCTCTCTCTATATATATATATTGGTGATTGGCAATAAAGATTTTATTGGAAAGTGCCTAACAAAAGGGGGCACCTCCTATGATATGAGAATGCATTTGATGCCAAAGGAGCCAACAATCCTTAAACAGCTAAAACAGTTAACTAAATCCATAAAAAAATTAAAAGCTACAATCTAGCACCAACCTTGACCCAGGCAAAGCATTCTTGTGTAAGTTGACCATATAGAATGTGAACAGAATGTATGCCAAAATTCAATGAAATACATGTACATTTAACTGTTTTCCAATGATATATAAATAGTAGCAGTTTTAGGTTTTATGTTTCTGTCATTAAAATTAACAGACCAATTCAAGGACTTCAACAGCTAAGAAGTTGTTCTAATTCTTTTCTGGTTGTCCTTTTGCTTGTTTTTAGTTCTTATTTTCCTCATATTTCTCTTATTTTCGTGTTATTTCTCAGCAGATATTTTTGAGTCCCTTGGCATGTTTTGTGCAATCCAACTCTTTTGTGTGAGTGTATTGATTTGATTAATCGTTAAAAAGGGGCTTGTTGTAAAATAAATTATAAATCTTCTCTGAAAATCTTTGAAGGCGTGGTTACAAAAAGATACATGTATCCATGAGGAGCATTAATTAGCACATTAGAATGTTATTCTTCCTTTTACTTTTTTGGCTTGGATAATTATAGGATTTTCAATTGGGACTCATTAGATAGCATGAAGGTGGTTGTTTCATTGGAAATCTATGTATGAGATTCTAATAGTTGTGGTGAGCATATTTACATCATTCTTTAGGCGACCAGCTTATGTGCTTTGCCGGACGGATGCAATTGCAGAAATTATAAATAGCTACGAACTGGAGATTTTGACTCTTGCCACTTTATCATCCTTGAAGGTATGTTGTATAGATTTTACTTCAGGGCAGTGTATGCTTGGATGGTGCACTTTCAATTTCAACCCTCATGATTTTGTGCTAATATGATAATAATTTCTGTTGTAATTTTTCTAATTAATAAAGATGGTACTTCTCATATTGTGAAACTGTGTTTCCAAAGCAGACTGACTGTTATGTGGCTAGTTACATTATCAAGCTCGAGGGGGGCAAAATGGAGGAACGGGAGTTTGTAGTATGCCTTATTAGGGTTTGTTTGTATACCGTTAAAAATTTTCTCACCTTGGAGCACATATTTTGCAGGTTCTTAATGAGGGTGATGATGCTCCTATCGGATGTGCTGTATCAGTAGTAAATGAGAGCCTTTCTGTCTATCTCAAGCTTCAGGGAGCTCTTAACGCAGAAGCAGAGCGAGAAAAACTCAGGAAAAAGATGGAGGAGATAAGAAAGTAAGTGCAGCTTCCAAAATCAAACCCTTAACTGTGAGAAGTCACGAGTAAAATGAACTTGCAGGTGTATTCATTTGCTGCTGGTTAATCAAATTTGTATTTTGCAGGCAACAGGAGCATCTAACACAAATCATGAGTGCTTCTGGGTACCAAGAAAAGGTTCCGGCCCGCATTCATGAAGAAAATGTAGCCAAGTTATCATCATTGATGCAAGAACTTTTGTCGTTTGAACAAGCTAGCCAGCATCTGGAACGTGATATTGCAGCAGAACAAGAATCCCATTGAGTCTTCAACCTCACAGAAGGCCCCATTGGAGGAAAATTTGAATACTGTCGTATACACAAATTATTTTCTCTTGTTTTTCATTACTAAGTGTGACTTCTTTTTTTTTTTTTTTTTTTTTTTTTCTAAATTGTGAAATTCTGCGACTTCATTAAATTAAATATTATCGGATTTTAAATTTTTTAATGATCTAAACTTCGACAAATATTGGTTCAAATCCTTGCAAGTTTATCCTGGTGTTGGACCCCTACAAAATGCTCCACTGACATGTATTGGAAGAAGATGCATAGTGACTTGCCTCAGCTCTGTTCTCAAGTATATTCCTGATCCTTACATATGAAAAGGGTTTCAATCCTTACTTTCATTCTAATGGATAGGACTATATATTTTTTTAGTTTTGCTTTTTGTCCTATCTCAATCACTACATATGAAAAAGTAACTAATAGTTTTTAAAACCAAGAATTAAAAAATATCTCAAATTTTAAATTAGTTTTTATATAAGAATTATTATATTTTCCAATTTTAAAAGGAGAAAATAAAAAAGATATTCAACCAAATACCCAAACAAAGTATATATATTACATGGCCCCAAAAATATTGTTTAGTACATGATATTCAAGTCACTTCCATTCAATACCCATTTAGATTACATTATGGCTTTGTTTATTTAATTACAAAGCAAAGCATTTTATCAAACCCACTCTCTTTATCTGCATCCAAACCATAAGGCATTAAAAAGCTGAAACAAGCTCTTTCCATAGCTTTTCCACACACTCGCTGGCGATATTATTAGGGGAATGGTCCAGTTGATCCCTTCATGCCAACTGCCACGTACCAACTGCCGGATTTACCTCCCACTTTTGGGATTTCCTCTTACTTTTTCTTACATATTTATATCTCCGTACTGGCCAAAAAATGAAGTACGGGCTAATAATTAAGTCTACTAAACTCCCACCTACCCTCTGTTACTTTAGGTTAATTACTAAATAGAGTAACTCCATAATGACATGTCAGCATCCGCCGCCATGTCATCTCCACCGTAGCCATCCGCCACGCTATGCGGCGGCGGCATCAGCAGACCCTCAGCCATATTCACCAGCAGACCCGGCATTCCAAAAACGTCGTCCTCATCCATAACAAACACATCCTCCGGCGTCCTCACCTCACTCTCTTCCCTCCTCTCATCTTGCATAACCCCATCATTCTCCATTGGCCTAAACGCCTCCGCCGCCTCCGCCGCCGCCTTCTGAATGTCCTTGGCGTCGCGGGAGCTAGGCACATGCAGCCGCCACGCAGAGTCCGCAAAATTGAGGCAAGCCCCACGTCCCCTCAGCGCCAATGCCGCCACGTCGTGCGCCCGCGCAGCCATCTCCGCCGTCGGAAACGTCCCCAGCCATATCCTGGACGTCTTGTTGGGCTCCCTCACCTCGCATACCCACTTCCCGGAGTTCCTCCGCCGCACGCCGCGGTACACAGGGTGCCGCGTCTCCCGAAACTTCTTCCTCCCAGCTCGCTTCTTCGGGTGTGTGGAGGCCAGCATCAACTCTTCGCTGCCTCCATCAGAATCAGGCAAATTCAGGGAATCCCAATTGTATACGAGCGGGTGAGGGTCGGAATATGGTGGAGAAGTAGTATTCATAACGGTGAAGACTGAAGTGTCGAGATTTAGTGAGAGCAGTTAAGGAGAACGGTAACTGATTTGAGTGCTGAGTGAAGCCTTTTGTGTGTGGATATTTGGGTACAAAGTAATTAACGAGTTTTATATATATGGTTCCCAAACACGGTTCTGATAAGGAGACAGGCTGGAAAACCACGGTTACATAATTATCATAATTATTATTTTTTTTCTCATTTTTTTTAAGAGATTCGAAGTGGGGCTGATTTGAGTACAGCTGTGGGCTGGTGGCCAAGTTGTGGAGCGATCGTTGTACAACACGTGTCATCGAAGTGACGTGGATTTTGTAATCCTGACTTGGTCTATGATGTTGACTGATGGGTCCAATGTATCTGTATCAATTGCTGTCCCTCTAGCTGTCAGATTCAATGTCAGTGATGTACCACCATCCTTCATTTCCCAATTCCTCGCCGATTCTATTCCGATGAGTCATTATAAGTTGAAGAAGAAATTATAAATTCTTCAAGACTTCCTTGTTGGAAGGGCATGCATAACATTCTTTGATATCATATATTAATGGAGGAAATCATATCTTAAAGATACAATATTTTTATATTACGCATATTTAATTTATAAAATAAATAAAATATTATTTTTAAGTTCTTGATATTTATTTAAAATAAAAATTATATTACATTCCAATATTTACTATTATAAATTATTTAATTTTTTTAAATATTTTTTTAAAGTATTTTTAAACCTCATAGATCATCCTTTTGTTATTAAATATATTTCAAAATATTTACATTTAGTGAAGTAATATTTTTATTTCTATGTTAATATTCAATGTTATCAATGTAGATTATGTTATTAACCTATGTTTCTAGCATTATTATACATCATTTTTTTTTATATTTCTTTATAAGAAATCATGTCTAACATGTTTATGCTTATAATTAATATTAAATAAATTTCATATTATGGTACCAATATTATTTACATCTAGGTGATGCTCCGTTATCCTTGAGTATCATAAAGCCGCATTAATTCTTTTCTTGATATTAGATGAAAGGATGATTAATCATTGATATTTAATGAAATTATATATCTACCTTATGTTAATATTGAATATATATTTTCAAAATTCATATTTCTTATCATGACACAATGTCACAATTTTTGTATATATATATATATTGCTTTTTTTAAAAAAATAAAACAACTATGATATATGTATTATTGTTATCATTTAAATTTTTTTTTCATATATATATTTTTTGAATTTTGTTTGATATTTTCAATATTTTTGACATTTTTGAATTTGTGAAAAATAAGGAAAAAGTTGAGGTTGTAAAGTGGCAAGGAGGTCTATTCAAGGGGTCCATTGATGGTGCCTCTAAGGGGTTAATGCATGACTCATTCAAATATACAACTAAATCTCAATAATGATAGATTTAGCTATCTTTTAAAATTTAGGACATATTTGTTAAACATAATTGACTTCATTCCATATTTTATTATCTTTTATTAAACTCACTCTTTAACTTTTGGTAAGGGTGATCAATGTTACTAAATCAAGGTTGGAATAATTTATTAAAGTGAATTATAACCCATGGCATATTGGACTGCCTCCAATATGATTTATTATTGATCATCCCATGACAACTCTACTTAAAATGCTTGAAAATAAATATTTAGGTTAAATACACTTTATCATTTCAACTTTCGACGAGTTTTATATTTTGTTACTTCGTAGTCAAAACCTAACATTTTGTCACTTAAACTTATTAAATACTTACACTTTGCCTCCAATTAAAATCCCTTTATAAAATTATAAAAGAAATTGATCTTTTTCATACTTTGGTTCGAAGGCTAGTGCAAAATTAGGTAAAATCAATTTTGAATTAACAATTTTAAAGTTAAAATTTTGAAATATTTTAAAAATATAATAATTAACTTTTTTATTTTTTATTTTAGAAAAATGTTTGTATGACTATTGGTGATTTTTTCATACAATTGCAAAGTGTGACAATTTCAAATTTGAGTAATAGATATTTTCTTTATATTTAAGCTTTTCTTAACTTTTTTTTAATTTAATAAACTATTTATTGATTTTTTAATAAATTTAGGAGGTGAAATATTATATTTTAACAAATTTGATTAAAACATTGAGTTTTAAATATAAGAGGGTAAAATATAAAATATTTCAAAAGTTGAGGGAGTAAAATTTATTTAATGTTAAATATTTTTAATAGTAAAAAATAAATATTGTTTTTTTAGAAGGAAAAAAAAAGGAAAGAAAAGAAAAGAAAAGAAAAGCCGTCGAGTGTAGACGGGCGAGGAATCGCGAGGGAAGAAAGATCGGCAACTAGTAAGATCCAGAAAGTTCTTGGAAACTAAGAAACGTGGATAACAGTGTCGAGAGCTGACGTGGCCCGTACATTGAAAACGGCCTTTTCGACATGACGCCACGATGAGACCCGGCTCTGAAAAAAACACGGTTGACAGTTAAAAACGGGTGAAGCCACAGGTCTTAGCCACGGAAACGCGTGGGCCACGTGACCTAATTCCTAGAAGGTCCGGCAGTCCCATCCAAAATTTCCCAAAAAACGTGGGGCCCATTTGAAAATCTTTGGAAGTTAGGGAGGAAGGGAAAAAACCACAAGTTTGAACTGGTAGTTGGGATGAAATGAGTGAGGACTAAGGAAAGGGAAAGTGGGGGTGTCCTTTTGGGAGACACAGAAATCACAGTTGGGTGGTGGTGACTTTACTTTCCCACTCTTTCTCCCCACCCAAACAGAGAGTGATGTGGATGGGCTGTGGGCCCAGACGTGGACTAATTACACGGCTTCTCATGGGACCGGGGTCCCTTGAAAATGAGTCTTCACTATGTGTTTGGCCAAGTCGTTGCGGAAATCATCTCTGCCTCTCTGGACACTCGTTTTTTATATTGATTTATTTTGGCATTATGATTGGTGATGTCAATTCCGAATGTCATTTTGAATTGGTCATGAGTTTCGATTTTGGACATGTTTCATCCAGTTGGTCTGGATTGGAATGTGGTCTAGAAATGTTAGTTGTCATTTGTATTGCCTCAATTCATTCACTTTTGGTTTCCATCACGTGAAATGGATGTGCCTCTGCCAATTTCTAGAGTTTTCTTTATCATTAACTCTTTAATTTAATCCAACTCAAACTCATAAATATTCCACGATTGAAAAACAACACGCGTCTAATGTACGAATATTAAATCTTTCACGTCTTATGTACTAGGTGGTAGGGCGATTCGGTTTTTGATATTATGTGAGTTGTCGTCCCACTTTATTTTTTTATTTTTTATGGATAATTTTGATTTAAATTTGATGGGACTTATGTTTATCCTTATTAATTTTTAGATTTAATATGGTTCTAAAAATATAATAAGAGCCTGGTGTTTTTAAAAAATGTTTTTTTTTTTTAAAAAAAAAAAGATGTTTGAGAGTATTTTTATAATTTACTTTTAACGTAAAAATTGTTTTTAAAAAAGAATCATATGTTTGACGAAATTTAGATAAATTTTTTTGAAATTTGAAAAATCAATTGTATTATTTATTAGAAAAACACTTGATAGGTAATTTTCTAAAAAAAAAAAAAAAAAAAAAAATCTTTTAGAGAAAATGTTGCCATTAAAAGCACTTTAAATGAAAACACAGCTAAGTGTGGAGTATGTTATTAATTTTAAAATGTACCGTTTTCAAATTGAAATTTAAAATGTATTATCTTTTGAATTTATTTATGATAATAGTTCTAATTTGATATTGAGGGAATTTTGATTGGATTTTAACTAATGATAACTAACATCCACATTTGAATTGATGTGGATTAACAATGTTTCTTAATGAGATTTAAAACATGTTTTCTTTTAATGATTTTTATTAGTTGAACCAAGGGTATTATTAAGATCACACTTATTCAATCATCTTTTTATTGTGGCTTTTTAAGGCAATCATAAGATTCTTTGATGTGGGAGTTTGAGAAGTGCTATGAAAGGGAGAAAAACTAGATGACAATAATTATTACATATGACACTTAAAAATATAATACTTGCTAAATAATAAAAAAGTTCTAAAGACCTTAACTCATCTCATGATCCGACTTGAGCACCACTTTGGAGATATGGAAGCTTACCGATCTTAGGTAAAAGAAGGTTGGTGTGTGGGGTTGATCATATTAAGCAACATGCACATTGTTCTCATTAAAGAATTTGAAAGTTGCTCCTAAGCCTAAGACATAGGGAAGAAAGTTAAGATCCTTTATGACATGACATTTAGAATCAAATTGCATGCATTTGCTTTAAAGTTTGAGTAGCATGTCTAAGCATACAATGGTTGAACATTTAAGAGCTCTGTCATCCCTAGTTATCCCTAATTCGTGATTTAAATGCTATCATAAGCAATTGCTAATAGCTCTCAAAGCATACTGGATATACATCAAACTCCTATGTTATCCTTATGTTCGTCAAATACTCTGTTAGGTAAAGTCTTGATAAAAGGATTTGCCAAGTGCTCGGTAGAAGACATCTTTTCTATAGTGACATCAATTTTTTATATACTATTTCACGTATCAAATGATACTTTTTCTTTGAATTTATTCTTATGATGGTTTTTTTGGTATTTTAGACCGTGTCATTAGTCCACTGTTTATCTACTAAAATTATATTAGAAACTTTCTAAATCAAATAACTTTTTTTTTAGGTTTAGAAGCAATAATATATTCGATCGTAGGCCTTTTGTCTTTTGAGAGACAGACAAATCACAATTGGATGGTAGTGACTTTTCAATTTTTTCTTCGAACCCAAACAAAGAGTGATGTTGATGGGTTAGGGTACATTGAAAATAAGTCTTTACTATGGATTTGGCCAAGTCCTTGTGGAAATCATCTCCGTCTTTTTGGACACCTTCAATTCATTTTCTCATTATGATTGGTGATGTCAAGTCCAAATATCATTTTGAATTGGTCAATGAGTTTTGATTTGGACATGTTAGTTGTTATTTGTGGTATCTCAACTCACATTTTCCTGCCCCATCACGTGTAATTGAAGTCCTCCTGTCAATTTCTAGAATTTATATCATAAGATATTTAAATTAATCCAACACAACTCATAAACATCCCACCAGCCCAAAAAGCACGCGTCTAATGTACAAATATTAAATCTTTATTGTCCTATGTGATAAGTACTAAATACAAAGTACAAAGTAGTAGATCTTGGTTATTATGTTGGTTGTCGTTTGCTTCTATTAATTAATTTTTCCATAATTTTGACTCAATTTTGATGCACGGGGACTTACATTTGACCTTATTAAATTTTTGTATTTCATATGACTCTAGAAATGTAATAAGCTATTGGTTTTAAAATGTACTACTTTCAACTTGAATTTAAAATTTATTATTATTTAAATTCTAATAATTTAATTTATTTATGATACTAGCTCTAATTTGATACATTGGAATTTTGATTGGATTTGACCCCATCATAGCTAACATTCGTATGAATTGATGTGGATAGATAATGTTTTTTAATGAAATTTAAAATATGTTTAAAAAAAAATATATTTTTTATCAGTTGAATGAAGACTTCATGAACCATGATTTTAACGGCTATTTTAAAGACTAGTTTTCAATATTCTTTTTGTTTTAGTTTTTCTAGGCAATCATAAGAGTTTTGGACCTTGGGTGTAAGAAGTGACTCTGGTAGCAATAGTTTGGCAAGGAAGAACAAATAAAAAATAAACAAGAGGGTGGCTAGAAACCACAAGTTCTCAACCTAGATAAATCAAAATATCTTGAGAAGAAATACAAATATTTTATTTTATCTTTAAAAACTCTTTTTTGGTGAAAATGTTTGAAAAAATCACTTATTAGGTGCTTGATTGATCAAATATAGTATAAAATAAGATAGAAAAATTAAGATTATATTATATATCTTGTTTGATTGTTCTATCCTATATTCAATTAAATATGTGATAGAATAAATAATGAGATATATGATTTACTTTTTTTTTTTTTTATCTTTTTTATACAAGACATGTTAATCTCATGTTAAGATATGAGATATATGTATCTCATATATCATAAATATGTATTTTTTATCAATTTTTTTATTTTTTATATACTCATTTTGTAAAATAATTTTTTTATTATAAATTAAATTTATGATTTAAAAAGAAAAACTAAAAAAATATTTATAAAAATAATATTAGTATATGATATGTATAAATTATTTTTATATATTAAATAATATAATATAAAAAAATTATTTGTAGAGTTTAAATATTTTAATTATGAATATTTTTAAATGTAAGAGAATTTTTTTAAATAAAAAATATTTTAATGTGATATAATTTTTATTTTAAACATTGAAAATAATACATTTCATATTTATTTTTTATTCATTTCAAAAATTTAACTATAAATATAATATTTGGTACGTTACCTTAAAATATTATATTTATAGGATAAATATATCTAAATATATTTAGGGTATATATATGTTTAATTATGATTATACGAGTGCATGTCTTTTTTTTTTGTCTTTTTTTTTAATTGGACTATATATTATGAGTGGTTGTAAGTGACATTTCATTTCCCAAGATATTTTGTAGTTTTTCTTTTTGGACCACGTAATAATTCTTGTATCATTATTGGAAGCCATGTAATCGCATTGTGTCTCATCGTCATGCACCACTCTCATTGATATGCACCACAGGCAAGGTAATGGCCCATATATGTTTGGTTGGGCTATTTTAATTACTTTATTAATTGTGGATAGGAAGAGTTCATGTGTCTTGAAAAGCACATTTCAAATTAAATATGATATTTTTATTTACAAAATTGAGAAATGGTTATAAGTAATGCAAAAATTTTCATCCTTTATGTAGGAAAGAATATCATAACCTAATTAGAAATTTTATGAAAAAAGAAATATATATGCTAAATGTCATACTTGTACAATGAATATAGTGAATAACATTATTGAGTATATATGTTCTTGCTGACTTAATATGAGAGAGAAAAATTAGATGACAATAATTATAATATATAACATTGAAAAATACAATTCCAACTTAATAATCAAGAAGTTCTAGAGATTTTGACTAATGTCATGATCCAACTTGAGGAAGGGAAGCTTACCAACCTAAAAGAGGATTGATGTGTATGTTTGATTATGTTAAGAAACATGCGCATTAATATTATTGGGCAATTTGAGAGTTGTCTCTAGGCCTAAGACATGGGGAATAAACTTAAGATTGTTTATGACATGACATTTGCAAACATGTTATATTTGTTTACTTTAAAGTATAAGTAGTGTGTCCAAGCAACTACCGTTGAACATCTAAGAGCTTTGTTATCCCTAATTCGTGATTGAAAGGCTATTAGTAGTATAACAAGTTACAACTATTACTGAGTTTTTGCCTAAAACTTAGGGGCAAGTAAAGCTCATGCTAAACCCATAACAAGAATATCAAGAATTTTGTTGATATTTCTCACCACATCAAACTCAAGGTAGAGAACTTAGGGTGCAACACACTATTTTGTAATCCCAAGGAGAAAAAAACAAGATAACAAGACTAAATGTAAGAGACAAGGAAAATATGGTGGAACAACAAAAAACTTTAGGCCTAAAAAAGGCAAGAATAAGAAACACACCAAAGAGGCAAGCCTAATGGAAAGTAGGACAAGGAAAAAATCAAATGCTACAACTTTGGCAAGATGGGTTACTTCGCTTTTGAGTACACTAAGCCAAAGAAGGTTGAGAATAAGAATAGAGGAATTTGAAAATTCTTTGAACTAATGGAGGTTACAATTACTTATAATGTTAATTCTAGTGATTGTGTGAAGAAAAATGGATATAAAGTCAATTAATGATTCTTGGAAACCTTGAGGTAAATAAATATAGTGGAAATGAAGAACTATATTCTATTAGATATGGTTAGATTGATGATAGTACAAGCTGGGATGCTCTTTTGATTGCTACCTACTTCCTTAATAGTGTCATTCCATGAGTCAATTCCTACAATCCTATATAAGTTATGAAATGACATAAAACCAAATTTGAAGCATTTATTTCTTTAGAGTTGTGTGGATTTTGTTCACAATACTTCTCTCGAAGATATGAGAAACTTGGCCTTGGAGTAGAGGTGTCCAATGGGCCATGCCAACTTAAAAATTGTGTTGGGCCAGGCCAACCCATGCAAGCCAAATAGGTGGCCCGGAACGGCTCATAAGCCAGTGAGCTATTAGTGTCGTTTTGTGTTGTGTTATGTTGTGGCCCATGGACCAGTCACTTTGTTAAAAAGTTTAATTTAATTTTTTTAAGTCATTTTGTCTCAAGTTTTTTTCATTATTGAATAAAATTTCTTTTTCTTACTTTGAACACCTCTAATAATTATGCTTTTTATTTTTTATACATCTCTAATAATTATACTTTTTATTTTTTATATTTATATTTATCGAGTTTGTAATTGTAAAATTTATAGAAATGATAGTTTTTTGTCTTTAAAAATAGTAAAAAAAATTATATTTGAATTTGTTTTTTTTATTTATCAAAATAACAATAAATTTAAAATAATGGAATATAAAAGGAAATGAAGCATAAAAAAATAATTATTTTATTCAATATTTCAACAAATTATATGAAAAAAAAAAGACGGGCTGATACGATGACACGATAGGTTGTTTCCTTAGGCCCAACATGGCCCGCTCCTTTGGGTTGTGTCGGCCTGGGCTGCTACAGTAATTAGGCCATGCTGGCCCGACCCGGTCTTTTGGTGTGCCAGACCACAGGCCAAAATGGGCAGCCCAGCCCATTGGACACCTCTACCTTAGAGTAAATAAACAAATTTTTTTATAAAATTTTTTGAATCCCCATAGGGTTATGTGATGTATGGAGAACATTCTAACGGAAATATGACTTATAAAAAGTTACACAATATAGATTTCATAGAGGATGACTATCCTAGTTTAGATAAAGTAAAAAAATAGCCTTAAATTGTATACTTTACAAAAGGAAGTCACACAATCTTTGAATGAGGATAGGGAATTTCAAACCCATTCTAAGATTGCTAAAGATAGTGAGAATGACTTTTCTCTAGTAGGACTACACCACTCAATAGGATCATATCACCAAATGACTCTTCTTATGATATTTGGTTACATAGAATCTAATGTGGAAAGATTGCCAATTATGATTTGAGATTGAGAAAAAATCTTTCATGTGTGCTCTGTTAGAACTTGATGAGCTTCCATCTTTCAAGGAAGCATTGACTTCACCTAGATTAGTTGAATCGGTTAGCTACTATGAGGGAAAAAATGAGTTTCATGGCTAAAAACCATGTATGGGAGTTGGTTGACCTTCTACTTGGGCACAAGATAATTAGAAACAATTGAGTATTAAATATTAAGTGTAAGGTAGATAGATCAATCGACAAATTCAAGGTACATCTTATGGCAAAAAGTTATACCTAAAAAGAGGGTATAAGCTATGAAGAGACTCTTACCTTGGTAGTGAGATTTGCCTCATTCTTGCTATTGTCATGAATTTAGATTTATAATCGTTCCAAACATATTTTAAGACTATATTTCTCAATAGAGAACTAGACGAGGAAATCCACATGGATTAGCTTAGAGGTTCTAAGTTGAGGGACAAGAACACAAAGCATGTTGCCTTATGCTTACCATTTGTGGCATAAAACAATCATCTAGACAATTGTATGTTAGTTTTCATCAAACTATTATTTTTATTAGCTTTGACATACCAAATGAGTGTCATTGTGTGTATTTCAAACAATCAAGGAGAAGTTTTCTCATTCTATATCTGTATGTTGATGACATTTTGTTAGTTATGAAAGACTTTAAGATAGCTATTGTCACCAAAGAGTGGTCTTATACTTTTGACATCAAGGACATGGAAGAGCTAAATTATGTGCTGAGATTTAAAATCCTAAGGGATCACTTTAGAAAGCTTCTTAGTTTGTATGAAAAGAACACATTAAGATGATTCTAGAATATTTTTAGATGCATAATCCAATAGAGAAAGGTTACACCTTGAGTATTGATCAATGACTTAGGAATAATGAAGACAATGAATAAATGAAAAGAGTTTTCTATGTTAGTGTAATTGGAAGTTTGATATATGACATTAAACAAAAGTTTTACAGTTTGATTGGTAAATCGTTACTAGAGTAACCTAAGGTTTGTTCATAGGAGAGTAGTTAAGAGAATTTTACATAATCTCATTCTTTACTATTAAGGTGAAGACTTGAGATTAGAAGGATACAATGAATACGAATTAGGATAGTGACAAAGATGAACATATATCTACTACAAGATATACCTTTTTATTTGCTGATGCAACTATTTCTTAATGTAGCAAGAAGCAATTTTGCAATATATTATCTACTATGGAGTTAAAATATTTCTCTTGTTCAATGATAGTATAAGAGGTAATTTAGTTAAGAAGATTCTTTTAGTGCCTACTTGTCATAGCTGTAGCAGATGAAGTTGTTATTGTCTTTAATGATAATATGGAAGCTTTAGCATGTAGTAAGAATTCCAAGTATCATGATAGGACTAAACACATAGACATTAGATTCCAGTATGTCCAAGATGTTATTATGCAAGAGGAAGTGATTCTTAAACATATCTCTACTTGAAGGATGATGGCTGCTACTCTAATTAAAGCCATTATTACAAATGTTTTTCAAACTCATGTTAAGAGTTTGGATCTTTGTAAACTATGATGTATGCTTTGATATCTTATTGTGAGTTTACTAGGTTGGCAATTTCCGAACAAACTTCCTAAGTGTCTCCTAACTCGATTTTTCCAATCCTTCTACATACTACTTGGTTAATGGAAATCAATTTGTTGAATTTGTCAAGAGACCAAGATTTGTAGTTACGGTTGGAGCTAGATGGATTTGAATCAACCATTGTATTTAAATATTGTTTTTTCTTGAAAGTTTTTTAAGGAGTTAGGAAGGTTTAGGAAGCATTTTTTTTTTTTACTAAGTGTTCAAAATGCCATGTTCCAAGATCGATCCAACTTTAGGTCAAATCGATCCAGCTTAAATTTTTTTTTTTTTTTTTTTTTTTTTTTTTTTTTTTTTTTTATGAAATCTCATTTGTTGGATCAATGGTTTCCTTCATTTAAAAATCGAAAACTTGTTTCCTATGCTGTAGAAAGACACACAATAATAGCAATCCCCTTTAGTTATCTTCTTCTTTCTTATTTTGGGGTGTTTGGTTGCCAACAAAATCCAACTTTCCTGTTGTTTTCCAAACTGTTTTCAATGGATTTTCTTGAGAAAATAATGGGTTGATTCTTCATTCATTCATCTTTCAATTTCTAGTCTATTTGGGTTTGGGTAAAAACCCATTTTCTTCTTGTGTATATTCAAAAAGAGGCTAAGATTACTTGGTATGGACTCTAAGTGTGCTCCGAAAATGATTGGTAGGCTTGAGTTAGGTAAAATCTTGTATTTAGTTTTTGTTCTTCATAGTGGACGTCTTTTATCGGTTGTAGGTCCATGATTTTTTATTTATTCGGAGGTTTTCTATGTTGAAATTTGGTGTCATCGTCTCTTTTTCTCATTCCACTCTTTGATTTATTTTCAATTTTTGATATTATTGGTCATTTGGGTATATATGTTGAATGGAAGAAAAATGAGTTAAAATAGGTGTGATTATCCATTGGATATCTTGAATAATTTTTCTGTTCATTTTGGTTAATGATATCTTGTAGTAATTGGAAATAAGTTAAGGAGAGAATTGTTCTTATAAATTAATTTTGAGGAGTGTTGAAGCATTTGCATGTAAATTGCATTTATAAATTGTTGGGAGAGTGTTGTTACATTCATACTTGCTTGTGAATTTTATACTTTATTGAAAAGTTGTTGGAAAAGAAGTTTAAAGACATTAAGAAATTCTAAGATTAGGTAATTTATGTTGATAGATTTTTTAAAATTATTCAACAACACCTATTCACCTAGGTGTAGTCCATTATTGAGATTCACCTTTCACTTATGTATTGACATTTCGTATGATTATGAGTATTTTATACAACTATTCAACATAGATTCCTTTAGTAACATGATTGACATTGTACTCTACCATATATTTTTCTTGAATGTCACTAGGCTTAGATTGACTTAGTCACATAAGGCAATCATCCTAGTGCCTGAATAGCGAGTTGGATGAGACAATAGTTATTTTAGAACTTAGGAGGTGAACAAAATAATTTAATTATGGAATATTGCCTTAGTTGGGCTATAAGATGAGACTATTAAACAACTGACTATGAAATACGTCCACATTTTTATAAAGCCTAAATGAAGTTGAATATGAGATCTTAAATAGGTGATTGATGGGTAATTAGGCTAAGAAACTCAAGTTAGGCACGCGTGGAGCAACTAAACCTAGATTCATATGGTGTTAGAGAGTGATAGACCCATTTTTGTGGGAGCTCTACCATAATGTAGAGATCATATTGTATGTGTCATATGTGATTATTTGAGAGTATGGTTGGAGGAATTCCTACTCCAACACTGTGTGAGCCTTAATGCCCTCGAATCTAAACAATATGATGAAATAAGGATTTTATGTTGCTACCTTAGCATGTTATCTAAGGATTGTGATTGACATGATTCAACAAAGTATGTTAGGAAAGTGGTTGAGTCTAAATGGAGTGATATGAGTGGCTAGAGGGAGATTGTCGATGACACACCATAACCCATGGTCTAGAAGATCACGTTGAATTTTGTTTTTCAACATAATGATGAGCATGACATATGATCACAAAGGTTAAACATTTTTTTGAGTTACAAGTCATGAGGGGTGTAAAAAAAGCTTGATCAGATGTCATTGACTAATTTGGGGTATAAGTAAGTTTTTTGAGTAGTGTGTTATGTTAGTGAGATGTTGACTTTAGATAAGCACTCCTATCTTCTACCTTCTCATCATGTTTTACACGCCATGTTTTGCATGAGAAAAGGATTGGAATACAAGATTGAAAAAATGGATAAAATTCTAGATATAAAATTCAATATTGACAAGTGACATGGATATATAATGTTTTTAAATGAGAAAATTATGTTTTTGAACTTCTATTGGTTGAATGAAGATAGATCTCCATTTGAATTATTCACCTTATGGGCATTTCAATAAATGCACTAACACCATCAATGAATTATCCTTCTATTTTTGAACTTTAAAAAGATTTTGGTCACTCAATACTTTCTATTCTAAGTTTTTTAAGGCAATCATCTAAGCCTTTGATCTTGGAGTGTGGAGTGGAGAATTGTACGCTTAACTTTGGTGAGTGGGGGAGGCTAGTAATCATTGAAGTCATTTAGAAATATGAAAAATGATATGTTTTGAATATTTTTGTAAGAAATATTTTGGAGAGTAGGCTTTTTAAAAATGTATTCTTTGGAAAACACGCTAGGGAAATTTGATTTGGAGGATAGTTAAGCCATGTTTGGTTCCCTAAACATGTGAGAAAAAACAAAAGGATAAGAAAATAGAAAAGAAAAAATTATGAAAAGAAAATTAAAAATAGATTTAAAATTAATAAATTATTTATATATTATATATGCTTCAAACTCATTTAACTTATTTTAACTTTTTATATAATTATTAAATAATTTAAAAATATATAAGTTTTTTGTTAATTAAATTTATATTTGATTTTCTTTTGATATTTTTTATGGTTTAATTAAACATATATATATATTAACATTTTTTTTCTTAGAATTATTGAGAAATTGAACATAATCTTAAGGCTTGTTTGGTAACTGTTTTCAAGAACAATTTTCTATTCTCGAAAAAAAAAATAGAAAAACATATTTGGTAACAAAAAATTATTTTATGTTTTTTATTCTTAAAAATATAAAGTAAAATATTTTTAGAGAATATTTTTTAATTGTTTTATGTTACTTTTATTTTTTAAGGACTATTTTAAAAAATAATTATACAAACATATAAAATGATTAAAAATAAAACACTAAATATAAAAATTATTTTTAAAACATATTTTAAAATATTAAAAACAAGTTAAAAATATTTTAGGTTTTAAAACAAACATTTATTCCTAAAAACATTAAAAATTGTTTTCGAAATAATTACTAAACAAGCCTTAATTTCTTACTGATATTGATTATTGTGGTTGGTTCTTTAATCGGAGGACCTTTCGACACGGGCTAATAAACAATTAATACGATTTTTGGGGCCTTTTAGACCAAAAAAAAAAAAAAGGAAAAGGAAAAAAACATGCAATTAAGATGTTATAAAGGACTTCGGGGCAAATAAGCATGAAAGTGATGTTATCATGATTCATGTCCTCCAAATTACTATTTAAGTGTGGCACTTGTCACAATACTATTTTTTAATCAACACCCTTGCTTCTTATTTATTTATTTATTTTACTTAAAAAATTAACCATAGGACAAGGAAGACGACCACACCCTTCCTGCAATGCTCATTGATGACGCATAATTTCCTTGTTGAACCAAAGACAACATTAAATATTATTTTTTACTAAAAGGAAAATGTAGCTTTCCCATTTAGTATGATTGTCCCCCCACTAATCATATTTTATCAAATCTAATACTATGATTAGATTTGAACATACTAGATTTCTTCTTTTAGCCGCTTTTCAAACAGTCACTGCCCAGTGAATTGAACATATGGTTGATTACCAATTTATATGCATATATATATGAAATGGGGAGAATCTCTTTTAAGTTCATTGAGTTGGTGCCCTAACCTTCTCAACTAAATTATATTATAATTCTATTAATAATCAAATGAGCATGGCCCATCCCTTTTTGTTTGTTACCATCCTCGACATCCCACCTTGTTCCCTTTTGTTTGTTATGATCCTCAAAATTCCACTTTGTTTAGAAAAGAGATGATTTCATAGAATAAAAGTCTCTTTCAGCGTGTGATAATTGTCTGTTTTTAAAAATAAATAATTATTTTTAATAATTTATAATTGTGTTCGACTGTTGTCCTTTAAAAATAATTTTAAAAAATAAAGTGAAATAGAAAATAGTTTTTAAAAAATAAATAAAAGTTGTTTTTTCTGAATTTTTAAACTAAAAAAAAGTATAGAAAATTAAACAAGACAGTAAAAAAAATAAATAAATTAAATATGACATCAAACTTTTCTCTTATCATGGTCTAATATTGATATGAAAAATCCTAAAATATAATATTTCTTTAAATTAGACATACTTTTTAAAAGTTTTTTCTTTTCAATTTTTAAAATTTTTTCATTAATTAAATGAATTTTAAATCAAATTATACTTAATACATAAAATTTATTAATTTTAAAAAAATTAAAACTCAAAAACTAATTTAATTAATACTAAAAATTAAGTCATATACCAAATTTTATTTTAAATGTATGAATTAGTTTCTTCTTTATATATAATTTCTTTCAAAATATTTTACTTTTTAATAAAATTTTGAATACATATTATTTATTATTCTTTTTAAGTATAATATGCATCTCATGTTTTGTTTACATCTTTACTTCCCATTTAAACTTTCTCACCACATTTGTAAATATTTACGCAAAGAGATGGAAAGTAAAAAATAAAATAAAAATTGCCTCGTCTCAGTGTTGGGACTTGAGTCTGGACAGGCTAACCAGCATTCCCTCGGCCCTGTCCACCAGTAAATTAGGCATGCTCAGAAGCTCCTCCTCCTCAATGAATTGATCCTCCCCCGCTGCCAAGCTACTGAGTTCTGTTGTCTTCTCCTTTTTAGGTTGGATGGTGTCTGGGCTCTCCAAGTTCTTGGACTTCGCTTGCTGAGCCTTGGCGGTACTCACTAGTCACTACAGCTGCCCGTATATCACCGGCGGAGGTAGACTTTGGTATATGGAATGACAGTGCGGAGTTGGGAAAATTCAAGTTGGCATTAATGCCTTTTAAGGCTAGCAACGGTACATCATATGCGGCAGCCGCCATTTCAGGTGTCGTACGTGCCGAGCCATATTCGAGTACGTAGTTTTGCGCGGCTCTGAATCTCTGGTACCCATTTATTACCTCGGCACCGGATTCCTCGATAAACAGGGTGCTTCCCGACGATTTGACCGGAAAAGGCAGAGGAAGTGGGAAGATTTTTCGAGGAGGATGAGCAGATGTGGCTGTTGAGGAGGAATGCGAAATGAGGTGAAGAGAGGTCTTGTCCGCACAAAAGAGAGAGAATCATCAAGTGCTTCAATTTTTGGAGTAGGAGGTGGTTGGTCACTTTGGCGCGCAAGTGAATGCAATTCAAGAAGAGAAAGATGCAAAAATTTGGGTAAAGAAGATTGGAATTGCAATTCTCTTTTCCAATTTCTTAATTAGAAATACTTTTTGCTTCAATATCTTAAAGTCACACCTCCCTATATTGCATTCACTCCATTCATATATCTCTTTTGTCCCCTCTTTGGCTCTTTCTCATGGAATTCCTCCTTTGCCTAAATCATATTTTAAATTATATTTTCCTTTTAGATGTATTTTAATAAGACCGAATAAATGTATTTAATATGATTCTACCATCTACTTTTTTCCTTGATAGAGATACAAAGAAGTTGGGGTTACCAGAGCTATTTGTATGAGTGTGTCAATTGGAAGAGCAATAAAGAATGAAAGAGAATATTAATGATGTTTCAAATACAGAGGAAGGAAATAAAAACCGACTTCTAAGTTAACTGATTTTAAAAATGATAAAGTTTTTACGATTTTAATAGATTTTCTTTTTTAACTTAAAATAATTTCCATCATAATTATTGGTAAATATAATTCAATGGTGATGGTTGGATTTATGGGAACAACTATCTAAAATTGAATATAGGTGAGTTATAAATTATGATCCAACAAACTTACCTAAAGATTGCAACTTGACCAACCCTACCTTATTTATGAACTCCTTAATGGATAGGTTGAACAGTTGGGTGGTGTAAAAGTTTACAAATTAACTTGGACATTCTCCTAGGCAAAAATCATACTCAATCTGAATTTTTTTTTTTGAGTTTTAAGAGCATTTTCTAAATCATATTTATCAAAATCATTACTTATCTTGAATCTCAAGTTCCATGACTCAACCCCACCATTCTTTTTTTTTTTTTTTCACTAAAATTATTTTCATCTTCTTTTGAATCTCAAAACATATGAGAACAAGAAAATTAAGAAAAATAAAACCAAAATTGAGTATGGCTTCTCTATTTTTCTTATTTTACCATTGTCAGTTCAAATCTAAGTAGAGTTTTGTTATTTTAAACCTAATCCCATCAATATAATCAGCACCACCAATATAATTAGCACTAATATATCTAAGAACATTTATTTTAGGGAAAAGTGTATTTTTCATGTGTTCATATGAAAAAAATCGTAAAATAGGAACTCAAATTTATAAAATACAAATTATAAGTAATTATCTAAAAATAATTAACATTTTATACACTTTTTTTTAATTAAAAGTATTACATTTAATCATTCAAGTACTATCTTTTAATTATATGGGTACTATTTTTTTATTTATCATTTTAGGTATTACCTTTGACTTGTAAGTATATAAAACTTGAATTATTTTTACATAAGTATGTGAAAAACACATATTTTCTTCTATTTTTATTTGTTAAGCTAGTGATCGGTATAGTTAAAAAAAGAAAAGAAAAATAAACTCTTTAAAAATAATTAAAATTTCATGCACTCTAATATAAAAGGTATTACCAATTCAAATCAAAATTTATATCCATATCATTTATCATTAAAAGGTAGTATCAAGGCGTTGTCGTTTACTTGAAAATAAATAAAATTTTAATTATTTTAAGTTGAATATGTTAAGTTTTAATTTTACAAATACTCATTTTATTTATTTATTTTTTAAAGTGTGCATCAAAACAAAAAATTTTAAGTATAAAGTTATTGTTTTTAATTATGGTTTTAAAAACCGAATTGGACCAGTCGGTCATGGTTCTGGTCCGGTCTAGCAAATTGGATCGAAAAGTCATTAAACCAGAATTAGACCTATTGAACTAGTAGTCCGACCGACAAATCGAATGAATCAATAGGTTCCCTCCGAGCTATCCAATTCAACGAATTTTTATTTTATTTTTTCCCAACATCAAAACGACATCGTTTTGATGAGTATAAAAGCTCATTTTCCTTCTCCCATGCAACTACCCTAACTAGTACCTCCCACTGCCACCGTCTACTAGAGTGTCATCCCATCGGCACCACTCCCCTCTCTTTTCTCCTAAAACATAGTCCCCCTACGCACTTGCACCCCTTCCAGTCGCCTTACCTTCCTGTCGCCTTTCATTTTTGTTTTCTAAAATTTTATTTTTATGTTTTATATTTAATTTCTTAATTTTTTTTTATTATAATTGTAATGATATGTTTAATATTTAATTTTTTTCATTTTTGTTTTATTTTTTGCACATTGAAATTTTAATTTATTGAAATTATTGGGTTGATTGACATCTATAGGTACAAAACTTTGTGAAAAAATTCGACCAGGAACAGGACCTATCACAAGAATATTTTTTTTAGTAGGGCGATAGTTTTGAAAAGATAGATTGTCTATCTTTTCTTTCATCTCGAGGGAAATATGATCGAGTGGGGCTAATTCAAAACTCTTAGGTAAAATAAGAACAACCCCCACATTCAAAGCTCCTCTTTTATCATTAACAAGAACTTGTTTCAGTTGCAAATCATAAGGAATTCAAACAACTGTTTCAAATACAGTATCAGGAAGTACCGCTTGTGGAACCTCAATATCCACGGTCTTATTAGCTAAATGACAATTGGCACATACAATATGTCCAGTCGCTTCTCGTGGATTTTCATAACCCTGCTGTGCAAAAATGGGATATGCATTTGAAATGGATGTCCGAGTTATTATATATATCATAAGCAATATGGAAATGGATCGAGTAATTTGTTCTTTTATCCAAGAAAAGGTATTTCTAGTTTGCATGGTCCAATCATTGATCCCAAAAATTTCTACAATAAATTAGGAAGGTCGCTAGTATAGTTTCCTATCCACGATTCAAGAAATAGAATAGATATTGTCAAAATTTAGATAGAATTTATTATTTTAATTTATTAATTTTTAAAATTTTAATAATATATAAAATATATATTTATGATATCACTAATTCAACGATTAGTCCAATTAGTGAACTATAAATCGATAACTTTTTTTATTCAATGATTGATCCAGTTTTGAAAATATTATTTTTAATAATTGACTTATCAATGAGCATGAATAAAAAAATAATTATTTATTTTCAAATGCCAATTTGATGTTACTTAATCCAAGTCCATTTAATAGTTGGTCAATCGATGAGCAATAAATATTTGAAATTGGTTGCATTTTAGTTGTATATACTAAGAAAGGAGGCTTTGTAACGATTAACTAATTCAACACACGTGCCACTGTTTGGGAATTCAATACATGGCATTGCCCGTATACGCTGTCATGATGTGCCCTCTTTTCGTTGTCCATCTTTCTCTCTTCTGGTCCATGGCAGAAAAAAAGTTCCTTACGCAAATAATTTTATTTTTAAATATGTGGTCCACATTTTAATGCAATTTTAAATTTATTTCACTTATTTTAATATTTTTTAAAAACATTTATGGGTAAGTTTTTAATTAATTATAATTATATTTAATTTATTTTTTATTTTTTATAATAAAAACAAATATAAGAAAATAATTTTTTTAATATTTTTTTTTTAATACTTTTCTAAAACCAAACTAATGTTAAGATTGAAATAGAATATAAATTAGTTGGTGTTAATGTAAAGAGATAAGAAAGACAATTGATTGGGTATTTTGGATACCAACTTTGTCCTTGGGTTCGGAATGTATTTGAAAACTTTTAAAAAATTTAGGATGGGTTCGAGGAGTTTAGATATGATTGTCTCGTCTGTTTTACCTCAATTATATATAATATAAAATAAAAAAAGTCTTTCAATTAACTTTTATTTTAATTTTTTTAATGTATAAAAAAAAATTATTTTTATGTATAAATATTTATAAATTTTATCTATTTTTAATAAAAAATAAATTTTAAAAGTAAAAAATATGGAAAGAATAAAAAAAATAAAAAATTTTGAATGGCAAAGAGTAGGTCCAATTCTAATATTTTGGATGAACAACTAATGGGAACAAAAAAATAAAATATAGGCAGTCGACCTGCCTCCTTCTCCTTTTAGAAGGTCAAAACTTTTTCCTCTAATTCAAACTTTTTGGCAGTAGACTAATGAATCATCCTGTCTCTTTTAACTTATTGTGCAACTTTCAACAAAAACGTTTTGTCGAAGGACTTCTCTTCAAGCAAGTTTTCCTTTTTTTTTCTTTAATTTTTTTAAGAAAATCTAATATAATAATAATAAATACAAAATTTTTTGACCTTGTTTAGTTATTATTTTTTAAAATAATTCTAAAAAATAATTTTTAAAAACAGTTTTTAAAAGCTATTCTTATAGAACAAAAATCTGTTTGTAAGTCTAAAATATTTTTAACATTTTTAATATATTTTTAAAATAATTTTTATATTTACTGTTTTTTGTAATCATTTTATGTACTTATATAATTATTTTTTAAAACAACCTTAAAAGAACAAGTGAAAACAATTAAAAAAAATTCTCTAAAACCACCTGTTTTCTATTTTTAAGAACCAAAAATAGAAAATAGCTTGTAGTTGTCAAATGTATTTTTTATTCTCAAGAATAGAAAATTATTCTTGAAAATAATTACTAAACAAATCCTTTATATATTTTTTAATAATTTTTTTTAGTCGACATAATAATATATCTTATGATTTTGACACATTTTAAAAACATGTACATATGTTCTTTTAAAAAAAAAAATCACCAAAAATATATGTCGGTATATGGTTGAATTTGATAATTTTAATAATGTGCTTAAAAGTCAAAAGTTATAGCTTTAGAAATAAAACTTTTCACAAATTTTTTATTTTATTTTATTTTTAATAAGTTTTTGACCTACAATTAATAATTTAATATACCACATGACTTCTTTATATTTTCATAGCATTCACATGCATATAATGACAAAGAAAATATCCATTATGTTTCTTCTATTTGATTGGTAGTTGTGCTTCCTATTTTAAATTTTCAAATATTTTTCATAACCTTTTTTATATTAAATTTTTAATAAAATTTAAATATATATATTATTTATAATTATTTTTTAAACATGCCAACTTTCCCGCCACATATGTGAGGATTTAAGCAGAAAGTTGAAAAAAAGAAAAAAAGAAAAAAAAATCTAAAATGGGCTCCTCTAAGTCCTCCTCTAAGGCTCCTTGAAGTAGGATTTGAAAGGGACTATATTTTATGTAAGATTGACCAGAGTACACTAACGTGTCAGTTGAAATGATTTTTGCTATATATAGATATTTATTGTCAATTTGCACACGGAACAAAAGGAGTCGTGTCTCTCTTTCTTTCATACTTTTCTCTCCAACCAAGCAAAGATATTGCAATTATCATGACCGCCATTCCCGTTGCATCCATTAGCTAACTATAAATGAATATAAAACCCATATGGGCTCAAGATTCTTAAAACTTCCCATGTCTCACGGATTAGAAAATATTAAAGACAACCCCACATGATTGTTGTCTAAAAAGGGTGTAAAGGACAAGAACATATAGTGAATTTGAAAAATTGGAAGCCTTGGAAAAGAGTGGGAAACGAATCGATGGGGAAGGGCGTCTTGATATGTGGCAATTATCAAAAGGGGCAGTTATGACATTGAGATATATAAGCACTACTCACATTAATTGTAGCTGTACATTACACGCTTTCTTACATGTTAGTAACTGGTATCTCTGCAACCCAATCAGCTTCGGAACCAACATCAATGTTGGAAAAAGAAAAGGAAATCCAAAAACAAATCTCACAAACAAAGTGGAAAATTTACCATATTAATTCTTTTACCTGATGATGATGATGATGATGATGATGATGGTTTCTCCTTCTCCACCTTTCTGGCTTTAATTATGTGTAGCTCCATAGACTATCACTGTCTGAATTCTCCGGGGAATCGTCGGAGGGTTGGGACTTGAGTCTAGGCGGGCTAACCAGCATTCCCTCGGCCATGTCCTTCAATAGATTAGGCATGTTCAGAAGCTCCTCTTCGTCAATGAATTGATCCTCCCCCGCTGCCAAGCTACTGGATTCTGTCGTCTCCTCCGTTTTAGGTTGGGTGGGGTTTGGGCTCTCCGAACTCTCGGGCTTTGCTTGCAGAGCCTCAGCGGCCCTCGCTGCCGCCGCGCGTATATCGCTAGCGGAGGTGGACTTTGGGATAGGGTATGACAGAATGGAGTTAGGAAAATTCAAGGTGGCATCAGTGCCTTTCAAGGCCAGCGCTGCTACATCGTAGGCGGTAGCCGCCATTTCAGGCGTCGGGTACGTGCCGAGCCATATTCGAGTAGTTTTGCGCGGCTCTCGAATCTCCGATACCCATTTATTACCTCGACACCGGATTCCCCTATAAAAAGGGTGCTTCCCGGCCGTTTGACCAGAAAAGGGTGTCGGAGAGGGAAGATTTTTTGGGGAGGGATGAGCGGATGTGGGCGTTGAGGAGGAATGTGAATGAGGTGAAGCAAGGTCTTGTGGGGGCACAATAGAGAGAGAAGAGTCGGGTACTTCGATTTTTGGAGTAGGAGGTGGTTGGTCACTTTGGCGCACGTTAGCACGACGTTCATCCATATTTTTTTTTTAAAAAATTGCAATTCAGAGAGAGAGTGAGAGAGAGAGAGAGAAGAGAGAGAGATTCAAATATTGGGTCAAAAATATCGGTAGGGGAGCTGGGCTTATAAGGGGGGCGAGAGAAGGGTACTTGGCAAAAGCGTGGCCAAATCGCGGACCCGGGTTGGCTTGGCGCCTTAAACCCAATTCGACATGAGGCAATCCAAGGCACACGTATAAGGCGCAAGCTAGCAATTAGCTGTTACCTAATGGTCCTCATTCTGTTTTCCAATTTCTTAATCGGAAACGCTTTTTGCTTCAATATCTTAGTGACACAAACCTGTTGGGTTACTCGGCAACATCTGGTTGGACCATTCGCTTGTGTATTTTTATATAGGAAAATGCATAATCATTTGATTACTAGATTCTCCATGAACACACCCACTTTCTATCCCTTTCTATCTATAGCTATTTGAGACATATAAATGACACTCCATTGCTTCCTGTTCATGGGTTTCGTGCAGAAACCAGTCATCTGCAGACTGGAAGCATCCAACACTCAAAAAAAGGAAGGTAACTTAGGAATGTGGAGACCATGAAGAGAGAGAGTCTTTCCTCGAATTATATTGTGCTGTGCTGGTGTTGTTCCCTTGTTGGTATAGGATCGTGAAGGGGTACGGTTGGGTCCCAGTTCATCCACGAGACATGTGGAGTGGCCACAAATTTTTATGACTCTATCCATCACTAATAAAAGCCATTTTTTTCTGGGGTTAAAAGACTGCTGCTTAGTTCCGGCAATCTATAACTATTGAACTCACTCCTCATGTCATGTGATGAAATCTACATCTACTGTAATAGAATCCAAAACTAACAAGTGAAGTGGAGACGACAAGATCATGTAGTCGGTAACACAACCTAGACGAGTACATAGAATAATAGAACCATTTGTTTTTCCTTTGGTAGAGACAGAAGTTGGGCCCATTGGAGCTAATCGTATCAAGTAGGTCGATTGAAAGAGTAGAAAATGAAGGCGGATATTAATGGTGCTTAGATTAGAGGGGTAAGAAAAAAAAGGCCGACTTCTAAGTCAATTGATTCTAGAAATGAGGAGGTATTTGATTCTAATAATTTTTTTTTCTTTGGCTTAAAATAATTTCTCTCATAATTATTAATAAATATAGTTTAATGTTGATGGTTGGATTTGTGGGAACAATTATATAGAATTAAATGTAGGTGAGCTATACATTATGACCCAACTAACCTAAAGATTGCGACTTGACCCACCCAACCCAATTTATCAACAAGCTTGTTAATGGGTTCGGTGGGTGGTGTAAAAGTTAGACATTCTCCTAGACAAAAATCATACTGACGTAAGTTAATTTTTTGAGTTTTAAATACTCTCAAATTAAAGATAGTAGGAATTCAAGTTAAATTTAATACATGCATCATTCTAAGGTAATATCAAGGTATTATTGCCTTTGACTTAATATTAGGATTAAAATAACCTAGTCATATTTTCCGAAAGTGACAATAAACCAATGTGAAAAATTTACAGTGGTTCGCTTTTAGTATGAGAGTTACGTCCACTTGCAGTTGTTGCAGATTTTCACTGTGATAAAAAGAGAGTATAAGAAAATCTCAACCCTCTCGATTTTTCTTTTCACCTTTCTGTATTTCTTTTAATAATAAAAATAATAATAATAAACTTTCTCTCAAAATTGACTATCCTAAATATAATATAAATAGGGTGAATAGTATTTAGACTCCACATACCTTTAATACTTAAAAGTATACAAAATTATAATTATTTTGAATTAAATGTATTAAGTTTCTGTTTTACAAATATATGTAAATTTTTTAAATTTCAAAAGTGTGCATCAATAGTGGGTATTAGATGGGAGTTTGGAATAAAAAATATAATAAATATAATTGGTCACTTCAAATTAGGTGCATCTATATATTAATTATCTATTAAGGATAAAGGTAATGTTTTTAGTAGTTGACCTATGGATGGATGAGCATGAATAAAAAATAATTATTTAGTTTCAAATTTCTATTTGATGTTACCTAATCCAAATCCACTAAACTAAATCCAATTGGTCAATGCCAAGCGTTATCCTTTGCTACAAGGTTCCTAACCATACCAATTTGGATTAAGCATATAAATTAAATACAGTTAGAAACCATCTTGTCTATTTTTCAACCTACTTCTCTCACTAACATAAGACGCTCAATTTACACCATTTTCTAGTACAAATTTATTAAATCAAACTAAGAGGATGTTTGTTTGTTTTTTTTTTTTTTTTTTTACTAAAAGTAATTTATTTTTAGATTTTAAATTTTTTATTTTTCTATTTTTTTATGACTTATTATAAATTTTTGATTGAATAAAAAAACCAAAATATTTAAGTTTTATTTTTGTTTTTTTACTTAATTCTAAAGAGAATTTAAAAATAAATAATACTTAATAATGTTAAATATAAGACGGTTTGTTTTTATAATATTTTATTTTTATTAAAAATTAAAAAAATTAAATGAAAAATGAATATGTTACTTTTTTTTCATTTATAAAAATTTATATTATTTGAATTTTTTTATTCAGTAAAAAATTTATAATAAATCATAATAAAGTAAAAAAATAAACAACCTAAAATCTGAAAGTAAATTGCTTTAAGTAAAAAAAAAAAAAAAAAAAAGATCATCTTAACTTTTTTCGAATAGAAAAAGTAATATATTGGTTTTTATTTTTTATTTTTTTATATTTAATAGAAATAAGATATTACAAAAATAAACAACCTACTACTCAACACAGTTAAACACTATTTAATTTGAAGTTTTCTTTAAAATTAAGTAAAATAAACAAACACTAAATTTCTATTTTTTAACTTTTTACTGAAAACAACTTACTTTTAGATTTTAAATTATATATATTTTTTTAAACTTTTTGTTCACATGTTACTTATTTATTATATTTTTTGTTAATATTTTGAATATTAAAAATAATATATTAATTTTTCTTTATTTTTTAATATTTAATAAAAAGTAAAAATATTAAAAAAAATAAACAACTTAATACTTAATACTATCCAACACTATTTTATTTTAAGTTATATTTAAAATTAAGTAAAAAAAACCAAAAAAACGCCACTTAACCCTTTCCCTTCCACACAATTTTATAGATAGTGACAAATTGACTTAAACATTCAAAATTGGTTGCATTTTTGTAGTATATACTAAGAAAGGAGGCTTTGTAACGACTAATGAATTCAACACACGTGCCTCTTTATTTTCCCAAATTCAACCCATGAGATCTTCTATTACAAGATTATTAAATTACGCATTCATGATGTACCATATCTTAATGTCCGTCTTTTTCTCTTGTGGTCCATAGCAGGAAATGGAGTCCCTTGCTCAAATAATTTTACTTTTTTGGAAATTATGTGGTCCACATTTTAAAAGGCTCGAATTCAACTCTGACAAGGTTGAAAAGGTTTATAAAAACTATAGAGATTGAGTTGAATGTTTAAGGATTTAATTGAGGGATAACATTTGATATTAAAGGTAGTCTTCATAATGATGTTAAATGGTTTCACTAAATCTCATGGGAAGTAAATATGTGATCAAAGTAAAAAAGAAATATGATTAGAAAATAAAAAGTACGATAAATTGATACCATGAAATGAAACTTAGATGTTAATTGATTATTATTAAAGGCGATAATTTTGATAAAATGTGGCTATATCATTTGAAAATAATAAAAATTTTAACGAGTTTGTTGTAAACTAAACTATGCACACAAAAATAAAAATAAAAATAAAAAAGATAAAATTTTTAATGTGGTCCAACGATCAATGTAATTCCTATGTCCACGGAGTGCACTAACACTCAATAATCCATTGAGCTCACGAGACCTTGAGTCGTTCATATTATCCACATAAAAAAAAAAAAAAAAAAAAAGGAATTCTCCAAAGGATGCTGCCCCCTTCAACTCTCATGAGTCAATCGGAGAGCTCCATCAAACAACTCAACCCTTGACATCCCAAGTGAAGTACAACAAAACTGATTTAGATTTCACACTCCAATATTTGTATAAAGTGTAATTGTGTAAAACTGATTCAGATTTCCCAATCCAACATTTGTATAATGTAATTGTGTTCATGTTAACCTATATAAGTTATCTAATAGCAAATTGTGTTTTTATTCATTGTTACAACTTGTCTAATCCATCTACTTAGTATTATCAAACTAACTTGTTAATATACTTTGGTATTGTTAAAAAAAATTTATAATTCAAACATTAAATAAAATAATAAACAATATATAAAGTTCAAATTTTAATTTACTTTAACATTATAAGTATACTATAATTAAAATATAATAAAATTAAAAGTTGAAAGTTAAAACAATTAAAACATATCTAAAATAATATATTTATAAATTTAAACTTTTAAATAGGTTAAACAAGCTATAATTTAGGTGGATATCGAACTTTTCATATGTTAAAATATATTAAAATCATTCTAAGAGATATAAATCGTAACATCAATTCATATACAATTTAATTTACCATTGTGAACCTAATTATAGTAAATTTTTTAATTTTTAATTTTTAATAATTATCCTTATCAATGTTTTCAAAATCATACCAAATATTAAATTAGAAAAATTACCGATTCACGATTAATCTAGATTGGTAGTTGGACCGCAATCAATGAAGTCATATCATAAATATATAATTACTATTAACTCAAACCGATAGTTGGACTGCGGTCAATGAAATCAAGTCATGAATACGTAATTTATAATTTATTAAAATTAAAAATAATTACATAAATAAAACGAACTTTCTATGGCCGTTAAGGTTAGGTTCATTATCCGAACTCTGAACACAAAGGCTCCTAGGCTCTGATCTTTCCCTGCCTCATCCATGGAAACCTTAGCCTCTACCTTCCCTATTTTCACCGCAAATCCAAATTTTCATACCACCAAACCCTCAAAACCCTCTAAGGTTTCTGTTTCAATCAAGCCTCCACCGCCGGACTTCGACTTCAGAGCCGAAATTCTCGAAGACTCTCGAGCCACAATCGCTCAAACCCATCCTCAACTGCTTGGCTTGGCCGATAATGGCAGTTTAGTTGTGATCGAAAAGAGGCTCTTCGGCCCCGTGCCTGCCTGGAGGACCGAGTTCGTGGAGCCGGAAGAGATTTGGTTGCTCGGAACCACGCATATTTCGAGCTTCTCGGCTGCGGATGTGGAGCGCGTAGTGGAGGCGGTGAATCCTGATAATGTGGTGGTGGAGCTCTGTAGAAGCAGGCAAGTGCTGTCTTTGGTTAATGGGTTTTGATTGAAGTTGAATATAGTCAATGGGTTCTGGTTGAATTTGAATCTAGTCAATGGATTTTGGTCTAATTTGATTGCAGTTGATGACTGATAGACTTATATGGATTCATGGTAGAATTAGGGTACGCCAGTGAGTATGTTGAGGCTTTGTTTGGTTGGTAATTTTCAATTACTTCTATGGTTTGGCTCGAAAATTATAGAAGTAAGTGCTGCTAAAGTTAGATATGCTGCCAAAAGCCCTCTGGCATGTTTGAAGAAAGTTTCAAGAGAGATTCTATTTTAGATTTCTTGGGATTATTAATGGGGGGCATGACAGGTGCAACGTGCCTTGAAATTTTATGGAAATGGAGGATGGTTTGAGGAAGAGTTTGGCCATATGGAATGAAATGGGTATTTTGCACATAAGCCATAGAACCATGGCAATGGGCATATCTAAAATGATGATTAACTTATGTGGTGGCCTTCTGTAAGTTTCTGTTCCTACTACAGGTCCCTACTCATCATGGGGATATTGAAAACCTGAAAATTATATAATGCCATATGTAACTGCCAGAAGAAAGAAGGGAATGATGTAGACTTAATTCAGAGAGAGGGAAGGAAGGGAAGGGATGGGGGGAATGATTAAGATCCTTAAAATAGAATTATCTCAACCTGAATGGGAACAATGTATGCTATAATTGGAGAGAGGAAAAGAGAGGGGGCTAGGGGGTTTTGATTATTGATGCTGAAAATGAATGGTTAACGATCCTGTGATATAGAATTGAAGAAGATAATTAAAATAGGAAAAATTATCATTTCCGCTGAATGCTAATGCATCTATCAAACTTGAAGTCATTTATGGAAGAATGCAGGCGGGTGTAGAACTTATTTGTGAAATCTTGCATAACATTAAATAAGATGCAGAATCAGAAGTCTTATAGTCATATTATCTAGGAGAGAAGCCATAAATGAGATTTTGGAAATCTCATGAAGTTGACTATTACACTTATATTTTTCCTTCAATTCTCTTACCATATCAAGATTCATATCTTCGTCTAACTTAGTGGTGCTGCCTTCCAGATATTACAGGCTGTCTATATCACTTGTTTAAAGAAATGGTAGAAACCTGAAGCTGGAAGCACCAGCTATTTTTATTTATAAGAGTTGAAGGATAGCAGCAGAATGATCATACCTATGCATGTTAACCTAGAACCAGAACCTAGTGAAATTCAGTTTTATACAACATTACAGTCTATCACATATGTTGGTTTAAGTTTTTCAATGTTCAAGAGCCGTAACCCTAGAGGAGAGATTAAAACTTAATCAGTTTTAATAAGTATGTCTACTTGTTTGATTTGACTGGATATCTGTCATACTTGTTTGTCTTCAATCCATGGCTTAACTTCAATTGTTGCAGAGTTCATTTTCAGAGCTGGTATAATGTATACTTCCAATCATGGAGAGCTTAACCAACAATTAAGGTCAAGTATGTTCTCTTTGAGTGGGACTGGATTTTTTGGTGCCATTGGTCGTAGCATAAACTTGGGTAAGCACTAGGTTTCTGTACATGTTATTGTGTACCTATGAAGCAAAATTGCTTATTCTTCCTTCACATAGCAGGGGGTCAAACTGCTCTTGCATTACGTCTTCTTTTGGCAGTTTTTTCTTCAAAAATCTCTTCAGATGTCAACCGCCCTTTTGGAGATGAGGTAATTAGCTTCAGCATAATCCTTGGATGCACTTAATTGAAATGTGCTTCTTTATAGTTTCTCATTTATGAAACTCTTTCCCTAATGTGCAGTTCCGTGCTGCTCGAAAAGCATCTGAAAAAGTTGGTGCTCAAATAGTTTTGGGGGATCGACCAATTGAAATTACTGTATGTTCATCTTAACTTATGCAACAAGTCATACTATGATATTAGGTTCTTATCACTTGATATGAGCAAGCTTTCTAACTGGGCAATTTTACTATATGAGGGATGTCAATGGGGTCATGGCTTTCCCATCCCCGCCCCTATAGCGAAACTATTTATCCCATCCTTGTCCCAAATCAAGGTGGGGTGAGATTTCAATTACCATCCCTGATTTGGGGTGAGCTAGGCCAAACTTGGGTAACCTATTATTACCAATATATTCCTTCTTCAAGAAAAAATAAAAGAAAATCAAACAACCTATCTGATTCAAAACCAGTTGCAACAAATCTATTCCCCCACAACCCACCACACTCCTCCCAAAAGCAGGAAAAAAAGAAAAAGAAAAAGTGAAGAGTAAAAAAGGTAATTTTTTTTTCATTCCAAACAATCACCATGGTTTTTATTATGAAAAAAAGAAAAAAAAAAAAAAAAAAAAGAAGAAAAAAGCAAGAAGGAAGAACGGCAAGGAGATATTGAAGTGGAACGCACCTGCAACCAAGGATTTAAAAGTTGGTACTTCTCAGATGTTGACTAGCATGGATAGGATATTGAAAGGTAAGGAAGATTTGTTTTCCTATCATAAAAAAAAAAGGTAAGGAAGATTTGTTATATAATTGACTCACTTTCAGGGAAAAATGGTATGAAAATTGCATATTATTGGTATGGGTAAGAGATGTGTTTATACATGATGTTATCATGGAAAGGTGCCGATTTTTCAGCAAAATATCTCTGATTTTGCTGTAGAAAATTGGTTAATAAATGTGGGACCTGAGATCCAATGTTTCCTTGTTAAATAAAAAAGCATCTAATGGTTGAGAAACTTTACCAATCTCTACCCACAAGTTCTAATGGCCATTTTTGGAGTAAAAATACATCCAATAGCTAAAAAAAATTAACAGCTACCTAAAGCTTTATGTTTTATTAGTTAATTTGGCCCAAATATGTATAGGTCATTTCATTTAATTTGATTCCCATCTTAGCCGTCTTATTCAATCAGATCCAGATCTCTCATTTGACTCTCATCTTTGTGTCATTTAGCTATTTTCATTTTCCTCTTCCACACTATTCTTTTTTCTTTTCCAAGTTTTTACGTAAATTTCCATCGGTATTAATATTTCTGTAATATCGAACTAGCAATATTTTTGTCAATATTGATGTTTCATCATTGCTTACATTAGAGGAAAAAACCAAAAGAGAAAAAAGAAAAAGGAGAAATGGAGAAATGAGGGATGAGAGGGATGAGGCTTTGGGTAAGCAGATAAAATAAGAGAGAAATGAGAGAGACAAGACGGCTCAAATGTGGGTTAGAGTTTTTTTTTGTGTTACATATATACAGTTGTAATGTTATAATTATAAGAAATTAAAAGGAAAATGTATAAAAGGCACCTATTTGGGATAGGTTGGGGCAAGGTGAGGAAATTAAATACCCATTTCTGAATGAACCCAAGTTGGGTTATAAAAATTTTTCCCATACCTGGCCCTACCCCATTTATATTTTGGCCAAACTCAACCTATTAGGTATGGGTGACCTAAAAAAATGAAATCAGTTGCCATCCCTATGTTAGGCCTTTCTCAATGGTGTTTATTAGTTGCTGAGTGATGATTTGTATCGAAAGTGTTATATAAAGTAGGATTAGATTAATCATGCTTACCTAATCTGCTCTTGCAGCTTGAGAGGGCTTGGAATTCTTTGAAATGGAATGAGAAACTAAGCCTAGTGATCTCTGTTATTCGTGGAATAACATCATCTGAACTGTCGACAAATGAGATGAAGGTTTTTCTTTAGCTGATACTATTTTTTATTTTATCTTGATACATTAAAAGCTTTGCTTGACATTAATTTTCATGAAATGCTGCTGCTATTAGTTCATAGTATTTATGTGATGTTGTAATTTATTAAAATATGTTTAACAAACTTCTGTACTTTTACATCTTTATGTATCCCAAAGCAGCCAACATGACATGTAATCTTCTCATTCTGCATATGGTTGTGTTTATTTCAGGTCCCGTGTCTATTAAAAAGTTTCAAAAGTATGTTTATCAGGTGGACAACATAATGAATCACAGCTAATACTGTAATCTTTGTTATTCAATTTACACCAAAAGAAAAGCAAAAAAAAAAAAAAAAAAAAAAAATAATAATAATAATAAATAAATACAAACTGAAAAATGACATACCAATGAAGGAGATTCTATGTAATAATGGACCCTAATTATGTAAAATTCTTATTCCATAAATGAAAAAAATTGTTTCTTAACAGGGAACACTATTCTGTCTAAAAAATCCCATCTGGCAAGACATATAGTGCACAAATACACTTGAATTTGTGTAATAATTTATAGGGTAGGCCATTGTGTCTATTAAAGAAGCAAATAGAGAGTTTAGTTTCATTTTCCTTTCTCAAAGTTGTGTTAGTTAATATGGCAGAAATTTTGATATCTCTCATCCAATTATGGAGATTGCTTTGTCATGTAAAAACTACATGTCTCATATCTATTATATGTGTTTATTCACAGATTATTGCTTCATTTGTATTTCTACAATTGCAATCAACTCTAGAAGCATGTCCTGTGCATAATGTTACTTTTACAGCCAATGCCTTTGATAGATATCATGGTTCAAACTTGCACTATCAGTTGTTGACTTTGGAAGTCCTGAGAAAGATTGGTTGTGCAGCATCTGAGATTAGTGTTGGGCTATAGGCAACGTATGCTAGTTAAAAAGCTCAAACAATCTAAGAAGGATGGAAATTTTAGAAAAATAAATAACTAGATGGACCCAACAAATTAATAAAAATCATATACCCCATTTAACGTTACTTAAATACTGATAAAGTACATGTACAGATTGGTTCATAATAATATTAAGAATTCAAAACTCTTCTATTTCAAGTTCTTTTTATTTTCTTTTAAATAATCAAGACTATCAAGTTCACAGTTCCAAAGCAATCATAACCAGTCCTATGATGATTATATAAAGTAGAATGGTAATTTTCATGGTAAGGATATGGTTGAAAGAGTTGTCCAAAGCTTGACGTGTCTGTGACTCAGTCAAATTGGAGTGGCATGACTAGCAATTTGTTTTGCTGACTTGTACAAGATTCGATTGAACCGACTGATTCAATATTATTGAAACTGAATTTTTTTAACCATTTCTTAACCTTTTTATGGTGAGGATGATTCTGAATATGACTCAACTGTGTTGTATCTGATTTGACTGATTCTTTGAACCTTGATGTGTATATTATGTACTTTAGAGGAGCATAGTGAGTGGTTATTAAGTTGTAAGCTGCAATCCAACGAAAAGAGTTGGACCTTGAAATGAGATAGTAATTGAATGCTAATTGGTTGTTTGACATGATAATTTGAATTTAGGGAGTATAATAGCACCATCGCATGCATGGACAGTGAATTCTGAGCGCTTGGCACGTAGAATCAAAGTTGAACTACGAAATTGTCGTTTTTCGTGCTGTTTGATTCCTTTCTCTTTTCAACAATTATATAATCCATTCATTGCACATATTTTCTTATTATGTTATTTCCTCTATTTTCCATATTCTCTTGCAGGGATTGAGTACAGATGACAGCACCTTTCAGCTCTATGATCGGTTAAGTGTGGCATATCCATCGCTTCTGCAGCCTCTTATACATGAGCGTGACACGGTAACAGTCTCTTCCTCCCAGAAAAACACCTTCCTTATTGATACCTTTTCAGTTATATGTATATATTTATAAAAAAGATGTGTTCTTATGAAGCTATGGTCTCCGATCACTCAACTAATTGATGTGCTATTGTTATTTTCAGTATCTTGCATGGTCTTTGAAGCGGAGCAAAGCTGTGAATGGCAGTAAGAGGGTTGTGGGGGTCATCGGAAAGGGCCATATGAACGGAGTCATATACGCTCTAGTATCAGATCAAGGGAACTTGCGGTTTCAGGACCTTGTGGGAAAGAGGTCATCTGGTGATGGTGCTAATGGCTGGGTTGATTCCCTTCTCAAGAACTTGGTTAGGGATACTGTAATTGGTATCCTGTTGTGGGCATTATTTGAACAGATAAAAACTGTGTTATAAGGTATAATATGCCTGATTTGGATGAAAAATTGAAGGACTCTCCATTGTTGATGTTGGTTTATTCTTTTAACAATCCCTTTTTTCTTATACCTAAATTTGAAGAAATGAATAGTTTTACACATTGAATCCAGAGTTTTAAATGTTTATGGTTAGCATGTTTGTTAGTCTATGGTGAAGATGGAACCCTGAGAGAAGCCCTCTTAATTTCTAGGTTTGTAATCCTTTCCCTTCTAATTATCTTCTATCTTTTCTTCTTCCAACATGAGTGTTCTTAGAAAAGAAAAATGAGGCCATTGATGAATGAATAGGTAGGACGCCTTTGATTGAACTACTCATTTTAGGGGTGGATTTTGAACCAAATGAATGCTTCTTGTTTTTTTTTTTTTCCCAATTTTAACAACTTTCTCAATTAGTATCGTTAAACCGAATCTTAACTCAACATTTAAGTTACTAATAGTGTATACTCCCCTTACATTTTTCTACTAATTGTGTGTTATATATTCCTTCACATTATTAAACAAAAAAAAAGGGGAAAAAAAAGGAAAAAGAAATAATGACTCCAAATTGAGCTTGTTTAAACCCAAAATGTAGGTTGGGTCAATATGAGTTTGGGCCGAGCCTAAACTTGGCCCAACATGGCCCAAAGGAGCCCAACTTTATATGCAGCCAAAATAAAAAAACTTTGTTTTTGAATTTTTAAAAAAATTTTATTTGGGGATAATCATTAAAAAAGTGAAAGTTAGAAACAGCCAAAAGAGCGGTTGGTGGGGTCACATGGGCCCAAAAAACTGATGTCCTAATGGGGCCCACACATTTTTTCAACATAAATCCGTGGAGATTTTGTAAGACAAAAATTTATGAGTCAGGAGAGCCAGATGTTGGGTCAAGCCACAAGGCCCAAAATGAGATGCCAAGATTCGTGGCGTGAGGTATAAATCCAAAATGGGCCTTGTCTTTTTCAGAGGTCAACTAGTAAGACCAATTTCAACCCAAAAGCGGAGGGTTTACTTTGATCATAAATGTACAAAATCCATTTGGATTTTCGTTTTAGTGGTTTCGGTCCTGTTGGAGAAAACCGTTGGCCCAAAAGGGAAATGGCCCAAATCCTCCTCATTAATGGCAGTTGTCTTTCTATATCTAAGGATAAACCCACATTCATTTCCTTCCCTTTTCACTACATGTGGAAAAAGCCCACCATCCCCCCATCCGGTTTCACTTGGATTTTCTACTCTTTCCTCTCACTCAACTCTGCTGCATTAACTCCATAATGAACTTGTAGGAGATAGATTTTTTTTTAAAAAATTAATTTGCATGGATTTTCTCAAGGCAATGTATTTATTATTGGATTTTGTTTTTGTGGAAACCCATTAATTGTAATTTTTTTTTTTAAAAAAAAAATGATTTTTTGAAATGAAAATGTTCCGACATTTATTGATTAGTAAAAAAATAAAAATAAAAATTAATAATAAAATATTTAGAATTTATGATTTGAAATGAAATTCATGTCATTTCTTAGTATAACACATAATGCAATATAGTAAATTTGTTAAATGTGTTTTAGCTAAGAAATCAATTTTTTTTTTTTAATTTAAATCGAATTATTTCCTTTTTAATTTTAAAATTAATACAATATTAACATTCTAAAATTGAAAATGCATAATGCCAATAGATTACAATTTTATCTATTTAGCAATTCCAAATGCAAATATAGTAGTGGAATTAATGATTGTTTTCAAATGAAGAATTTCAATTGAAAGCCTCACAATTTTCAATTTTATTATTTCAATAAAAATAATCGATATCATTCAATTGATAACAAGTTCAAATGAGTTGCCAAAACAATTACACAATTGACGAAAAAAAAAGCAATTAAGATTTATTTAATTTTTAAATATTTAAATATTCAAATAATTAACAAGTTGGAAAAACTTTATTTTAGTTGACAAATATAATGACTCTTAAATTAAAAACAAAAGACATAGAAATGACATTAAATTAGATGAGAAAGAGGATCTCAAAAAATCTACACTGAAAAGAACTCAATGGATAGCCTCCTATTTTTCCTTGTATAATTGCTTTAAATAGAGATTTTTTTTTAATTTTTTTGAAGATTTTTCTGATTAATTGGTTTGAAAATCCTGTGGGCAAATAAAAACCCGGTATCTACTGATAGATTTGTAACCTATTTTTGGGGTGTAGAAAAAATTCAGTAAATGTCAATCTCTCTCTCTCTCTCTCCATTGTCTTTCTATAAAGCAGGGTTTTTGCATCATTTCACACTTAAAACACTTTTAACTCAGCCTCCACCTCATTGTGCTTCCATTTGCAGTTTGAAAAGTGTTTTTTTACATGGACAATGAGATAAATAGCCCAAACCAGCAGTCTCACAAGACCATAACCTCTGCTGCTGGCGTAAATGTTATGGTTGTAGATGACGATGTTATATGTCTCTCAATAGTTGCAGGAATTCTTAGAACATGGAGATATCAAGGTATCAAAGAGAGATTTTATGCTTGTTTCTGTTTGGATCATCTTCTACAATGTCTCTTTTAGTTAGTGATTCAACAAGGCTTTGCATGCATGTTTGTTTTTCCTCAAACTCATTTTTAAAGATCTCCTCTCTTTTTCACCCCTTTCAGTGTAAGATGAAGAAATGGTAACTCATCCAAAAACTATCGATTTAAAAAATTCTCTCTCTCTCTAGTCATTTTTTCCGATCAAAGATAGAAGCTCATAACAATTTTCTTTGTTGATCTGAGAGCTTTCTCCCAGGTTTATTTTATCATATATTTTCATTGTTTTTCCATGTATCCTCTCAAGCTTATCAGTATGTGGAAAATTATGTGATTTTACACATTTTTTTCAACTATGATACTAAGAGAATCACTAGTTTAGCTATCAAATGCTCCATGAAGTGTTTCATACATATTAGCATTTTGATAATCCTTTTTTTTTTTTTTTTTTTTTTTTTTTTTTTTTTTGGCATTTTGTTGAATTTTATGTTTTTACAATTTTTGTTCAGATCATATGTAAGGATACATAATAAGGGGGGGAAGGAATATCTTCCTCATCTTTGTCAAGGAATGGTTTATATGATCATTCACATGATGATCATCTGAGACCTACATTTTTTTTTCTTCACTTGATCTTATATAGAACTTTCCAATTATTTAGTTATGGGAATTCTACTAGTGTAAGGCTTTTATTCTCTAATTAGAAGTTTTTAGTTCCTTTGTTTATCAATTTTATTTATTTTTTAATTAATTCAAAGTAATTTTCATTGTCCATTTCAGTTGTGACTGTTAAAAACCCCCTAGACGCTTTGGCTACACTTCGATCAGGGAGTGATTTCTTCCACCTTGTAGTAACGGATGTGCACATGCCTGAGATGGATGGATTTGAATTTCAAGAGAAAGTCCAAGAAGAATTCCAACTCCCTGTAGTCAGTGAGTATTGCTTTGAGCTAGAAATCTCTTTTCTTCATTAATCATAATTACCTTATTTGTCCACATTTCAGGAGAAGGTTTCCTTAAAGAATCAGACAGTTTTCTCATCTTTTTTGTCCAACAAAAAGAGAAAGACATGTATGACTGACATAGTTTCTTCCTTTTCTATATATATACTTTTGATCTCATTGCTATCAACTCACTATTTCATAGAAGGAAAAAAAAAAGGTTTATATTTTCAGAGATTAATTTTAGAGGAAATGGGTGATGAAAAAGGACAGTTTCCCTCATTTGTGAAATTCATCTATTTCTTTCTCTACCATTTGCTTAATTTTATGTCTTTCACTGAAGCAGTGATGTCTGCTGATGACAAAGAAAGTTCCATGATGAAGGGTTTAGAGGCTGGAGCTGCATTTTACATTGTGAAGCCTGTGAACTATGATGACCTTAAGAACATATGGCAATATGCTGTTGGCCCAAGGAAAGATAAATCTGTTGACATGCAGGATGTTGGACCTGCTCCAGAGGAGGAATCGCCAGTTGAGAAAACACCTGATGATCCTGTTGATATAGAGTCTGTATCATCAGTAAATGAAGTGAACCAAGGTAAGAGAGATCCCAAGAAAAAGGCCTCCAAAAGGGTTATTGAAGACAGTGGAAAAGAGAACAGTGATGCTGTTTCACCCAAAAGGACAAAGGTCGTATGGACAACGGCGCTTCATACCCGATTCTTGGAAGCTGTAAGAAAAATAGGCCTTGAAAGTAAGAGATCTCTTACTGATTTATGCATTTTTTTCACCCTAGCAAGGATTGGAATAGTACTTACTTAAGATATGTCTAATGGTTATATTTTCTCTTATATATACCATGCAGGGGCTGTTCCCAAGAGGATTCTTGAGCTCATGAACATGCCAGGATTAACTAGGGAAAATGTGGCTAGCCATCTTCAGGTTTGCTTCTTGCATACTATATATGGATAATTGTGATTTACATGTCATAATTTATGTAAAACTCCATGAAAACATTGCATTTTATGTGTTAGGGTTTGATGAGCACAAGAGCCAGCTTTCCCTGTAATATAGAATAATATTCTAGGCATGCAAAACCACCAAATCGCCGTGGAAACAATAAAACAGTTTTTATAAAAACAGATAACCGAAAAAAGTTCAAGAATTTTAAGCTAGGGACTTTCTATCCCCTGTAGAATGAATATTTGTTAAAACACCTTATCAGTCAATTTTATCGATTTCCATATATAAATCTGTCGTCTTCTAAAATTTTTATCGCTACCTATGCACTTTGTCGTCTTCAAATTTATATCTTGTTTGTGTGCATTTTGTCGTCTTTTAACGCCATTAATATGCATTTAATTATTATAAATTACTTAGTTATCGAGCAAAGAATATCATTGTTAATTAACATGATCATGTTAATAGTGCTTGCATTGTATCTAGAGATTTTTGAGATGATTATTCATATCTTCTTCTTTATATGCCTCTTCATTCATGATGGTATATGAAGTTGGCTAACAAAATGAAATTTTTTGAATATATGGCTTCCAAAAAGAGAAAAATATTGAAATAGAATTTTCAATGTTTTGATATAGAAACAAGAAAGCATTCTACACTTTCTAGGCTGGAATTTTATTGCTTGAAAAACCCTAATTGTGTATGTACAAAGGTTTTCTTGTTCAATCCTTGAGATGCCTTCCAACCAGTTCTCCTCCTTAAAAGATCAATGTGTGGCTTTTGCAGAAGTACAGAATCTTTCTGCGACGCGTAGCTGAAGCAAGCAACTCTGCTGGAAGTAGCACAGGAAAGAACATCGCGGAAAGAACTCTAAGATCGAGCTTTGCCACTGGACACCCATCACTGTTGATTAATGCTCTCCAGCAAGGGTTCCCACAGCTTCTGAACCAGCAACTAGTAGGATCATTCCTGCAACCAGGATTCCCAGGAAATATCCAGATTAATGATCCAACCCTTAGAGGAGCAATTTTCCCTAACCAGCAAGCTTCAAGCAGTAACCCTAGACCTCAACTTGGACATGGACAGGGACATTCAATGAACAATCAAGCTCATTTGCAGCAACAACCTTTTGGCAACACTAATGCTCTCCCCGAAGCCAATGGTGGAGTTATGAATGGTGCAAATCCAATGCAAATGAACCAACAGCAAACTCAAGCAAGATCAGAACTTGTTCCAAATGCCATGTCTAACAACAACTTCACCATCTTTGAGGGTTCTGGAAACATTCATGGGGTACAAAACATGGAATCTTTCAACAATTCACATCTGCCCCCAAATTTTGACTGCAACAACAATATTGCTGGCTCAGGCCCAATGGGATTATCAAATGGTTTTAATGGCAACTATGGCTCAATCACTGGGAACATTAACGGAAATCTTGCATTGTCGGATAGTGTGAATTCTGGTCATTATGCTCAAGGAGCATATTCTTCTGTAGGGTTTAGGAGCATGAACCAACCTCCAACAAGATTCTCTAATAGAACCCAACAGAACAATAATCCAATGCTGCTGCCTTCACTGTCACTGCTGCAACAGAATGATCTTGGGAATGGAGGAGACAATAGCTATTTGCTTGAACATCTGATGAATACTACTGCTCCCATGGAGAGCGTTTCTCCCCTTCAATTTGCTGAAAGTGAACTCGATGAAATTTTCCAAGGTCATCTCAACAATCTACACAATAATGAGGTACTGAGACTAGTTGCTTTTTTGGGTGCATAAGACATGTTTGCTTTATTTCCAATTTGATTCTCTTTCACACATAAAATAATGCTTGATTTGTTAGTTATAAATATCGGTTGGTTTCATGCTTTTATGCCATTGGTCTTGATATGTGAAGCAACAAGTTGGGGAAGAAGTTCAGAGCCATGGCTATTCTATCAACCTGAATCCTGTGGAAAATAACCCTCCTGAGAACCAACCGTCCTCCAACCAGGCATGTCAAATGCTTACTTCACTGACTCTCTTTATAAATTACTTTGCATTTCATATCTCTATTATTTTTGTTTTTCTCGTAGCTTGTTGGATGAATGAGCATCAATCTAACGAAATCAACATGGAGAATTTTTACAAAGTTGATGATATTTAATAGCTTGTAGGTTGTCTAGATTTTATCAAACCTAAGTAACTAAATTAAATTGAAAATAAATTATCAATGCCGTAGTGATAATTAAAAAATATAGGTTCCATTCTTAAGTTTCTCAATTTATTCCTGTGTCAATATTTTAAACCTCATTTAGATATATTTTTCTCCATTGTTGTGGGCTTTCTTATATTTTCTTTGTCAATTCTTATGAATTGCCCCAAACAACTATACAATTCCAAATTGTTCCAAAAATGCTCTTATTTGTGGTTATGCAGATAGAATCTGGTGTAGATATAATGGGCTATGCCGGCAATGGTATTGATCAGTTGGATGACTATTTTCTGAGCTTTGAACCACAAAACCCCAATCAGGCAAGTCAAGTGTTTTCTTAAATCTTTATTCCCTTTATCGGTAGATGATGTTCCACTATTTCATTTGCCCAAGCCCTTTAGCTCATACAAAAATTGAATTGGCCACTGGGAAGCCATTTTTCCATGGGAATTCTGTCTGGATTGCAGAAAGAAAAAGGGAAGGAAAAAAGGAAAATGGCTGACCATTATTGAAAGATGGATTCCTTCCTCAATCTATTTCAGCATTTCTTTTCACTTTCCTCATTCTTTTCATGATCAAATGGAGCCTAACCCTTAAATTCCTTTTTAATTTGACTGAAAACCATCTGTTCTGATGTGCAGCAACAAGGAGGTGGAGACTTCCAGGAAACTGGACCCTACCATGGCTATCCAAATGTGAATCCAGCCTGGAACCAGGCAAGCCATAATTTTAAGCTTGATCATGCTTTTGGAGTAGAACAAATGGTATAGTGATTCCATTTCAGAAATTTTGTCTTTGAAACTTTCCTCAGACTTTGGTCCTGATTTTTTTGCAGGGTATAAACAATGACATCGTGGATTCCATGTTTGGTCGTGGCATGTACTAAGGAGAGAAGACAACTTTCCAAGGATCTAAATCCAGCTATCAATATACTGTTACATCTATGCATTTTAGTCATTTTCAGTTACTTAGAACTTCGGACCTAGTTTTGGAAGTTCTTTCGGGTTTGGGTCTTAATTTGGAGATGCTTTGTGTTAATTTGAATTTCTATTAGTACTTCTTGTGGTTTGAAACAGGTACTATATGTACCAGCTGTTTTTAAATATGGTCTGCTGGGACAGCTTGTTTAGTTACTTTGTATGTAGTAATGCTGGGACTTCTTGCAGCCGCAGAAGTATGCTTTTGTTTTATGAATATATGTGTTTTTGAATGTACAATCCAATCTGTGCTGTTCCAGTTGCTCGATCTGAAGCTGAGATTCTAAAATCTTGGAACCAGGATCAATGATTTATATCGTTATGCAGTTAGTCTGGTCTGTATCTATGATATATTGATGAGTCAGGTCTGGCATGGACACACATTTCATTGACTCTGCTGGTATCCTGATCAGGAAATTAAGTTTAATATTTTATGTATATAAACCCTAGTAGTATGGATTCACTAATCACTATGCATTCTATCTTTAATTTCTAATATTCACACTATGTTTGCAAGAGATTGTTGGTGTAAAGTGGAGGGAAGTTCTTTTCTTTTCATTTGACAAAGATATAGACAGGGACTGTTGTACTTCAAAGGTAATTAATCAATATGATATTCTATGCAACAAAATTGCGGGACTGGGGTTTGCTTTCCATTCATTAGAATCTTTTCACTATTATGGATATCTAATAGCAGAATAGCATGTTAGTATTTAATATTGTAGGTCTTGTTTTTGCTACTATGTGCCATTTTTTTCCCATGACTACTAATTTTTGGTGATGTGTAGGAATAGTTCATTTTTTATGTCTTGAGAATTCATCATCTACAAAGCTATCAAAAATCACTGGCTTGAGTCTTTTTGTGCTTGGGGCACAAAATTTGTCTCTTTTTAAGGCCACCATTCTTCTTAATTTACTGAATCCTATGATTCACCTATGGCATTTTAGAATTCTGTGTGTCAAGTGATGCTTATCTAGACTTGAACATTCATTGAAAGAATTAAAAAATTGCAGAAAGTAATTCATCACTACTGCTAATGCAAAATGAATAAAGTAATTGTTAGAGTTCATAAGTTTATTAGCTCAATAGAATTAGAAAAATACCAATTTCCATGAATGATTTAAGGGTTTTGCAAGGAGACAGTTCATCGAATTTGTGTTTCTGTATTTATGCAGCCCATTTGGTTTCCTTTTGTGATTTGATAATCTCCTACTATTAGAGACATAGAAATCATTCCTTTGGAAGTACCCAAGTAAATTGGTTGCTAAAAAAAATGTGTTTCTAGGAACCCCTACATATATATATATATATATAATGTCTTTGTCCTCATATTTGATTTCTTTATTGAACTTTGTCGTATTTTCAGGCAACTTGTACTAAAACAATTGAATGCCTCTTTCACAACAATAATTTGGTTTTTTTGTTCGTGATTGTGGCATTTGTTGGATGGGATATGGCATACAAAAATTTGGTAATATGAATTAACCTTTGTTTTGGCAAGCCACTTGATCATGTTCAGTAGTACTCATGAATGTTGTATTGAGATTGAAGGGTATGTGTCAAAAATTTAAATTTTGTTTTTGTAGGCTGAAGTTTCTTTTTAATACATAAATTTTTACATTTTCTTTAATTACATATGCTCATTGTCATTCTCTTGTTTATCGGTAAACCTATATTTTATTTTAAGATACATATATAGTTGTGGCAACCCATATTTATCTCTTGACATTATCACTAATGTGATGTTTGGTTGGCAGGATAGAATATGATAAGATAGATATGTTCTAGGATATCATTTTCAATTGGATGGAAAATATATGTCTTGCGATATGATTTTCAATGAGATATAATATACTTGAATACACATATCTTATGGACATGATATTTTAAGGTAGCATATCCAATGAGATATATTATATTATATTATGTTTATATTCAATTTATGAAATGAATAAAAAAATAATATGAAATATATATTATTTTCAATATTTAAAATAAAAATTATATCACATCCCAATATTTTTATTAAAAAAATGAAATTTCACTTATATTTAACAATATTCATGATTAAAATATTTAAAATTTACAAATGATTTTTTTATATTATATTATTTAATATATAAAAATAATTTATATGTCATATATTATTATTATTTTATAAATATTTTTTTAGTTTTTATTTTTCACCATAAATTTAAATTATAATAATAAAAAATTTATTGTGCAAAAATGAGTATATATAAAAAATAAATAAACAAAGAATTGATAAAAAATAAATTTATAATACATGAGATATACATATCTTATATCTTAGTATGAGATTAACATATAAGAGATAAAAAGAAGAGGGTAGATAATATATCTTATCACTTATCCAATCATTAAATATAAGATAGGATAGGTGATGAGATAACTTATCCTATCCCATTACCAACCAAACATGGGATATGATATAATATCCCCTCCCTTATTCTATCCCATGCTATATTCAACCAAATATGACCTAAAAGATTAATTGCAAGTTCTTAGGTCCTAATTACAATATGGATCTAAAACACTCATTGTCTATACTAATAAAAAACAAGATTGGGAACTATTATTAGAGCAATGTAGGTAAATATATATTCACATAGAACACAATTTATATTCATACATAACACTCATTTTTGTATAGCCTTATACATGCATTTAGTTAAGTAAACAAGTTTGATACAACTCTTTTTGGATAAACACATAAACATGACTGTTTTAAATACAATTATTGATTTTAGATACAAGATTTTTAGGACGTGATATTTTTAGTTGATTAACTTTTGTATAATGTTTTATTATTTGGGAGGTACAATATGCTTGGATGAAACATTTTGGATAGGTACAATTAGTTTTAGGTGCGCATTTTGACACATGTTTGGGTGCAATTTTTTGGATGCACATTCTCAGTACACAAATAGAGTTTGGGAATGGAATGTATATTTTTGGAATGTATGTAAATACAATAATATGATAATTATATTTTTGGATGTGATTTATTATAGGTTAATACATAAACATTAGAAATATATAAGTTAAGTGGCCAAAAACAAATATATATAGATATTACACAATCAATTGTAATGATGTGATACCATAACTTAAAAGCGATGTCACACCTCATATCTATGGTCTTGGCTAATTTATTCATAAGAGCTAAATAGCCAAATTGTTAAAAGGTTCCTGAATGAAAAAGGTTACCTTTGACAAATATTAATATCTATTTCTTTAATCTAAATGTGAAATTCATCATTTGAAAAATGAGAAGTCCCCAAAGTGGAAAGAGCAATTATAGATGAAAGTTAATTTTTATTCTATGCCAAAAATTGGACTAAAAAAATTGATAGAAAAATTAATTTGAGAAAATTGGGGTGGGAAAGTCAAGACTTCCTAAAAACAGTTGTGTTAAAAAGAAATCTAGTTGGATAGTTTCAAATTGAATGTATTTTGCTCTCCATGGACTTGGAATTATAATTGTTTTAAATAATAAAGTAAGATGGATTAAGGGATTCAAGTAGTAAATGATCTTCATCTACTTGAGGTTGAATTGTTACTAATAATGCAAATGATTTATTCATTATGAGCTTGAAAGTCTTTTGATTCCTAGAAATTGAATTATCTTGCTTCTCTTAATTGATTTGTGAATAATTTTACACATCCAATTATCTTAACATTTTGGCTAAGTTTTTTAAAATCATGATCCTAGCTAAGAGTGTATCCTATTGTCCAACTATTTTGGAATTCATTTGATATCTATGTATATGATATGATACATGATTTCTCTTGGATTTTTAGTAATTTTGAGATTAATTTGAACTTCTTTGAGACTTTAGAAGGGGATACAATAAGATAACAAGGTCAAAATTTGTGAACCTTCTTTACTGGGAAGGATTGGGAGAGGGATTTGAACGCCTAAAATAACCGCTTAAATGGTCATGGGACATTCACGTGCCTCTTGCGACCATTCAAATGACCATGTTTTAATTTGTATTTCATTGTTTAAAAGGACTTCAAATGCTCATTTTCTCTTACATCTTTTCTTTTGCACGTCTATTCCTTTTGTTGTAGAAGTCTTTAATCATGCTTTCTCATCTTTGAATCTAGATAATTGGAGATCTGATGTATTAGGATGGCAAGACAAAGTGGTTTTGATGTATTTTGGATCATACTTTGATACCATGTGTCATTACACTTCGATCATTTTGGCTTCTATTTTTTACAGGACCGTCATTTATGCTTTTATGAGCTAGATATTTGGTAGATTATTCCTTCTTGTGTGCTTGATCATGCTTAATTTTTGTATATATGTTATTTTATGACAAAAATGGGGAGTAAAAGGCATTGATTACATTATTACCTATCGAACTTTGCTTTTCATGAGTTTACTATTAAGTGTATATAGATTATAGAGAGTTGAATTCATTGCATGAGGAATGATCAAGATTAATGAGGATTTTATTGGGGAGAGGGGGGTAAGATGTCGGTACACGACTAATAATGTTTTTTTCAGTTAGCTTCCTTCTCGCAAACGACAAGCGTACCAAGAACAAGATGTGTCCGGATAGTTTTTTCGGGCACGCCGCTTTGAAGCTTAAGTTAGTTTTTGGAAAAAAAAAAAAAACAGACTATGACTTTTTAGGAAGCTTATTTCATACTTGAATTTGATGTCTGGTAGTCTTTTATTATGATAGAGCTATAACATTTTATGTGTCTCTTTAATGCTTTAAATGCCAATAATTGGCCTTATGAATAATGGTTTTTGGGCTTGAAGTCAGGTGCTTATGTTTATGATTACTCTTGACATAACAGTTCAGTACATTTATTACTTGCATAATAAATATAGATGCTACTCAAATAGCCCTTTGTTTGTTTGATACATGGATGAGAAATGGATTTATGCTTGGACGGATGCGAGGTTCCACAATGCCCCTCAATTCTCTTAGCAAGATCCGTCTAGGAACTAGATGAGCGGTTGGAGAGAATTTACTATTGACTTGCTTGTTAGAAAAGTTTACAAATTTTTGTTTTAGCGCTAAAGGAGCATGTGTTCGATGCATAGGGTTCGAGGTGACATGATTATGGCGGATGACAAGCAACAAGTCTTTTCAAATGCCTTAATCATTGCGCCCATTTTTCAACCTATTTAAATGACATTTTGACCATTTTAACTTCAGTCTCTTGTTCTTGGATTAGGTTTCTTCTCCTAGTTGCATTTGGGGACTCTATTGCTATTATTTTCACTGTCGATATTGTCATAGGTTCACCGTTAGTGTTACTGTTCACCACCAGTGCTGGAATACCTTTGCTTTGTTCTGCCAAGTTAGGTTTTTTCTTCTTTCATTCGAAAACTTCTTGCTTTTATTAGCATTGTGTTAGGGTTTCTGCATATTTTTACTTGAGTTGTGATTTGTGATGACGTTTTGCTTGATTTGTGAGGGTTTGTGAAGGCTTTTCAAAGCTAAAGCATGGATTTTGGCTAATTAATAACCTTATAGACGACTTTGAGTCGACTGACTTTGCATACGCCTTTAAGTGGTCTAAGAGGTCAAACTTCTTTAGCAGCAATACGATATCGGGTTGATTCCTTCTATGTCTCAGTCTAGGGGACGTTTGGTTAATCCATTTGTGCTTCCCCCATGCAGGTGTCTAATCAACCTTCGTTCCATTTGTCAACATGGATAGAAAGGGTGTTGCTTCAACAAGTGATAGGTCTTAATGGAGTAGAATGAGGGCTTCTTAATCCAGGCGTTCTAGAATGAACCATCCTATAGATGAATTGTCCGAACAACAGTTCTGGGTTTGCTTCCAAATTCCCGACTTTGTTGATATTCAACTCTCAGACGGTGAGGCCCTATAAACAAACGGATTTCCTCATAACTCAATCTACTTCAGGAAGAAACACTTTGTGGTGGGTTAAACAATCGGATACATGCTATATATTTGCTTATCCGTTTTAGCCTTATATACATATTAAATGTTTGTTTATTTGTTTTAGCCTTTGGCCTTTATCAGATTTTGAGTTTTTCTCTTGTTTGCACCATTTTGGATTTGCTTTAAGCAATGGGATTGAGGCTCATGCTATTTGGCTTTGTTCCTATACTTTCAACAGTTTAGTTAAGTGCTTATAAGCACGTAGTTGGCTTCGACTTTATTCTTTCGCTTTTAAAACATCCTCTCAAACACCTTTTTTATAAATAAAAAACTATTTTTTTCTCTATTTTGAAAACAATTTTTTCAAAACAAATTTTAAAAAACATTGCCAAATGGTCTAATTTTCCTTTTTTAAAAAAACAAGTATAAAAGAAAAATTTTAGGCGCGTTAAACAATTCCCAATAGGAAATCCTTATTTTTTCCAAGTTAAAATTAAGAACCAAATACAAATTAAAATATATTTAACTTTAAATACTTAAAAAACTAACAAGTTAGAAAATATTTGTTTTATCTAAACAAATATAATGACTCCGAAATTGAAAATTATAGAAGACATTAGTTGGATGAGAATAAAAGATCATAGAAAATCTTTTCCAAAAAGAAACTAATTGGATATTCTTCTTATTTTTCTTATATATTGCTTTAAGTGTAGATTGTTTTTAGATTTTCCACATTAATTGGTTTGAAATTCAATGGGTGAATGGAAGCCCTGTATCTATTGTTAGATTTTTAACTTATTTTAGGGATGAAGAAAAAGATTATCTCTCAAAGAAATACATGGGCACTTGTAAAGTGTCTCTTTCTTCCCGTTGGCCTCTCATTTATCTCTCTTTGCATCATCTTGTACATATTCCAGATTGACTCAACATCCACCTCATTGCATTTTCTTTGCAGTTTGAAAACTCTTTGAACATGGATGGTGAGATAAATACCTCAAGCGGGTCTTTCGAGACCAAAACCTCTCATGTTGGCTTACATATTATGGTTGTGGATGATGATGTTATTTGTCTCTCAATTGTAGCAGGAATTCTTAAGACATGGAAATATGAAGGTATCTAATGGAGATTTTATGCTTGATTTTATAATAGCACTTTTATTTGGTGATTCAATAATGCATGCATGTTTATTTTTTATAAACTCACTTTTGGTGATCCCTTCAATTTTTATTTATTATTATTATTATTATTATTATTATTATTATTATTATTGTAGAGGATGAAGAAATGATATTCATCCTAAGTTAACTCATGCTTAAGGTTATTTTGGGTATAGAAAATTTTGTTTGTTTCTTATGCCGATTAATCAAAGTTTTAATTTTCTTCTAATTGTAGAACTGACTAATTTCAAGTAATTTTTCAAAGAAAAATCGATGCTAATATCAATTTTCTTTGTTGATATGTGTGCTTTCTCTCTTGGATTTATTTTATAATCTATTTTTACGATTTCTCCATTATATCCTAACAATGCAAGCTTAATCAATATGTGGAATAAAATGTGCTTTTATGCAATTTTTTTTTTCAACTCTGATAATTAATGGGAGGATCGCTAGTTTAGCTATCAAATCCTCCAAGAAAAACTTTATATATAGTAGTTTTTTAATAGTTTATTGGTCTATTTTACAATTTTATTAAGGTCATATATAAGATATTGATACATAATGGGGCAGAATACATTTAGAAGAAATTAAATATTTTTCATAGAATGATTTCTATCATTTGCATTGTTGTGTCAATGGAAGCTCTAATAGAAATAATGTTAGTTCAAGAATGAAAATATAAAATAATCTACATAAATGTACATAAGGTTTTGACACGGTTCAACTAATTATACCTATATATATATACGGATGAGAGAAAATCATTCCATTATACCATAGAAAATATCATAAAAAACAAACTAGATATAACTATTTTTTTTTATCTAAACCCGGAACCATGAACCCCTTCACTCCACTAGGTGTCTCCCATTCTTCTTTACATTTTTATCTTCCTTATATGATCTTTGTAAGCTCATATTTATCTCATAACTTTTTATTATTATGACCTAAAATATTTATACAAACATTCTAAATCATTTTTCTTATTCTATAGGGAATTCTAATATTACAATGACATGCGAATATAAAAAATATTTTATACAATATTCTTTATAAAAAGGAATTTATACTGAATAGAAATTTGGAATACTTTCCAACATGATTACTATATATCTAGTACCGATATTTTTCTCCACTTGATCTACAATTGAGCTTTCTAATTCTTAGTGTTGGGAAATGCTATTAGGGTATGCCTTTTATTCTCTTGTAAGAGGTTTTTAGTCGCTTTGTTCACCAATGTTTTAATTATTTCAAGGTAATTAATTTGCCTGTGTCCATTTCAGTCGTGACTGTTAATAGTGCCCAGGATGCTTTGACTACTCTTCGAACAAGACGTAATTTTTTCCACCTTATTGTAACGGATGTGCACATGCCTGAGATGGACGGATTTGAGTTTCAAAGGCTAGTCCGTGAAGAATTTCACCTCCCTGTAGTTAGTAAGTATTGCTTTGAGCGAGAAATCTCTTTTCTTCATTTATCTTAATTTCCTAATCTGTCGCAAAGGAATTCTTATCCTAAATGGAAGTCCTCTTTCATTCAGTAGTAAAGTCTTCAATACTTAATTTTGAGTTTTATCAAACCCTAAACCTTCTTGCACTGCAGTGTGTTCTGATTTGCTTGTCTTTCTAATGCAGTGATGTCTGCAGATGATAAAGAAAGTTCCATGTTAAGGGGTTTAGAAGCTGGAGCTGCATTTTACATTGTGAAGCCTGTAAACTATGATGACCTTAAGAACTTATGGCAATATGCTGTTGGCCCAAAGAAAGGTAAATCCCATATTGTCATGCGGGAAATCGAAAGGACTCAAGGGGCATCACGACTTGAGAAAACATCTAATAATGAAGTAGAGTCATTGATGAATGAAGAGAAGCATAATAAGAGAGATTCCAAGAGAAAGACATGGAAAAAGGCTAATGAAGGCAATGGAAAAGAAAAATCTGAGACTGTTGCCCCCAAGAAGGCAAAGGTGATCTGGACATCTGCACTTCATAACCGGTTCTTGGAAGCTGCAAGAAAGATAGGCCTTGAAAGTAAGAAAGCCCTTTCCAATTGGACATTCCTTTGCCCTAGGATTGAAATGGTATCTACAAATTATATCCATAATATTATATACTTTTACTGTCATATTATTCAGGGGCTGTTCCAAAGAGGATTCTTGAGATAATGAATGTGCCAGGATTAACTAGAGAAAATGTGGCTAGCCATCTGCAGGTTTGATTCCATATGCTTTTTCATTTTCCATGTTGGAGCTTTATTACTTGAAGAATCCTAATTGTGTATCTGAAAAAGCTTTGTTGTTCAATTGGTTTGATGCTTTCCAATCATTTCTACTCCTTAATGATAGCATTTATGCCACTTTTTCAGAAATATAGAATTTTTCTGAAGCGTGTAATGGAAACAAGCAGCCCTGGAACTATCACTGGAAAGAACATTTCAGAGAGAACTCTCAGATCAAGCTTTGCCACAGGGCATCCTTCATTAGTGGTTAATGCTCTAGGTTTCCCACAGTTTCTGGACCATCAACAAGTAGGAGCATCCCAGTTGCAACCAAGATTCCTCAGCAACCTCCCAATTGCTAATGGTTCAAGCCTTAGCAGCACAATTTTCCCCAATCAGCAAGCTTCAAGTGGTAACCCTATACCTCAACTTGGATATGGACAAGCCCATTCAATGAACAAACACGCTTATCTCCAGCAACCAACTTTTGGCAACACTAAGGCTCTCTATCAAGCCAACGGTGCAGGTATGAATGCTACAAATCCAATGCAAATGTACCAACAGAAAACTCAAGCAAGATCAGAACTTGTCCCAAATGCCATGTCTAACAACACTTTCACTGCCTTAGGAGTTTCTGGTCCCAACAACATTCATGGAATCCAGAACAATGGTGTCAACAATTCTGATATGACAATAAATATTGCTGGTTCTGGTCAAATGGGATTTGCTGGTGGTGAGATATTGAATGGTTTTAATGGTGGTTACAGCTTGTTCGATGGAAACAATGGTATTACACTTGCATCATTAAGAAATGTGAATTCTGGTTATTATGCTAAAGGAGCATGTTCTTCTTCAGGGTTTGGGGGCACAAACCAAATCCCACCTAGGTTCTCCAATGTCATCCAACAAGAAAATAATCCAATGCTGCTGCCACAACAGAACAATCTAGGGGAAGGAGGGGAGGACAATAGCTATTTGCTTGATCAAGTGAGGAATAATACTGCTCCTATGGAGAACCCTTCTATCCCACAATTTGCGGAAAATGATCTTGACGAAATTTTCGGGCAGAACCAGCCTAAAAATCCATCCTATAATGAGGTACTACTGAAACTGATTAATTACTTTCTTGGCTGCACAGGATATATATTCTTTATTCCAATTTGATTCTTTTTCATACATAAAGTAGTGCTAGGTTGGTTGTTTATAAATATTGACTAGTTTCCTTCTTTTATGCCATTGGATTTGATATATGAAGCAAAAAATTGGGGAAGAAGTTCATAACCACGGGTATACTGTCAAATCCAATCCTGTGGAATATAACCTTCCTGGAAACCAACCGTCCTCCTACGAGGCATGTCATATGCTTAGTTCACTGACCGAGTCTGTTTGTAAACTACTTTTCATTACGTATCTCTATTGTTTTACTTTTTCCCATAGATTTTTGGATAAAATGAGCACAACAATTCTAAAGAAACTTGGAGGATTTTTAGAAGTTGCAGTTTCAAATGCATACCAAATTTTTTATTTTAATGATAATTCAATAGCTTGTAACTTGTCTTGATTTTTACCAAATTTAATCAACTCAATGTGAAAATAATTTATCTATAGAGTAATGAAAACCTAGTTTCCATATATTTTTCTCCATTGTTATTTTCTCATCTTCTGTCTACTTTTATTAGTAGTCCCAAACAACTGCACAGTTCTAAATTGTTCTGAAAAAACTTCCAATTTGTTGATATCTATGCAGAGACAATTTGATGGAGGTATAATAAGTTACGATTATGGCAGTGGCATGAATCAGTTGGATGACTATTTCCCAAGCTTTGATCCACCATACCCTAATCAGGCAAGTCAATTACTTGCATAAAGCTCTATTCCCTTTGTTACTAAATAATGTTCCACTGCTTCATTTGTCCTTTTTTCTTCTTAAATTCTTAAGGATACCGATTAAACATGCCCAAGCCCTATATTTCATAAGAGTAATTGAACTTTACCACTGGGAAGTTATTTTTCCAAGAGAGTTTTTGTTTGAATTGCAGAAAGAATAAGGGAAAGATGAAAAATGGCTGAACTTTACTTAAAGATGGATTCCCTCCTCAAGCTATTTTTATCATTTTCTTTTCACTATACTCATTCTTTTCATGATCAAATGGAGCCTAAAAGTTGCTCTAGTGCACACTCTTAGCTTCCTTTTTAGTTTAACTGAAATCCATCCATTGTGATATGTAGAAACAAGGCGATGGAGAAGTGGTGGAGCATGGAGCCTACAATGGCTATCCAGAGGTGAACCCAACATGGAATCCAGCAAGCCATCACTTCAAACTTCATTCTCTTTGTAGTAGTATAAATAATGATTTAATGGCCCCATTTCAGAAATTTTCTGTCCTTGAAAACTTCCCTTACAGACTTTTGGTGTCTTGATTTATCTTGCAGGGTGTTAGTGATGACGTCGTGGATTTGGTGTTTGGTCCATCTGGCATGTATTAAGGAGGCAGCAACCTTCCAAGGATCTAAATCCATCCATCAAAACTTCTACATCGTAGTCAGATTTGGATTTTGGATTTTGTTAATTCACTTAGAACTTTAAACCTAGTCTTCGCAGTTTGTTTTGATTTGGAGTCTTAATTTGAACATGACTTGTGGGTGAACTTTTATGAGTACTTCACTAGCTTCTAGTTTGTAACTAATACTGTATAGATAGGTTTTTAAATAAGGTCTTCTGGGGCTCTATTGCTCTCAGAAGAGTGCATTTTTTCTTTCTTTCCTTTTTTTTTTTTTTTTTTTGTGTTGTTTTAATGTGTTTTTGAATGCTCAACCCAATTTTTTCTGTTCCAGTTACTACAGAAGCTGGGGTTTAAAATCCTGGAACCAGGACCAAGGATTTATATTGTTGTGCAGTTAGTCTCGTCTGAATGAATATTAACACTGCATCTGATTTCTTGAGGAAATTAGGCCTTATGATATGCCTGTAAACCCTAATTGTGCGTGTGAATTAGGTCTGGTTTGGACATATAGTTTCATTGACTGCTGGTACCTGATCAAGAAATTAAGGTTTATATTATGCTTGGACATATAATTTCATTGACTGCTGGTACCTGATCAGGAAATTAAGGTTTATATTATGCTCCTTGTTAAGGAAAGAAACTCAACCACATGTGTAAAGATGGCAACAGAATCTCATGATTCTCTTGAAGCCAATCTGGTCCAATGCATGGGCTTAGCTTGTGGTATTACCAACTAGAATACTGGAATTGATTTTATGCCAAAATCAAGAAGCCAAGGCTAATTCTTTTGGATATGCTTCTTGTTTTCAAAGGTAGCAACTTCTATACAAAATGCAGAAACTTTTATACAAAATGTATAGTCATCATATATCCTTAAAAATTATTTTCAAAGATTTTAAAATTTGAGAAAGTAAAAATCTACAAGGGGTTCTTATGTTATTTTCTCTTTTTAAAAACGGAAAAAATTAAGTATATCCAAATGGATACTAAAATATCCAAAATTGATTTTATGCCAAAACGGACACTAAATTATCCAAGGTCAAACACTTTGTTTAAAATAAATCCCCTATATTATGACTCACATTTTTGTTTCTATATTTGGAATAGGTCAATTGTAAAGTTGACTTGCACTTTTTGCTTTTTTTATTTATTTATTTTAATATATATAGATATTATAACTTCCTGACAAATAATGACACTCTTGAGCCATTTTATTCAAAAAGATTATTTGTTAAAAGGTTTCACAGTATCAAAGCTTCTTACAATGGCAGTTCAAAACATTGAACCAAAACTCTCCAACCAATCATTCCACTGATGTGTTGGCCTTGTTTCCATAAAGCTCTCATCCTTAAATTATTTGCTCTGGCCTTCTCAAATTATCCCACTTATCAGAAGCCTTGTTATTGAACAACATATCAAAGATGATGAGAAATCACCAATGGAGGTAAAAGATGAAGAGGGAAAGAAGATTAGAAGTCCTCAGTTTCACATTTGGCCAAACAATGATGGATAACTAGATGATTACCAAAGACATTTGAGCATGATTGTTGGGGAAAAATCACTTGGGAAAGTCAGCTCATTATCCAAGAGCAACCACTCACACCTATACAAGAATAAGAGTCTCGACTAGAAGACTTAACACTCTTAGGAAGGACTCCATGAAATTGGAAGATTACATAAAAAAGTAGGAAGAGTGTATGTGTGAGTTTTGAGTGTAAAAGCTAAAAGGTGTCAATCTCACATAGGAAACTTGAATTAAAGTCTTTTCGTCCTTTTATAGTTTCTCACTTCCTCGGCCTTTTGGGCTTGTGGACATGGAAGTGGTAGTCTTGTGCACTTATGAGGTTCAAGTCCATTCCAGTAGGATTTCAAGTGGCACAATTTGGGAAACCTTTATGCATGTTGTCTGTGTGCATAATGTGAAGGAGATCCCCTAATTATGTTTTTTTCATTTTATTTTCCTTAACTTGATCGTTCTTAGTTGGAAAATCTTGGGCTATGTCTTCTCGGTTAAAGACCTTTGTGGATTTGAGAATGGATCAGAGGAGTTTGAATGAATAAGCCAAAACTTGTTGCCACAAGAAAAGATTTGAGAAGTCAAAGCTAAAATCAAACTTGGTAGAGACAAAGGTGATTGTTGCAACAATCTCCTCTGAGGTGTGCCTAGTCACTTGTGTGAAGGATTGGGTTGTAAAATTTGGAGTTACCAAGAACATTTATGGCAACAAAAAAAAAAAAAAAATAGAAAAGAAAAAAAAAAGTGCATTCACTTTCTATACTTGTGAAGGAAGAAGAGGAACACAAGTGTTCATTGGTGATTCTAGAATGTCCTTGGTGATTGAAGAAAGGAAAGTTCACCTTAAGTTGACCTCAGGTGAAGTTCTCATCCTAAGTAATGTCCTTTATGTGTCAAATATTTGTTGGAACTTAGTGTCAGTATCTTTGCTTAGAAAGGCAAGAGTGGGGATCTTGTTCAACTCTGATAAAATCATTAATTTAATTAAGAATGATGCATTCATTGGGAAAGGTTGTTGTATTAGGGTTTCTTTATATTGAATGTTTATGAAATTGTTAATAATAATAATGCACCTTAGGCATGTGAACTTTTCCTATATAAAGAAAATGGTTGATCTAATTTAAATTCCTAAACTATCCTTAGAAAACCATGGAATATGTCAATCATGCGTGGAATCTAAAATCACAAAGAAATCTTACAAATCAGTTAACAAAAAATCATAACTACTAAGCTTAATTTACAATGACTTAGGAGATCTAAAAAGAGATCTGGAAAAAGGTGTTCTATATAACTTTCATAGATGACTACTCAAAGTATACAAGGGTATATCTGTTGAGAATCAAGGATGAAGTAAGAAATGCTTTCATCAAATACAAAAATGAGTCCAACTTCTTTAACTCTTTCTATTAAGATCACAAGATCGTTCATGAGACTATTCATTTTTATTATCCTAAATCTAATGGAGCAACCAAAAGAAAAAATTTGACCCTAAAGAACATGATGAATGCAATGTTGGTAAGTTCAAAAGCACCCTTGGAACTTATGGGGGGAAGCTACTCTCTTTATTTGTCATATTCAAAATAGATTACCTCATAAGAAAATTGGTAAAACACCCTTACTTGAAATTGTGGGGGTGTTTTGGCTAAATTATTTTTATTAGACCTAAAAAAATGAAAACTAGGTCTTAAAACCTTTGATGCAATGTTCATATAGTATGTTGAAAATAGTGCAACATATAGATGTTTGGTTATTAGATAAGAAACAGTCTCATATAAGTGAAAACATAATGGAAACAAAGAATGCTAACATCTTTGAAAACATCTTTCCTTTGAAACCTAGCAGTAAAAAATATATTCAAAGAACAATTAGAGATAAGCTTATGAGCCTTTTGAAATTGAATGAAGAAGAAGTAAAAGATAATGGAAAAACAAAACCTTTGAGATGAGTTCTACACCTTCCTAATAGTTGAGGACCATAGATCCTACAAAGAAGCTATAACTTCTCCAAATTTACCATTTTGGAATGAGACTATTAATAGTGAAATCAAATCGATCATATGTAACCATACATAGGAAATAGTGGATTTACCTCTTGGTGGAAAGAATATAGGTTGTTAGTGGATTTTTAAAAGGAAGTTAAAGTCAAATGGGTTCACAGAGAAGTATAAGACACGTTTGGTTGCCAAAGGGTTTAAACAAATGAATGATGTAGATTATTTTAATACTTTTCCTATATGACTAGAATATCATCAATTAGAGTATCGATCGATCTAGCTTCCATTCATAATCTGGTGATACACCATATGAATGTCAAGACCGCGTTCTTGAATGAGGAATTGGAAGAGGAAAGTTATATGTAGCAACCTAAGGGTTGTGTGGTTCTAAAAGAAGAGCAAAAGGTATGTAGTCTAGTAAAATCACTATTGAGATTAAAATAAGCACCAAAACAATGACATAACAAATTTAATCATGTGTCGGTAACTATTAGATTTTCCATTTATGACGCTAATAAATGTATTTATAACAAATTTGAGGATGACATATATGTTGTCATTTGCTTGTATGTTGATGATATGTTGATCCTTGGAACTAGCTTGAAGGTCATTTGAAAGATTAAGAAATTCCCATAACCTAAGTTTGACATGAAAGACCTAAGGGAGACATAGGTTATTATAGGAATCAAGATAAATAAAACACCTAATAGCTTAAACTTTATCAAGAACACTATGTTCAGAAGATCTTAAAGAAGTTTGAACACTTTGACTATAAATCAATATCAACTCCTTATGATCATAACTTACAATTGAAGAAAAATAAAGAACCTAGTGTAGCCCAAATTGAGTATGCCTAGATCATTGAGAGCTGGATGCACTTAACAAACTATACCAGACTTGACATTTCCTATTTAGTATGAAAATTGAGTTGATACATCTAGAATCCTAATCAGGACTATTGAATTACTATTCATTGAGTACTCAAGTACTTGAGAAGTATTATTGACTATGGTTTGTGCTAGAGTGGGTTTCTGAATGTCCTTGAAGGATTTAAACTAGAACTTTGATTTAGATGAGATAAAATCCTTTAGTGGGTATTTCTTTTACCCTTGGAGGAGGTGCATTTTCTTAGAAGTCTACCAAGTAAACTTGCATTACCTAGTCTACACTAGAGGTTGAGTTTATTACCTTAGAGAAGGCAAGTTCTAAGATTGAGTAGCTTAGAAACCTCTTGACAAATATTTCTTTATAGATGAGACCAACATCATCTATGTCTATGTGTTGCAATAGCCAAGTTACCATAGCTAAGGCTAAGAGTAAAATATTTAATAGGAAAAAAGGGCATATATGCCTAAGACATGTGCTTCAAATGGAATATAGTAAATATGTTTCAGGTGTTTTAGCTAAGAAATCAGTGGTTTTTATTTTTGATTTTTTACCTTTTAAAGTTTTAAAATTAGTAGAGTACTGATATTCTTCAGCTTGAAAATGAACAATGCCAATAGGTATATTGTTTGAGAGAGTTACGACTAGAGCATTGAATGAGCAAAAATAGATCTATTATGTACAATTTCAATTGGGAAGCTCTCACTGTTAAATAATTTTCAAATTTTTTATCAATAAGCACACTCAAATACCACAAATAGATATATTTCAAAATAGAAAATCCTTGTTTTTTTTTTTTTTTTTCCAAGTTGAAAGTAAACCAAGTGCACCTTAAAATGTATTTAACTTTCAAATATTTAAACTAACCAGTCAGAAATTTTCATTTTAGTTGACAAATAAAATGCCTCCTAGACTGAAAAACTAAAGCCTACAGAAGAAATTAGATTGGAAGATCAAAAAAAATCTTCTATAAAAAGAACTCATTAAATCTACCTCTTACTTTTCTTGTATATTGCTTTAAATATATATGTATATATTTTTTTTTTGTAGATTTCCACATTAATTGGTTTGAAAAATCAGTGGGCAAATGCAAGCCATGAATCTATCGACTAGATTTTTAACCTGTTTTAGGGATGATGAAAACATTATATTAAAGAAATCTGTGGGCCAGTGTTAATCTTTCTCTTTCTCTCCCATTTGTTTTCTCCATAAAGCAGAGTCTTTGCATCATCTTCTACACATACATTATTGACTCAACATCCACTGCATTGCATCTCTCTTTGAAGTTTCAAAACTTTTTGAGCATGGACGGCAAGATAAATACCTCAAACCAGTCTCTCAAGAACAAAACCTCTTTTGGTGGCTTAAATATTATGGTTGTTGACGATGATATCATATGTCTCTCAATTGTTGCAGGAATTCTTAAAACAATGAAGTATGAAGGTACGTAATCGATATTTTGTGCTGCTTGGTTTTATTTGGATAATCTTCTATAATGCCTTCTGCAATTGGTGATTCAATAAGGCTTTGCATGCATGTTTATTTTTCCTGAATCATTTTTTGATATCACTTCTATTTTTCATTCAAGTTTAGTGTAAGTTGAGGAAATGGTATTGATTCCAAGTTGTGGACTCATACATAGGCTTAGTTTGGATCAAGAAAATTTTAATCCATCTCCTTTTTTTGTTTTTTTTTTTTTTGTAATGGTAGATTGAAGTTTTGCTTTCTTTAACTGCAGTGATCAATTTCTGGTAGTCTTTCCAAGTAATCATAGAAGCCAATGACAGTTCTCTTTGTTGCTTCTGTGTGCTTTCTCTATTGTATTTACTATTTCTTCTAGATTGGCCATCAAATCCTCCATTTTGGTGGATTGAAGTTTTGATTTCTTTAACTGCAGTTACCAATTTCTGGTAGTTTTTCCAAGTAAACATAGAAGGTCATGGCAGTTCTCTTTGTTGCTTCTGTGTGCTTTCTCTATTGTATTTACTATATCTTCAAGTTCCATGATTTCTCTCTTCTAGTTTTGCCATCAAATCCTCCATTTTGGTTGTCTACTGTCTACGTTTAGTGAACTTTATGTCTAACAATTCACAAGGACACATTTGTGAGGGGAGGGTGAATCTACAAGAAATTGAATATATTCCTCATGTTTGTAATAGAATGGTTTATATAAATTGCATGATGACTATCTTGTACCTATAATTTTTCTTCAGTTGATCTTCAATAGAGCTTTTCATTTCTTTAGTGATGGGGAGATGCTATTAGAGTATGCATTTTATTGTCTAATTAGAAGTTTTCAGTTGCTTTGTTCATCAATTTTTTAAGTTTTAATTGAAGGTAATTTTCTTTGTCCATTTCAGTTGTTACCGTCAAAAATGCCCAGAACGCTTTGATCACTCTTCAACAGAGAATGAATTTTTTCCACCTTGTTATAACGGATGTGCACATGCCAGAGATGGATGGATTTGAATTTCAAAAGAAAGTCCAAGAAAAATTCAATCTCCCTATAGTTAGTGAGTATTGTTTTGAGCTAGAATTCTCTTTCTTCATTATTAAGCAGCATGATATGTATATTGAGCCCAAATTTTGCAAGCTTAAACTTTTAGGAAAATTGATGATTCAACATTCATATCTTTGTTGGATAGGAATTCTCTCTAAATAAAAGTCCTCTTTATATATCAGGTCTACTAACAAATAACAATCATTTTAACAATATATCTTCTCACTATGTAAAATGACTAAATGACTTGTTATCCCTTCAATAGGAGTTTTTATGAAAGAATTAGACAAATTTCTCATCACTTTGTCCAACATTAAGGCTATATTTGGTTTCCGGAAAATTTGGAAGAAAGTGTAAAGAAAAAAAAATAGAGAGGAAAAATTGAAGAAAAGAAAAAATATTAAAAAAAAAATAGGTTTAAAGTTAATGAATTATACTATTTCAAACTTTTTTTTTACTTATTTAACCTTTCTATATAAAGATTAAATATTTTTTTAAAATATAATTTTTTTAATAATTTTAATTATATTTAATTTTTTTTTATAATAAAATCAAATATAAGAAAATAATTTCCTTAACATTTTTTTCTTTTCCTGTTACTTTCGGAGAACTAAACATATCCTAAGAGAAACACATGTATAAATTCCATGGCTCTTTCTTTTCTTTACTGTTTTAAACCATGTTGCTATCAACTCACTAGCTAATAGAAAAACGCAAATTGATGAAGTATAAAACCCCTTGCCATAGAATAGAGAAAATTACCTTGCATGTCATATTCATATGAAGAAAGAATGGCTTAATAGCATTTGTTTCTGATTTGCTTGTCTTTCTGTAATTCAGTGATGTCTGCCGATGACAAAGAAACTTCCATATTAAGGGGCTTAGAGGCTGGGGCTGCATTTTACATCGTGAAACCTGTAAACTATGATGATCTTAGGAACTTGTGGCAATATGCTGTTAGCTCAAGGAAAGTTAAATCTGTAGTCAACCGCAAATTTAAAAGTTCTCAAGGGGCATCACTAGTTCAGAAAACATCCGTTGATGTTGATATCGGGTCTGCAGCACCATTGAATGACGAGAAACAGAATAAGAGAGATACCAAAAATAAGGCACCAATAAAGGTTAATGAAGGCAATGAAAAAGAAAAAGTTGAGATTGTTACCACCAAGAAGACAAAAGTGATCTGGACAACTGCACTTCACAACCGGTTCTTGGAAGCTATACGAAAAATAGGCCTTGAAAGTAAGAAATCTCTTGCCCATTAATATATTTCTTTGCCATAGGGAATTGAAATGATACTTACTATAGATATCTCTAATGGTTATATTTTTACTCTTATACTATGCAGGGGCTGTTCCCAAGAGGATTCTTGAGGTCATGAACATGCCAGGATTAACTAGAGATAATGTGGCTAGCCATCTTCAGGTTTGTTTGACATATTATTGATTACTGTGAAACTGTATGAAAATTTGCTATTTTGCATGGTAGGATTTGATGAATACATGAGCCAATATGCCCAAAAAATGCAGAATAATATTCTAGCATGCAAGATCACCTGATCATGAAAGAGAGAACATAACTGCTTATATGGTAACACATAACGAAATAAGTTATGGTTTTCACAAAGAAAAGGCTGTAGGAAATTGGAATAATTATCGTTCTGCCTTTATGACATGTATAAACTTAATCTCTTGATGTTGAAAGAAGAAAGAATTCTACATTTTCAATTTTGGAGTTTCATTGCTTGAAGAAATATAATTGTTTCTTCAAAAGCTTTCTTGTTCAACCTTTTTGAAGCCTTCCAATCGTTTCTACTCCTTACTGATGGGATTTATGCGGCTTCTGCAGAAATACAGAATCTTTCTAAAGCGTGTAACAGAAGCAAGCAACTCCGATGGAAGTAGCACAGGAAAGAACATTATTGAAAAAACTCTCCGATCAAGCTTTGCCGTAGGGCATCCTTCATTGGTCCCTCGGACTCTCCAGCATGGGTTCCCTCAGTTTGTGGACCATCAACAAGTAGGATCATCCCTGCAACCAGGATTCCTAGAGAATATCCAAATGGCCAATGGTCTGGGCCATGACAGTGCACTTTTCCCTAATCAGCAAGCTTCAAGTAGTGACTTTATACCTCAACTTGGGTATGGACAATTCCATTCAATGAACAATCAAGATTATTTCCAGCTACAAACTCTTGGCAACACTAATCCTCTCTATCTAGCTGATGGTGCCGATATAAGTTCACATCAAACTCAAGGAATATCAGAACTTCTCTCAAATGCCATGTCTAACAACTTCACTGCCATTGCTGGTTCAGGTCAAATGGGATTTTCTGATGGTGTATCAAATGGTTTTAGTGGCAGTTATGGCTTGAGAAATGAGGATAATGGGAATATGGCTCTTGCATTGGGGGGGAATCTGAACTCTGGCTGTTATCCTCAAGAAGCATATTCTTCTGCAGGGTTTGGGAGCACAAACCAACTCTCACCAAGGTTCTCTAATGTCATCCAACAGGAATATAATCCAATGCTTGGGAATGTCTCTCTCCCGAAATTCACTGAATTTGGTCTTGATGAAATTTACCTTAACCAGCTCAACAATCCATTCTATAATGAGGTACTGAAGCTACTTGCTTTCCTTGCTGCACAAGAGATACATCTTTGCTTTATTAATTTCCAATTTGATTCTCTTTCTGACATAAACTAATGCTTGATTTGTTATTTATAACTATTGATGATTTCCTAATTTATGCCATTATTGGTTTGATATGAGAAGCAACAAGTTGAAGAAGAAGTTCAGAACCATGGCTATACCATCCACCCCAATCCTGTGCAACAGAATCCTCCTGAGAACCTACTTTCCTTTAACCAGGCAAGTCAATGTTTACTTAACTGACTGATTCTCGCATGTTGAATGCTTAATTGTCTGACTGATTCTCTTTATAAATCACTTTGCATTGGGTATCTTCATATCTCTACTATTGTGTTATCCTCTTCATATATTATTGCAAGAGCACAACAATTCTATAGAAACTTGGATGGTGATATTTCAGTAGCTTGTAAGTTGTCTGGATTTTTAATTACTAAATTCAATTAAGCCACTGGATGAAAATAAATTACCAATGAAGTAATGATAATTCAAATTGTAGTCTCCATTCTTCTATTTTTCTTTTTCTGTTCATATGTAAATATTTGAAAGGTATCTTAGATATATTTTTCTCCATCCTTGCTGCCTTTCTTATGATTTCCTTTTCAATTTTTATGAATTATCCCAAACAACTACACAATTCCAAATTCTCCCAAAAGAATCATCCAATTTGTTGATATCTATGCAGAGAGAATGGGATGGAGGTATAACCGGCTACAACTTTGGCAATGGCATGAGTCAGTTCGATAAGTATTTTCTGACCTTTGATCGGCCATACCCTAATCAGGCAAGTCAAGTACTGTTTCTTAAAGCTTCATTCTCTTTATTAATAGATGATGTTCTGCTGCTTTATTTGTCATTTTTTATGGTTAAATCTTAAGGATATTGAGTATAAATGCCCGAGCACTATATTTTCATACAAATCATTGAAGTGCCTATTGGGAAGTCATTTGACAATAGAAGGTTTGTTTGGATTGCAGAAAAAATAATGGAAAGGAAAAATAAACTGGCTGAATAGTATATCTTCAGCATTTCCTTTTACTTATTCTTTTCATGATCAAATGGAGCCCAAAGGTCACTCTAGTACAGAACCTTAAATTCCTATTTAATTTGGTTGAAACCCATCTCTTGTAATGTGTAGCAACAAGGAGGTGGAGAATTCCTGGACAATGGACCCTACAATGACTATTCGAATGTGAATCCAGCATGGAATCAGGCAAGTCATAGTTTCAAGCCATTTCAGAATTTTTTTTATCTTTGAAACTTTACTCATATTGGTCTCTTGGTTTTACTTGCAGGGTGCTACTGATGATATCATGCGTTCCATATTTGGTCCTGATGGATATTAAGAAGACAATAACCTTCTGAGGATCTAAATCCAGACATCAAAACCTTCTACATCTTAGTGGGATTTAGATTTTGTTTTTTTTCTCGCTATTTTCAAAGTTACTTGGACCTTTGGACCTTGTTTTTGCAGTTCATTTAGTTTGGAGTCTTAAATATTTGGACATGACTTGTTTGTGAACTTTTATGACTTGTGGCTTGTGACTGGTGCTTTATTCTAGCAGTTTTTAGTAATAAAGTCCACTGGGAAAGCTTGACTGGTGACATGTGATAGTTACAGGGACTTCTTGTGGTCTCAGAAGTCTGCTTTAGAGTTATAGATCCATGTGTTTTTTTAATGTTTAACTCAATTTCC